>CM046804.1:1726119-2095958 GCA_025617405.1 Perca schrenkii
CTCACGGGGTGAATAAAAGGCTTACAGTTTATAATGAAATATTCCAGGTTAGGAGAACAATGCTGCTGGATCACTGTCACGTCGTTGCACCAACCGCTATTGATGTAGAAACCGATTCCTCCACCTTTAGTTTTGCCGGAGAGGTCCGTGTCTCTGTCCGCTCTGTAGAGTTGGAAGCCTGCCAGCTGCAGCGCAGAGTCCGGTATTAATCCACAGAGCCACGTCTCCGTGAAGCACAAAACAGCAGATGAGAAAAAGTCCCTGTTTCTGACCAACAGCAGTTGTAGTTCCTCCAGTTTGTTGGGCAGTGAGCGCACGTTAGAGAGGAATATTCCCGGTAACGGTGTGCGTAATCCTCGCTGGCGGAGACGCACAAGCACACCGGCCCGTTTCCTTCTCCTCCGGCGTTTCGCTGCATGAGCAAAGGTGAGCGCACCTTTGACCAGAATGTCCAAAATTTCCAGTGAAGGGAGAAGAAAAGTGGGAAATAAGTCCGATGGTATTGTTCCCCTGAAGTTCACGAGCTCTTCACTGGTGAATGAGATACGGGTACCATCGCAAGAAACATAGTTAAAACACAAAACAGAGCGCACCAACACACCGTGTCACCATTCTGCGGCGCCATCTTGATGACAGCGGCCGACACGAGCACACGCGGCTATTAACTCGATAATAAAGCCGTAAAGTAGGCTTTCAACTCAGGACAGAGCCACTTCTCACAAATACAGATGGGATTGGAGATGAGAAGTTTAACTGACACGTGACCACGATCAACTTCGTGGGAAATTAAGAATCAATGCCACCGACATAACCAATCACACTTTGACAGACTCTCCACTTAGCACCAACTGCAATGTTTAATTGCACGGTATCAGGGTGTATGAATGGTGTTGATTTTGGATTGAAAAAGTGGGAGAAAAGAGTAATATTTGTCCACTGAGAAGGTTGTAGAAACTTTGTCAGGTGTGTAAGATGTTTGTTTAATGTATATAACACCAGGGGAGCACGCAAAAGTGAAAACCAAAACATAACGGTAGGATGTAAACATCAGTAAATATTGAGAAGTGTGACCTGCAAGGTCTTTGATACATTCCCATTGGCAATATTCCATTAACATTGATTAACAGGGCAAAACACTTTTATGTTGATTATAGCGGCCACTAATGGCCGATCTTTGCCAAATGTGGTACAGCGCCTCAGAACTCCATGCCGAACGAGCACCACAAATTTTGTGTTGATTGCTTTTACTGTGGCAGAGATATTGCAATTGCGAATTTCCCATTGAAATGCATTGAGAAAATTGGCGTGAAAACAAATAAACGTTGCTTATAGCGCCCCTTAAAGGCCGATCTTCGCCAAATTTGGTACAGACTATCGTAGTGTAATGTTGAACAAGGATCTCATTTGGTGATAACTTTAAATTTAACCGAGATATGATATGATACGTGTGTGGTAGCTAGCTAGGACAATTTGTTTGGTTGTCAAATTGGCATACTTTAACGTAGCAAAATGATTTCCATAACTTTTTGTCACATGCATCTGGAGATGCTAACTACCAGTTTTCGTGCAGATCGGTCGCACAGCCTAGGACGAGTTCGAAAAAGTTGGTTTTGCACATTGCGCGATACTGCGAAAAAACGTTTGCGCGGAAATGGGCGTGGCCTATATCAGGTAATTCAGCTTGATTCAAGGAACACGTGGATGTAAGATTTTCTAATGTGTGATATGTATTGTGGAAGTTAATTACAAAAAAAACATTATAGCGCCACCTAGTGGTCCACATGTGTAATTTTTGGTAGGTGTGGTCCATGGCCCATTATCAATCTACCCTGTAAATTTAAAGTTGTTCACATTAGTGTATGTCGTGAATCTAGAGTTGGGTCACATTGGGTCCTGTGCTGTCCTCCAATATGGCTGCCAGGGTGCACATGACGTCACCGAAGGTGAGCCGCACCCCATTCCTCAGCAGGTGCAGCTGATTGGAACATGAACACGTGAACTGGACCAGGAAACGGGACGCTTCAAAGTGGCACTGGTTCACCTCCCTTTGCCCCAGTGTTGTGTTGCTGTAGCTGCGTGTGTACCGCTGTCCGCTCCGGGGATTGCTCCCATCACCCTGGATGTTATTATGGGATGTGGATCGTGAGCGACGAGAGAGGATTCCTGACACGGAATGAGTCGCAGTGATTGACGCGGCCACACCATGGAGATCCAGGAGAGGTTTTCTTCGTGCTGGCAGAGTTGTCTGGCATGTTTTAACAAACCCAGCCAGCCCGGAGACGAGCCCAGGCGCGGGGACAAAACGGACATAGTTATCGTTAATCCCGTTACTGATGATAAAACCACAAATGCGGACTTAATTTCAAAGCGAGCTTTACCGGCAGTGCCTCCCCCGGAGAAAGCAGCAGCAGCAGCGGCGGGGCTTTATATCGCCCAGTATGACTACTCGGCCCGCACCGAGCAGGACCTGAGCTTTAACGCCGGGGACACTTTAGAGGCTCTGGATAAAAGTCCCGGGGAGTGGTGGTTTGCGAGAGCCCTCACCGGGGTCTCGGCCACCAAACAGGGATACATCCCGGCCAATTATGTGGCACCTGTGGAGAGTATTGACGCAGAACCGTAAGTGTCCTTTGCTGTCATATTAATATGAATATAATAATAAAATGATTCATGAATTCAAATACCTACATATAAGTCCATGGCCTATTTTCTAAATGACGATCCCCTTTTCACAACCTATATTCTTATCTGTATTGTTATCCTATTTGCCTTGCAGTTGTAGAATGTAACTAAGTACATTCACTCCAGTACTGTACTTCAGTACACTTGTACTTTATTTGAGTCTTTTCTTTTCATGGCACTTTCTACTCTGCTACATCTCAGAGAGAAATATTTTACTCCACTACATTTATCTGTTACAGCTTTAGTTACTAGTTACTTTACACATTAAGATTTCTGCACATAGAACCCATGTAGTTTATAAAATCTAATGTTTGATTCTAAAGTAAACTAACCAACAATATAACGGCTACAAGTCACGCTGAGATGATGAGACCATTAAACACACAACTGGTTGGATCCTTTACTCTTTCTACAATGGGTATTATTGGTATTTGTATTAGGGGCATTTGTACTTTAACTTAAGTAAAGGTTCTGAATACTTATTCCACCACTGATAATAAGCATAAATATGTCAAATACTACATAAATTCATGTAGTATTTTCCAAATAGCCATCCCCTTTTCATAACATAACATAACATAGGCCTATTCCAAACTGGGATGTTTTTTATTTTTATTTTTTTTTCTCTCTTCAATTTGTCCAAGATGATAATCCATTTGGAGATCTGAAGTCCTCTTTAAGAACCCTAACTGTCTTTGTATGGCGTCTCACAGAGGGAAATCCCTCCAGCATGTCCTTCTGTCTTTAGTGCAGAATACTGCCTACAGATTAAAGTCTTGGGTTGACCTAGTTAATGAATGTCTAGAACCAGGAAGCACAGGCCACAGGTTAGTTATTCCCATCAAGGACAATATTCCAAAACACAAGAATGTCACAAGTGCATTAAAATGCCTTGGCATTTCCTGGATCATTGTAGCTAAAGTTTAACCAACAGTGATATTGTCATATGATACTGTACCGGGATTTGCAACAAGCTCATGTTTTGGCTGCAGGTAGCCACGTCTCCATGCCACACCAAAACATCCTGTCAGATACTACGGTACTGTATGAGGTAACTTCACTCATTAAAATAAAGGAGTACTTTTTTTGTTTGTTTTTTGTTTGAGAGAATAACTTCCCAGAAAAGTCCGACCCGTATTTGTGATGTAATAACCTATTTGCCTTCTCGGTGAAACCAGTTTCTTCTCAGCTGTTATCTGGTTTTTCCTGTTTTCCTGTTTTGTTTCACAGAGATACACATAGTTAGGATTCCCTGCAGCAGTCTAGGTGGCATTTGTGTCATGGTTTCACTGAAGCCCAAACCTGATAGGCATGGTGTGAGACTAGGAGGAATTTAGTTTCGGACATATCCAGGAACAGAAGCAAAGGTGAAGTTCAAGATCCTGGACTAGTGGACAAAACTTGTGGTTAAATGTCCGGCTCCTTTTTAGTTATTCTCCGTTTTAATTCAGGGACATTCTACCAGAAAGGTACATTTCCACTTCTAAAAAATTGAGTTTTTTTTATTTATTTTTTTAAACTCAACATTAAGCCATATGAAGGACATGTTAAACTATGAGAAACACATATGGAGCCATCTCAGCGTGCGTGTGCGTGTGCGTGTGCGTGTGCGTGTGCGTGTGCGTGTGCGTGTGTGTGTGTGTGTGTGTGAATTACCGGTGAACCCGTGGGGCCCCTTGACTGTTGAAGATTTTAGAAATGATTTCCATTGTTATGTCTGACCTGCTCTCAGTCTTGTCTTACATTCTGATTTGCAGATGGTATTTCCCCGACACCAAGAGGCTGGACGCAGAGAAGCTGCTGCTGGCCGGAGGGAACCACCAGGGCGCCTTCCTCATCCGAAACTGTGAAAGTCAGACAGGGGAGCGCTCGCTCTCAGGTGAGCTCAGATCACGTAATACAGGAGGAGCTCGAGCTTGGAATACATTCTCTAAAACCATTTACCTTTTGCCCAAATTTGTACTGGCCCTCATTCAAAAAGCAGTCGGAGTTTTTGTGGGGACATTTCCATAAAAAAATGAAGTGAGTCCATTGTGTCTTAAAGGTCCAATATGTAATATTTACTGTAATAAATGACCCCAACTAGGCAAACATGTAATTAACATGATGTATTTTCAATGTCCTGTATGCATTTTGTAGCCAGCGGTGTCCCTTTGGGTCAATTTGACCCCCAGCTATTTTAGTGGCAAATATGATTATTTACACACATTTGTTTAGATTGTTTTGGCTGATGTTGAGGTCACTATCACATGCAATTTTATAATCTTTAGGGCCCTAATCTGCCATAACCATACCTGTAGTAGCCTAGTGCGAGAACCCCTGTTATGTCCCACATAGGGAGGGAGGGGAAAAATGTTTGCTGCGAGGACATCGATACTTCACACTGGAGGGACAAACAAAACCGCTTGTACTGCAGCCCTGAAACCATTTCTCTTAGTGCTGTGGGCTCTCTCTTTATATCACTTTTACATGTTATCCCTTGGATCCTTTTGTCTTTTTATATCCATAAATAAACCAAACCAAACCAATACTCTCTCCGTTGAAAATTACTTCTAATGGCGACCTTACACCAACTGACTCCGCTGTTGCAGACTATTTTCCAATATCGGAATGAAATCCTGAGAGTCTTGCTAGAATTGGGGCGCTCCCGTTGCCTCAATCGATCGGTGTAAGGTGGTCCTAAAACTCAGTCCCAGTCAGTCTTTTTCCCGTCTTGACGTTCCGACAAAATCAAACGTGTTTAATATTATCCTTTTAAGTTTTAAGTCTTGGTAGTGAAATGAAATCCCGTGAACATTGTCAACAACCAATGGGTGTGCTCCCTCCAGCACCAAACAGGAAGCAACAAACGGCTAGGGACAATGTTGTTTATGGTTTATGGCCACGCTAAGGGGAAAGTTGCTGAGTCAAAGTCCAACACCAAAAGCAATATATGACATTCCATGTTTCCAACTGCGTCATACACTTCGTGACAAACTCACAGCGATACAGGATGTATGGTACAAGTGTGTCTCAATTACCCTCTCATTACCATCCAGGCCCCGATGTGACTGTGGATGAATACATACTGAACACCTGGACAAATACGGTATCAAAATATGGGCAGCATGAACAGTCCAGCTATGCCTGGAGTATGCAAGTGTAAACTGGGAAAGCACCTTAAGAGAGAATTAGGGCATGAGGGTGATACTAGACATGGCAGAAGGACTGAATTGTCATAGAATTACATGTGAAACCCCCCCCCCAACTGGATGCCCTGGGTAAGGAACTGCTAAAAAGAAAGCTTACCATGTTGAGGACAGTGAGGGGGAAAAAAACAAGCCAAAGCTTCTGTAAGAAGATATTAATTCACCAAGAAAACGTTCTCTAAAATTTTAGGTGAATCATTGATTTTATGGTAATTTGCATATTTTTTCATAGTAAAGGGTATTCTGGATGTATAAGGGGGTGGAGGGGGTTAATGTTTTATCTAAAGGGGTATTTAGGTAGTCAACAAAGAGACATGAAGTACCTGACACATAAAATTTGGTGATCATTTTAATTTCAATCATTTTCTGAAGGTTTAAATTGCTTTGATTTGGTTCAATATCTATTCTATTAGGTACAATACCAATTTTACTTGGATATGAAAGAGATTCTCAGAGAACCAATGTTATAAATTGTACAAGGAACCCTCTAACTTGCTGCATTATTAAAAATATTAATGTTGACGTTAAATGGTAATTTTATTTTTCCAACCTGGACTTTATTTGCCTATGCATTTCAGTCTAATAGACTGATGTGAAAAAAATCTTTGAAATTGTTCCAGTATTGAACGAGATCACAGTGACCGGGCTGCAATTTAACCTAATGGTGCAACCTCGATTTTTGTCCACTAAAAGGTAGGTCGGTCGGTCACTCAGTGACATTATATTATATAATGTCACTGACAGCATCATCGATCTTAGAGGTGACTTGTTGTCTAAAGACAGCAGTGTGGAATGCGAGTCGGAAGAATGGGAGTTGTTTCTAAGTACCGGCTACATTAATTATAGGTTTGTGTTCTCTAAAAGAGTTTCCGTGCCATGGCTCAATATTTAAATGATTTCAACAATGTGGATTAGGTCATTATAATTCAAATTCCGCCCATTTTCATTTGAGGGGTCCAAGTTGAAGAAAACAAAATTGCCCTTTTTAAGAATTGACCTCAAAGAAGGTACAACATTCATGCACTTTTTATTTAACATGAACACACTACAGCAGTCAACACAACAAAGTGCAACTCTACAGACTCCACAGGTGGTTTTGAGTGGCCAGAGAAAGAGAGCCGGTCTACCTAATGCCATACATCTGTGCTTATTTCGCCTGCCTTTTGGAGTGTTATTTAGCATGACATGGATAAATCATCTAGTTTCATATGATGCCAATATCTTCACTCCAACTTTAAAACAGGAGCCTCTTAAAAGATCAATGTCGGAACTTAATGAATCAGTATCGTATAATTCAAATGCCGATTAATTACAACCGGGGGAAAAAAAACTTTATTTTTATTTTTTATAAAACCCAGCCCATTAATCAAAAGACTTGGGGGTTTTGCTGCTACTGGTGTGAGTAGTGTCTTATAAGTAGCTTATTTACTGTATGCATTAGTGGTGAGGAAATAAATCAAAAATCGTATGTATCGTTATTTTCTTGGTGATGATTTTAGAATCGATTCTTTTTTTTTCTTTTTTTTTATTTAAATTTAAATTTAAATTTTTTTAAACCCAATGACTGACCTAAACAGTTTGTTTCTACGGTACCGCCGACAGCGACCACTTCATATCAGTTTCCAGAAAAACAGAGCGAAAGCAGAACATGCAGAAATGTTATGTTCTTCTTTACAAAGTAAATAAATGACAAACTGACTGACCTGTGATATTCATTCTTCTTAAACTATCAGTTTTTAGAAATATCTCATGATACAGTATATTATCTCTAGAATTGGGCTATTCAACTTTTTGTTTTTGTTGAAGGAAAAGAAAATCAATCACAACTCAATACTATTGAATTGCAGTACTTCTAGAATCTCATTAATCGCCAGCCATTCATCATGAAAGAATCGATTGGGGACAAAGGCGTATCGTCCCAGCCCTAGTATGCATGCATGTATGTAAGAACAGAACATTGTGGTTTTATGTAACAGAATAATTATTTATCTATTAACTTTAAGAACCTGTTTTGTGAAGTGATGTCTGAATAACATTTCTAAAGCAAACCGACTGCCAACACATTTAAATTGTACTTGTATTATTCCACCTAATAGTTAATATCTCTCAGATGAAGTCTGTTTTTTGTGTACCTCTTTGTCACAGAATACACCCTTCCCAACAGCCCGAGCTTTGTTCAGTGACTCACTCTTATCCTCAATTGACTCGAATGATTAATGGTTTCATGGTCATCCAGTGAAATAAACAAGCGGTCTGTGCTCCCATAATGCAGTGATGTGATAACTTAATCTCTGTCCGCTCTAATCGGTCTTCACTCTGGCCTTGCTCTTTCCATTATGACCAAATTCCTTCCATGTTCATTCAATATAGCCAAATTTCACAAAATTAATTTCATAGCCGGGTTCATCACTCAGTTTGTGTGTGTGTGTGGTCAGGTGAAAACCTATTGATTTGATTAGATGGAATCAAAGGAACAAATGACGGCAATATTAGCTTCTTTTTTATAATACTTGTGTGTAAACGGAGCAATTATTAATGTTCCAACAGTGGCCACTATCCAACGGCAGCCTTTGAATCTGTATCTGTGTTCAACACACGGTAACCGCTGATAGAGCACAGCTGATCTCAGAAAGGCTCGTAACCAGTTTTGAAAAGAGTCGTTGTTCCATTACAGCACCAACGTTCAGCATTTAAAAAAAGGATTTTGAGCATTGAAACAGATTTGTCATGCTTATTTTCTCCATCTGCTATTTCTGCATGATGTAAAAAAGAGATGTAAAAAAAACGCATACAGTACTGTAGTAACATAACATGTTTTCAATATTAAACACAAGTTGGTGTGATGTTTGGCTATTAATGAAGGATTATGGAAAGTATTTCTTTCTTCATACTGAAGCACATTTATAGGGATCATAATAGTATATTTTGATTCATCCTAAATTAGAAACCTAATGGTACTTTAGAAGGTTCAATGTGCAACAATATACTTCATGACTTCTCCCATCACTACAAGGTTCCAAGGTTTAAATAATATGGCCATGGATTGTTCTTTTATTATATCAATCAATTTCAATCAATTTTATTTGTCACATGAAATCAAACCAATACAACAAATATTACCATTTGATTTTAGTTTTGTCTGCATTTATCGTACCTCTGTACCATTAAACAACAGAAAAACATGCAAAACAAAATGCAGAAAGGTGCCAATCCAAGGAAGTTTTTCTGTCAGATTTCTTAATGTACTTCTGCATAGCTAAAGCAAGAACTTTGCACCTATTGAAATTTCACACAGTAATGGGTTAGTTATTGGCGTTGTGTTTTTATATCTGTATCTCTGTAATGGACATCCATAGTCAATCCCTAATCTAAAAACCTGCACGATCAATATTTTCTTAAAGCAACACTAGAGAACTTTTCATGCTTCAGTCCCCCTACAGGTTGGAGGCGGAATTGTCCATTACATTACATTAAATTGTGCAAGTTTGCCAGATCGGGTAGCGCGAGCTGTAGTTCCAATGAGACAACCTGTAGGGGGACCAAAGCGGGAAAAGTTCTCTAGTGTTGCTTCAAAGAATGGATCAAATGACTGCATTGTGAAAGATTGCAGTGATGAACCTACTGAGAGTTATCCCAGAACTCTTTAGCTCCACGGAGTGTTTTAGCCTCTTCAGCTATGTTCCAGCAGCTGTTTCAGGGAAAAAAAGGCACTTAACCTGCTGAGCAGCAAAACAGCAGACAGACACAGTTTGAAACTAGCTGGTGAACATAGTGGAGTGATGTCAGTCTTTTTTGGTTTACAGCTTGTTGCGTTACTACCAAGTGGCTACAAATAACTCCACTAAAAACCTGGGTACCCAGGGCCTGTGGAGGGCCAAAAATATGCCCATAGAGAATGCCTTTCGACAGGGCCCAGAATTTTGTGCTATACCCTTGTGTTTGTCTCTTGAGTAAATCACTGATGTTGACCTGTCTTTCAGTGCTGGACAGTGGGAAGGTGAAGCATTACAAGCTGAAAAAACTGGAGAATGGTCACTACTATGTGTCGAGAATCAGATCCTTTGCAACGCTGGAGGAGTTGGTGGAACATTACTCCAAAATGGCCGATGGCCTCTGTACGCGTCTGGGGGAACCATGCAAAAAGGTAAAACCCACTGTGAACTAAACACATCCCATTTTAACAATTATCACATGATTGTCTAATCACAATTTCTATTTTTATTTTGTACATAATTTTTGTTTCTTTGTTTGAACGCAATTAAGCTAAGGTCCTAAGGGGTAAAACTGTTAATAGCAATGGTCGATTTATAAAAATGTTAGCAAAAAAATATTAATTTATTAATAAATATTAAATTAAATATTAAAGAGGCATTGTTTACTTGATAGGCTGTGTACTTACATTATCTGAGTCACATAACTGATATGTATTCTGGGTTTCATTCAAAACTTTGTACGTTTTGAAAAAGTAAATATTATAAAATTTGATTGAAAGAAATCATTATGTTAATCGCAATCATTTCTTAGACAATTAATTGTACAGCAACATTTGGAATTGTTACAGCTCTACCCATTGGGTCTATTCCTTAAATTAACTTTTTCTATACCGTTTTAAAGTGACATTGTCATCCCAGTAAACGGTGACTCTTCTGTCTGTGTAGATGGAGGCTCCACAGACTCACGGCCTGTCCTACAACACTGTGGACCAATGGGAGATTGACCGCAACTCCATCAAATTACTGAGGAAACTCGGAGCCGGTCAGTTTGGAGAAGTGTTCGAGGGCCTGTGGAACGAAACCACAGCAGTCGCAGTGAAGACCCTCAAACCTGGTACACTAACGCCTCCTTTTCAGAGAAATGTACTTGCCCCACTGGACAAATTAAAACTCAAATAAAACAAAATAAAATGCCATGTTACTTCACATTATGTGCCACTCATAACGTCTGTTACAGATTTGAAACAAATAATTTTTTTTCCCCACAATCTGGGGCAGCGGACCACTAACGTTAGACCCAGCAGCAGTGGGTCAGACGGACCGCTAACGTCAGACAGACCGCTCGCTAGCTGTTCAGCTCATTCTCTGTAAGCGATGCAGCATAAAAGCACGGCGGAACCAAGGGTGTAAGCTTCTCCTCGGAATGCGTAGCTCCTATGGCGCCATTTTGATGCTAACAAGCCATCCCCTCCCGTTAGCATTCCATTGACTGCCATTCATTTTGACGTCACTTTGACAGCGAATAACTTTACATCTGAAGCGTTTAAAGACTCTGCACCGGAAAAGTGCTTCTAATATTAGGGTGATCAGATTTCCTGGGACTAAGGTCAGACATGGATACAGACAGATTAAACACAATTTTGCCAACAGCACACATAGGCCTACTGCTCACAACATAATGGGGTATCTCAGTTAATATTCATTAATTTTGTTGGTATGTAGGCTACATATCTAAGAAATAATATTAAAAGACATTGAGTGGGGGACTAACTTTATTTTTCAAAATTAAAGCATTCTTTTGGAAAATGCACCCACTGAACTTGTGAAAAACTTTGTGAAAAGGTATGTTTCATTGCATGGCACTAAACGGAATATTTGAAACCGCTGCCACAGGCTTGAACTAAAGTTATGGTAACACTTTATGGTAAGGATGCATGAATTATGAATGAATGCATGAATTAATTCATGATTTGTGCATTACTTAATTCCTTTATGAATCATCAGGAATAGACATGAGTTCATAGCCTCTCAATCATGACCTCATGCATGAACAACACATCAACTAAAGCATTAGGTAAGGTGGGTAGCCTTGTGTTCAAATCAGGTGGGGCTGCTCAAAAGTTCCCCCCGCGACTAACGCGCACACACACAAACACACACGGTGGATGCAGGAAAAACCGGCAATGAGACGACACAATGACCTATATTGAGGACCGCTCCCGCAAAATCAGGCATTTTGGGCCGCAACAATCTCAAAAAAAGGCAGCGGAATCCTGGAGGGGCTGGTTAAAACGGGACGGATAAGAAGAGGCATTGCAACAACGTTTACAAATATTGTAATGCTGGCTGCACAGATTATGCAGACCACTACGATTGACTGACTCTCTCACACACACACACACACACACACACACACACACACACACACACACACACACACACACACACACACACACACACACACTGTGTGTGTGTGTGTCAAAGTTGCACTCCTAATGTAGCATCCCTGAACACCTGTGGCAGGTACCATGGACACGGAGGACTTCCTGAGGGAGGCTCAGATCATGAAGAGGCTGCGGCACGCCAAGCTGATCCAGCTGTACGCCGTGTGCACCATGGAGGAGCCCATCTATATCATCACAGAGCTGATGAAGAATGGCAGCCTGCTGGAGTACCTACAAAGTAAGACAAGCTCACTTCTATGTGATCATGAGCTACTGGTACTTTATGACAGGATCAGAGTCCAATGTGAGTGTGCATAGGGCAGGCTACAGTAGAGATGTAGAGATGCAGCAAAACCAATATAGATCCTCCAGTTTATTAATCTACTTTGTACCCAGCTGAACACATTTTCACGTCATAAATTGTATTTAGTCTCGGCCGGAGGGCAGTCCAGTGGCCTAAAAACCAATTTCCTTGTATACAAAATCCATTCCAGGTTCCATGTCCACCCACTTTCCCACTGGGTTTGTAGCTAAAATAGTCCAATGAAATAATAGCCATGTATCATACAGATGTCTTTTGATAATTCATTCTCTCTCTCTCTCTCTCTCTCTCTCTCTCGCTCTCGCTCTCTCTCTCGCTCTCTCAATAATAATAATAATAATAATAATAATAATAATAATAATAATAATAATAATAATAATAATAATAATAATAACAACAAAAAGTTATATAAATATGTATCTTAGGCCATTTTAAAGTCTCTCCAGCAGCAGTATACAATCAGGAAAGGATGGACTTAAACTGAGGGCCGTGTTAGCATTTTTAAACACTGGATGAGACCTGGTTTTCAGTGTGCTGTAAACACAATGTAACCCTAACACCGGAGGCCTGTACTATGAAGCAAGATCAACTGTTACCCGGCTTCACTAACCTAACAACCACTGCCCTGCATAACCTGTCACGACGCTGGTTATCAAC
Source organism: Perca schrenkii (assembly GCA_025617405.1). Lineage (NCBI taxonomy): Eukaryota > Metazoa > Chordata > Actinopteri > Perciformes > Percidae > Perca > Perca schrenkii. Next base: position 1,739,126 of record CM046804.1, read on the forward strand.
TAGTTCAATCAACCCAGGGTTTCCCAATCCAGCATTCACATAAGAGGCGGGGTTTGCACAGCATGACCAATCACAAACATCTGCCAGAGCTGCATATTTTACATAAGAAGTACAAACTATAATTCTACATAAATAGGAAAAACACAGACTCGGTTTTACAGACAAAATGCAATTCAGTCGCTGCTTCCTAAAACGGAAGGAAAGCTGGCAAAAAAAATAGGCGACGCTGTAAACTCATAAATCACGCTTATCAATATCACTTCCCCATCAGTGTGGCCCAAGATCTGACCATAATTACACTGGTGTTTTCCATAAACTGTCGTTGCTGTAGCCTATTATTTCAGTTGCAACCCTGGCAGTGGGAAGCGATCGTGAGCGCAAATAAAAAAATAATAAAAACATAATTCGACACACGGCTCAAGAAGCCGACAAATAGCCGATATGTAATTCCCTCCCATTAAAATCTATATTTCATAAAAATACCCATCAGGGAATGTTAACGGGGTTGTTGGTCTCTAAATGTTTTAACTTTTATGAGTCTCTCTCTCTCTCTCTCTCTCTCTCTCTCTCTCTCTCTCTCTCTCTCTCTCTCTCTCTCTCTCTCTCTCTCTCTCTCTCTCTCTCTCTCTGCTTCTATAAGAACGGTGACGCCGTTATCAATCGAGTATTGATTGGTCAGTAGGCGGTGCTTTTACACCGGTTGATCTCTGATCTCCAACTTAACCTGCTCCCAACCAGGTTAGGCGTTCAGCATAAGTTACCACGGCGATTGAACCCGGTAACAAGTGATCCACCGTCGTGATCCACAAAACCCTGGGTTGAACCTGAAGTTACCTCGTTAAAGCCAAATCTTGCTTCGTAGTGCAGGCCTCGGAAGTAGATATATGATGCTGATTTAGTATTTTGATAAAAGACCTTTTGATTTGCTTTACTTTGGAGCTTGTACTTGCTGGCACATGTGTCATGCTGCATGTAGTGTGAGAGATGCAGTGTCCCTTGGGTTCAGAGTGAGTGTCACTCCATGGCTAGGAAAAAGTTCAAAGGTTCAAAGTAAAGATGTTCCTATACCAGTATCTAAAAGCTTCCGATACTGCCTAAAATGCTGGCATCGGCGAGGACTGGAGTTTATGCAACGATCGGATACCACGTAATGTAGCCCAGAAGACTTGTTTATGTTCTTTTTCCATTATGACTCACTGTCATACTGGATAGTACAAAAAAAAAGTTCTACGTCATTCATTGTTTGTTCATGTTTCACAAAGAGTTTAACCTGAGCCAGGCCATACAACAATGATAGAAATCATATCCCATCCATACAAGGATAGTAGTATACAGCTGTTAAAACATAGCAAAAGATGTTTTTTTAACACTCTGGTATCGGAACGGTATTCAGTAATTAGCATTGGTAAGAGAAAAATGGTATCGGAAAATCTCTACTTCAAAGTCCCAAGAAGAAAGTATAATGCATAATCTAGACTGTAGCTGCCATTAATCAGATATGTGTGAGCATAGTGAACATTTAAAACGTGACTGTAAAAGGTGAGTTTGAGTTGGTCCCTGTCCAGATAAAGATCAGAGGCAGCATTAGCAGCAGCTGGGAGTTTATCATGTGACCGCAAAAATGCAAAAAGCGGAGCAGTATGTCCTGTATGTCCCTTACCGGCTAACGTATTTCAAGATGGCGCATGGATATGGAGCGTGTACCCCAGTTCATGCAAACACAAACGTAAAATTTCAAGCCAATAGGAATACTTGGAAATGATGGTGGTGATGAATAAATATTCATGAAAAAGGACAAGTTGGTGAACCGGCAACACAGATTTTGATAATTAACAATTGAAAACATTACACACTGGACCTTTTAAATATAAAAGTCAAGCCAATGAAAAAAAAAAAGCACTGTATATCAGGTTTCAGAAGTAATGGGTAAAAAACACCATATAATTAAATAAAATGCTTGGAGTTGAAACTTTTATATGAACAATGGATAAAAGAAGCATTTTACCCTGTTCATTTTTACTTGAGGCTGACTGATTTGAGAAACATTGTTTTGCAATTTTTCTGGCCGATGTTGCGATTTGAATTGCAATAATAAGAGATTAAGGTATGATCTACCAAAGGGTACTCTATACAAAGTTTATTAGCAACACAAACTCCCCTCATGAAGGTTCAGAGGTGTTGATTCAACCTGAATTGTTTTGCATTATACAGAGAGGTGTTTCTGTTATTTAGTCTACCCTCGTTATAAATGGGGTGGGCAAAATAATTGAAACACCTGCCGGTGTGACACACAATCCAATGTACACAATAAAAGAACTAACAGCTCTCTAAAACATCTTTCAACAAAAACGGAGCATTATATCCTTAATCCATTATATCGTTTCAAACCTTTTAAATAATACAGAGTGGTGTTCTGGAGATTTAACAGTGCATTAAGCCCAAAGTTTTATCTCCATACGAGATAATATCTCTTAGGTAGCCTATAAACCTTTAGATATGATCTCCTACATAAAACATCACATCTCCTACATAGGTGATAAACTTAGTTTTTCCCTTTCAGGGCTTCCGTAAGCATGCAGCAGCCAAGAGTTACATTTTATCAGCCTAAATAAGCCTAAAAGTTTATAAAGCGATAATAACTCCTACGTAGGAATTAAACCTTAAGATAACATCTTGTACGTTGGAGATAAACTTCCAAGAGTCACATTTTCTAGCACCAGAGAACCCAATGATGGTGAATGTGCCACACGTGTGCTGTCAGTTGTCATTTTATTTGACAAAGTTGATGTCGCAGAAATGTTTTTCACCTTGCCTATCATGCTGTATTATTGTTAATTAGATTTCCAATTCAAAAAGGGATGAGTCGTTCAGCCTTGATTTGATTTGTCCAAGTACCATGATTGGGGCGAAGGGTAGAGGAGGCTGCTGGCCTCCAGCATGGGCCAAAAGGTTGAAACAGATAATAGGGTTACGCTTTACTTGAAGGTATCTACATAAGAGTGACATGACACCGTCATGAATGTGTCATAAACATTATAAGATACTGCTTCTTTTACATTACATTACATGTCATTTAGCTGACGCTTTTATCCAAAGCGACTTACAATTAAGTGCATTCAACTGAGAAGGTCCAAACTCTAGACAACAAGTAGTAAGTGCAAATACATTAGCTTTAAGTAAGCAAAGCTACAAAGAAACAAAAGTGCAGGTTAAAGAGTTTTTTTATTTTTTTTTATTTATTTATTTTTTTTAACCGAGGTGTAGTCGGAAGAGATGTGTTTTTAGCCTTCGGCGGAAGATGTGTAGGCTGTCAGCCATCCTGATGTCGATGGGGAGCTTGTTCCACCATTTGGGAGCCAGGACAGTGAAAAGTCTGGATTTCATTGAGTGATTAGTTCTCCCTCTCTGTGGGGGGGCAGCAAGCAGTTTGGCTGATGCAGAGCGAAGTGAGCGGGTTGGGGTATATGGTTTGACCATGTCCTGGATGTAAGCTGGGGCTGATCCGTTCATGGCCCTGTATGTCAGTACTAGTGTCTTGAAGCGGATGCGGGCAGCCACTGGTAACCAGTGAAGAGAGTGGAGGAGTGGTGTAGCGTGAGAGAACTTGGGGAGGTTGAAGACAAGTCGAGCTGCTGCGTTCTGAATGAGCTGCAGAGGTCGGATGGCACATGCAGGCAGGCCTCCGCAGGACTGTAAAACGGCCTTAACAAGTCCCGAGTCAAGTCCAAAGTCATAAACTTTGTGTTTCAAGTCCTAAACAAATCCTAATGCAATATTCACCAAATGTAGACAACATTTTCACAAATCATGAATGCCTTTAAATGTGTATCAAGTGCTGCTGAACTTAACACGGACTGCACTTTCATAATGCTTTATGTCTAAATAAACAAGACCTGTGTGTGTCTGTCTGTCCTGTCTGTCCTGTCTGTCCTGTCTGTCCTGTCTGTCCTGTCTGTCCTGTCTGTCTGTCCAGCCAGCCAGCCACAATGATGCGTTCATAAAATATCGACTTGCCTGGGAATTACCAGCGTTGGTTGATTCAGGAAATGAACAAATTAATGTATTTGTAAAACACCTTTTTAAATAAAACTTTTTAATCTTTGAGTTTAGGGAAAGGTATCAAGACTTTTTCAAGTCAAAAGGCTCAAGTCCAAGTGAAGTCACTAGTCATCGGTGTTAAAAGTCCAAATCGAGTTTAGGGCTGGGTATCGTTCAGAATCTTTTGATCCGGTGCCAATTTTGATACCTCAGTTTCGATACCGGTTCCTAACGATACTTTTTTCGATACCATATGTTTTAAAATCCATTTCATCAACAAAAATACATTAAACACAAAGCTTTTATTTTCCACCTTAATTGTGAATCAAAATTAAAACATTCTGGTAAAACTGCTCACTCAGAGTAACATTAATAAAAGTGCCTTTCCTTAAAGATGCAGTAGGTAAGTCTTATAAAACTAACTTTCTGTCATATTTGCTGAAACTGACCCTATGATCCAGTAGAACTACATGAATTATGTAAAAAAAAAAAACAAAAGACAGCTCCTCTGGCACCTCCTACAGCCTGTAGTGCCATTGGCAAAATTCCACCGCTCCCGGTCGATTTTCTCCAATCAGGGCCACAGGGGGGCGGGGTCTATCTGCCTGTCAATCACTGCTCAGGCACACGCACACATAGCGTTCTCCCCTCCCCCTCCCCGCGCACGAGCTGCAGAAAAGTTTTCCAAAACTCCGTGAATAATGGAGAGGCTTTTCAGAGGTGGCGTGGCTGCAGGATTTTAAAGATCTGGAGAACGATGCAGACGTAGCCACATTTCCTCTCAACAGGTAACATTATTACCATGAATGATTTATCTTTCACTTGGTTATTAGTAGTCAAAAGTCCACAAAGCTACGTTGGTGAGGATGATAGTAACGTTAGCACAGTGGTCGGTCAGATATGATGCTGTATGGTAGCCTGCTAGTTAGCATCGTTTTACTGTTGGTGAGTAAAGTTAACGTTGTGTTAGTGTTTAGTTATTGAAGATGTTGTCTGTCTGACATGCCGGCCGGCAGTTCTGTCAAACTCCGTTGTGAGGGAGGGGCTTAGGAGACGGTTTGGGCTGCAGCAGAAAGGGGGGAGGGACTGAGAAGTTGTCGATGTTCAAATCTGTTGGCAAAGTCCTGGCTCTTCACAATCTTACCTACTGCAGCTTTAAAAGATGCATTAGATAATACTTAGAAAACTACCTTTCTGTCATATTTGCTGAAACTGACCCTATGTTCCAGTAGAACTACATGAAAGAGGTAATTTAGAAATAAATCCAGCTCCCTGGCTCCACCTACAGCCTGTAGTGCTATTTGCAAAAATCCACAGCTCCCTGTTCAGATGCACCAATCAGGGCCGGAGGGGGGGGCCTTGATCTTCTGATCAATCACTGGTCAGGCACACTCATTTCATAGCGACCTCCCCTCCCCCATGCATGAGCTGCAGATACGTTTCTTCACCTTCCCCCTCTTCATATGTGCTCTATCGTGCACAGCTCTCCCTTGTGGGGGGAGGGGCTTTAGCAGAAAGCGGGGGAGGGACTGAGAAGTTGTTGATGTTCACATTTTTTGGCTAAATCCTTAATAATTTAATGATATTAAATTCTTAATTATGAGAAGTAAAAGTAAAGAAAAACCTTTTGTCGTCTGTTACCATAGCGGCAGAGCCTGCAGCAGGTAATTCCATGACTATCAGTTATTATGCTTCCTCCTCTTCTTCTTTAGTTTTGCCGCTTGGCAACAAACAGGCATTAGGTCACCAACTGGAATGGAGCGTGCATTAACTTGCAATCTAGGAGCAATGACTCACCAAATCTGCTTTTTGCTGTGTAACAAATTTCTTCTGATTTTATTTTGTAGCAACGACTAATGAAGATGATTAGGGGAAATGTAGTGGAGTAAAATTACAAGTTCCCAGAAATATAAATAACCAAGTAAAGTATAGATGCGTGAAAATTCTACTTAAGTACAGTAACAAAGTGTTGTACTTTGTTTCATTACAACTCTGAAGTCATGTGACTCGAGTCCACACCTCTGCCATATAATGCAACTATTTTTTACAGTTAAATAACATCTCGTCTCCTGATTAAAAGCAATAGGCAGAATTATGTTCTTCCTTCTTTGTATGGTTCCTTTAACATGCTGGGATTGGTTCTGTGTGTGTCTCCTTGATTGCAGAGGATAAGGGCGCCACGCTGCGGATCTCTGACCAGATCGAGATGGCGGCCCAGGTGGCGTCGGGCATGGCTTTCCTGGAGCTGCAGAACTACATCCACAGAGACCTGGCTGCCAGGAACGTCCTGGTGGGAGAGAACAACATCTGCAAGGTGGCGGACTTCGGCCTCGCCAGGGTCTTCATGGTGGGTCTGACATTTAAAGTGGTGCTGCATACTGGATGTGGAAAGTGTCCGTTCAGATGAGATAAGAGAGATTTTCTGTCCTGAAGGTAATTTGTCTTGGACACAAACTATCTGCTGTTTGGAGAATTCAACACAACATAGTACATACATGCATACAGTGGTGGAATGTAACAAAGTACATTTACTGCTGTGCTGTACTTGAGTACAAATGTTAAAGTACTTGTACTTGAGTCTTTTCTTCTCATGCCACTTTCTACTTCTACTCCGCTACATTTCAGAGAGAAATATTGGACTTTTTACTCCACTACATTCATCTGTTCCAGCTTTAGTTACTAGTTACTTTAGTTACTCCATTACATTCATCTGTTCCAGCTTTAGTTACTAGTTACTTTAAACATTAAGATTTCTGCACACAGAACACATGTAGTTTATAACATATGATGTCTGATTCTAAAGTAAACTAACCAACAACATAACTGCTAAGTCCAGCTGAGATGATTAGACCATTAAACACACACCTGGTTGGATCCTTTACACTTCCTAAAATGGGAGGATTTTTCTGCATTGAGTACTTTTTTAATACTTTAACTACATTTTCCTGATAATACGTACATACTTTTACTGAAATGTAATTTTAAATGCAGGACTTTTGTAACAGTATTTTAGTACCTTTACTGCAGTAAAGAATCTGAATACTTCCACTACATACATACATACATACATACATAGATAGATAGACTGTTATCACTCAGCATGTACACACTGCCTGTTGTACAACACATCATAAAAGCAGCGTTTCAGGGATTAGGGTCCAGCTGGCTTGCCATTCAGGACTTTGATGGACAAGGGGGACAAAGGTCTTCTCACTTATCACGACAAATAAAGAGTACACTAAAGAAAAGTTTTGTGTTAACTAAAGAAAGTGAACATTTTAGGAACTTGTTGATCAAGTTATTGTACAATGGAGCGTGGTAGCTGTTGGCCCAGTACTGTAATTGCGGTGTACTTTACATATATGAAACTAAAGCCAGCCCGCATTCTCCACTTGTACAGACTGGCATGCATTATGAAAGCTAATAAATACTCTACAACCCACATCAGGTATTGTCCCATCAGGCGTTTTGTGATGTGTCAAACACTTGTTGAATCAATCCAAATCCAGCTGACACCTGACTGACAGTTAAAATCTATATTGTGTGCCTTGTTTTGTTTCCAGAAAGAGAATGAAAATGTGTATGAAGCCAGAGAGGGAACAAAATTCCCTGTGAAGTGGACCGCTCTAGAGGCCATCCACGAAAACAAGTTCAGCATCAAATCGGACGTTTGGTCTTTTGGAATTTTGCTGTATGAGATCTTGACGTTTGGACAGATGCCTTACCCAGGTGACCCTTTCATCAACCTTGACACAAATGATTCTCTGAACAGAGATTTACGGGGAAAAATAGTATTTATAAATTATATATAATATAAATTTTTAGTATTTAGAATTTTCTGAAAAGTCGAAAATTATTCTATGATTTCAAGTAGCTTTCAAGAAGTCTCTGAATGTTCGGGTAAACCTTCAATGCTGAAGTAATGGTCTCTTGTAAGTTCTAATGTCCTTTCTGTGGTTTCTTCAGCCATGACGAACTACCAGGTGGTGCAGAAGCTTCCCCAGGGCTACAGGATGCCGTGCCCCGCCAACTGCCCCAAAGTCATGCACGACATCATGATGGACTGCTGGAAGGAGAACGAGCAGGACCGGCCCACGTTCGAGACCCTGCAGTGGAAGCTGGAGGACTACTTTGACCTGGACGTCACCTCCTACGATGACGCCGGCCGCTACTAGCACAGCGATCAGGCTTCCACACGTGCAAAGAAAAAGCAAACCTACTCTTTCTGCACAGATGCAAAATCCAAATCACCTGAATCCAAACATAAACGTAGATGAATGACCAAACGGATTCAAATGTAATTCAAAATTCCACTCATTGCGGTCAACCGAAGGATCTAAAATGTATGATGCATGGGATGGAAGATTGGACTTAATCGAACATGCTGTGAGGAGGCTTTTACCACAGCTCCCGGTGGTTGCGACACTCCTGTGACAGCTGAATGTACTGTCAGACCGGCTGTATGGGGATTGCCTAACTCTTAAAGCACTTTGACTCAAAGAGTTTTTTTTATTATTTTTTTTTAATAGAAAGCTGCTATCTGTCCATCTCGACGAACTGGTTCTTCTCCTTCGAGAATGGGTGCGATGCATGCTCGCCACTGCCTGTGGAGCTTTTACCAGAAGGTACCTGGCAGGATTGATGACTCATAATGAGTAATTTTTCTGTTTGGCTTTGTGTCTTAAGTGAGTTATAGCGAGATAGTGATTGAGAGGTGCTATCCTCTCCGTGCACATGTACGAATAGCTACCAGAAGTGATTTAAACATTATTCAAAGATACTGTAGGAGACTGTTTTTGGCTCCAGCAGCCAGACGGGCTAAAGAACAATAACCCCCCGTCCCCCCTTATTAACAAACTATTTCACTCTAGAGTTAAATCCATGCCCAAAGTAATAATTACATAATGAAAACTGCTTCCCTTCAAGCTACTATCTCTGTGCCACTGGAATAATAATAATAAAACTAAAAGGACATTGGCAGGTCTGTTCAGAGCCCTGCAGGTGTCCTGGGGGGAAACCAAACTAATCTGCACACATTTTAAAAATGTGGTTCTTAAATTACCTTATTTGTGAACACAAATGAGTGGAACATAACATTAAATTACATTTTAACCAATATTTATTATAGCGGCATTCATAGATTATTTGGATTTTTTTGGCCCACTTTGCCTTATTATCTTGAAGTTGATCTGTAATCAGTGGCTTATTTGGACATCCAGCAGACACCGAGCAACAGCCGCATGTATTCGCTCCCCTTTTGGTCTCCAGCAACTCCTGACAAACATGTCTGCCTTTTTAGCTGCTAAATCCTCCACTGTGTTCACCAGCCAGTTTCCAATGTTGCTGCCGTTTAGTGCTCAACAGTTTATCAGAGCTGGGGTTTTGTTTGCTGAAAAGGGCTGCTTGCTGCATCTGAAAAATGGTGCTGATAAGAGCTATGAGTGAATTGCTAATGCAGTTTGGATTTGTTTGCCCATTAAAAGTGATAGTGTTATCTTTCACATCCATTAACCATGTGATAAAGATTATTTAATGTTATGTTCATTTGTGTGTACAAATAAAGTAATTTAAGAGCACAAATGATTATTTTAGGTGCCACAGGAATAAGTTATTTCTCCTTCATACTAGGGCTGCAAGATATAAGGAAAATATCTAATTGCAGTTATTTTGACTGATATTGTGATTGCACTGTGATTCATGATATTAGAGCGAATGATCATTTGTATCACTCATTTCATAAATTTTTTTTGTGTCTAGGATACAATTTGTAGACTGAGATGTCCATGCAGCACCACAATACTTTCATACCATTCAGGATGGTTTAACACATATTGATTAATTGTGAAGCCCTACTTCATACCTCCAGCACAGCACTTTTTCTAGGACCCCCAAAATCCTGTAATCTGCCCCTGCCACTACACCCACAGATCTGCAGCACACTCAACCCTATCTGCTTTCATAATGGGGAACACTTGCAGTAGGCAAATGTATTTTTTTGTTGGACTTGCAGTGTAATTGCTCAATGACTGAACAATGCGACGCTGTAATCCTTCCTTCTGAATGTTTTGTTGTTGAAAGCTGTCGAGCTGCTCTCAGATCTGTGGCCACATTCTTCCGGACCATCAGTGACACCTGGTGGATTATATAATGCTCTGATGATTTTGTATGTCTTTAGTGTCATGAACCAACTCTTGTTAATTGTACATTATAAATATGGCAATGTTTTATATAATCCTACTGTATTTTAACATGATCCTTTATACATAATTAAATGACTTATTTACTATGATCTTGGTTTGGTTATTTTTTCTAATTTGGAGCTAAACTGCAATTGTAAAACTTGTTTTTTGAATGAAGTACACCAAATGGATACAGATTGTAAAGCCCCCAGAGACATAAGATAATCACATTGGGCCTCATTCACCAACCGTTCTTACGAAGAAATGTGTTCTTAAACCCTTTTACGCACGTTTTTACGAAGATTCTGGCATTCACTAATGTTTTCTTAACTTGGATTTGTTCTTAGCTAAGAACAAAATCTATGAACACTGAAAAGCACTCTTACGCACATTTGAGTGATGACAATTTGCTCCAAATGATTGCTTACTGCATTTTATTTAATTCTACGGTTGTTTACAATGATAGTATTGTACTGTAATGTATTTCTGATCATTTGTTGGTAAAAAATCATATTATTCAAAAAAGACACTAACACTGCAATTTACATCAGCAATTAAACTGATTAAATCCTGCGTTATTTGGTGATTGATCGCTATTTATAGGGCCGAAATGCAGTGGTAGAATGTAACAAAGTACAAATTCTTCGCAACTGTACTTAAGTACATTTTTCACGTATCTGTACTTTACTTAAGTAGACTCATGTTGCCATTTCAGATTCCTAATATGGGTCATATGAAATTAAACAACTATAGTCAGTTGACTTGCGGCCCAGGTTGAAGAGACTGTTTGTGCTGAGACAGGCCTACACATTAATAACAATGATAAATGGTCACGTTTGCGCATAACTGACATGTTTCGTTTTTACCCCCAAAACGGAATAAAGTGTTAATGAGTACAGGCATAATGAATATTAAAAAATGTGGTTGTGAAGAGGCTGTAGCTTAACATAACACATCTACTTAGCCTACAGAAATATAATTGCATTGCTATTTTATATGCCTACAGATGATTCACAATTACCGTTGGTCATACGCTATCTCATATCGTTTCATTTAGACCTACAAAGATCTAATATGTAACATGGGCAACACAACAGCTGTGGCGTAAAAAACAAAACCATAGTTTCCACACGTCAACATGGTGCACCAAATCAAGCTCAAAATGCAATGCAAGATCTACATCGTGTTTCATAAGGAAATACTTTGACCCAATACTGTGTCTGAAGGAAAGAACAATTTGCTGCATGTCATCCCTTCTCTCTCTTATTCCCGCATTCACTGGCTTGCTTCAGCTGTTCCTACGAAAGTTTAAACAATTGTGAATGGTTTGGTTCATGTGACAATATAATAACTTAAGACTTTGAACTTGAATTAATTAAAGGCAAAAAGTGTAATGAAAAACTATTATTTTCCAGACAGCACTATATTACTCTATAATTTCTTAAGATTGATCTATACACACTTTCATCCAAATAAAACACAAGTGTAATTGATTTTGCACCAAGTGGACGCACAGCTGTAGCAACTACAATCAGGGGTGAGGGGTAGACTATAAGATCTGAGTTGCATGGCAGTATTTTGTGGGTTTTTGAGTAGGTTGGATAGATAGACGATAGTGAGCACAAATAAGTAGTCAAGAGAGTGATAGTGTGTGACTGAGTGTTTAGTGTAAGAGTGGTAGTCTTGGGAGTGATAGTGGGTGAGTAATTGAAGTGTGTTTGTGAGAGAGGCTGCTCTTGTAGGTTTGTTGTGCGTGTTTGTCTCTGTGTATTGTCTTGTATTTGCTTGTTTGTGTGTTAGTGAAGAGTTTAGGGTGAGCAGGAGGTAGGTCAGACAGGTGGAGGGAGATCAGACAGGTGGAGGCAGGTCAGACAGGTGGAGGCAGGTCAGACAGGTGGAGGTAGGTCAGACAGGTGGAGGGAGGTCAGACAGGTGGAGGCAGGTCAGACAGGTGGAGGCAGGTCAGACAGGTGGAGGCAGGTCAGACAGGTGGAGGTAGGGCCACAAAGATGGATCCGAAAATTGTTCAAGAGGTGCTGGATCTCAAACTCCATAACAAGTATCCTGAAGGATTAACCAGCAAGGAGAAGTATGTCATCAAGAAAAGAACTGAAACCTTCAGGATAAAGGGTGAGGAAACATGCATTATGCACTGCAGAACTTCATGATCATCTGTTATGCTACAACTCCAAGTAAATCTAATATTATGACATTTAAACACCAGATGGAGACCTGTACTATATATGCAGGCGAAAAAGAAACCAGTCACAGCACCTGGCCAAGGTTGTACTAACTGCGGAAGAGGCCAATTCCATTTTTGAGGAGTTTCATTGTAGCAAGATTGGTGGGCACTGTGGAGTAGAGAAAACCCACAGTGCTATAATACTACTGGCCTGGAATGGAGGAGGACGATTGCAAGTGGGTGAGTTGGTATCCTCAAAATGTTGAGGTGGAATACACACTCAACTGTATTGTGTACTTTACACATAATTATTAGTGATAGTTTTCTGCCTACGCACATTCCTGTCATACAGCACCGGGGATTGTACTGTGTATTAAATTGCAAATGTACAAGGCCTGTCTGTAATGATGTAACCCTAAAATGTTTTCAATGATCATCATCATTCTTAAATATGTGTGTATTTTAGGTTTCGCAGAGTCATCAGTGCCAGTTAAAGAGGGCACATATTAAAGAAAAGACCCAATACAATCCAATAGAGGTAAAGGAAATGATGCTATACACTCACTTTTTAAAACCTTTATTGATATCCTTCTCATTTCTTCATTTTATAATTTTTCTCAGGTTTCACAGCCTCTGGAACTTGTTGGGATGGATCTGGTGGGTAAACTTACACTAACAGATGGTGGTAATCAGTACATATGTGTCATGGTTGATTATTTCACCAAATGGGCAGAAGCCTACCCACTCAAAAGCAAAACTGCAGTCGAGGTGTCAAATTGTATTGTTGATTTCTTTTACAAATTTGGTGCTCCAGCTAGACTGCTAACAGATCAGGGCTCAGAGTTTTGCAACAAGGTACAGTAACGATGCTTTGTGTCCCCTAGTATGTAATAACACTTAGTGCTGTGCTGACTTCATGTGTGTCCAACGAATCATTTTCAAGGTCACCTATGGGTTGTGCCAGAAGATGGGCATCAAAAGAAGCCTCTGCTCCCCTTACCATCCACAGACTAATGGCCATGTGGAAACATTGAATGGCACAATACAGAGGTTTCCCTTTTTTTTCTTTTAATACCTGAATACATTTGTGCTGTCATTACACAACATGTTTTAGCAGTTCCCAGCAGAGCATCTTTATTGTAAAATTGAACCCAAATTCTCTTCTACCTTCTCATGCCTGAATTTGAATTCTGCATTTTCAGGTTCCTGAACAAAATGGCAGCTGACCACCCCCAAGATTGGGACCAGTATTTGCAGGCCACAATGTTTGCACTTCGGACGAAGAAACAGCTCACCACAAAGTATAGCCCATACTTTTTGATGTTTGGGAGGGAGGCGAGGTACCCCTCAGAGGTGAATGAAGAATATGAAGTAAGATTCTCTAATGTTCCTCTTTTTAAAACATATCTATATGTCTACATCTGTATATCTACCCTCTACTTTCTGTGATTCGTGGCAGGTCACACATGACAAAGTACACAGGCTGCTCTGTATGGAGGAGACCTCAGAAGGCATACGCAACCAAGACTCAGCATATGAAGAAGTAAAGCACAATGTAAAAAAAAAAAGCCAAGACAAGGTTCAAAAAAGGAAACACGAGAGAGGACAGGAGGACCACTTTAAAGTGGGGGATTTAGTTCTCCTGAGGAATATGAAACAGGAGCTAAGGAAAGTGGGCAAGCAAGAATCAAATATAGGCTGGGGCCCTTCAAAATTGCTAAACTGCAGGGAAAGATTGCTGACCTTGTGACATTTAAGGGAAAGAAAACCGTTTGCAGCAACATAGACCATTTGGCACCTTATGTCCTCCCAGAGGAGAGGATCCCTGCGAAACTAACAATTGGATCCTTCAACCGTGGCTGGCCCATCACAACATGCACACATACACAGCACACAAACATGCACTTCACAACATGCACATGTCACGGGGCGGAAGTGGATGTTTTTATTTTGAGCATGCTTTTATTGGATTGCTGTGTTTTTATTGTTTGCTGTGGTTTTTATCTTCTTTTTATTGCATGCTTTTATTCTGAAATGTGAGTGTTTTTAATGTTGGTCACTTCCGCACTGAACATTTTTTAGCAGGCCTAATCAGGCAAATGACTTTCACCTGGGGGTGAGAGGGGGTTGATTGGCCCTAGTATAAAAGGGCAGGACATTAGAGGAGCCAGAAAAAAAAGGAAAGAGAGGCACTGGTGAACATGAGGAAGGCCTGACAGACTTCCAGGAAGATGTGGAGATATGACAGAACACTCGGAACGAGTGGCGAAGCAGATGGGAGATCAGACAAAGACACAAAGGGAAACAACCTTAGAGCGGCCTGAAGCTACAGTGAAGCAACCCAAACACCGACCGCTAGCAGAGAAAGTGGGAGAGTGTGGAACTCTCCCTTCCGCGTAAGTCCAGTTTTGAGACCGGTGTTAGGTGGGGATGAACGTGATGAAGTGATAACAGTTACTGAGGACGTGTTACTGGCCGGAGTGTTTTCTGTTGCAGGTTATACCCGAGGAGGGCCGCACAAGGAGAGGAAACTGGTTGCCAGCAGAACCCTGAGGACTTTGTAAAGTCTCCCGTTCTGTTTGGACTGTTTTAGTTAATTGGTTTTAGTTTTTTTTTTTTTTAGTACATTTTATTGTTTTATCTTTGTAAAAATAAATGTGGTTTCTTAACTTGTTGTTTTGTTCATTGTTTTGAATGCACCATTTTTACTGCTCTCTCCCGGAACAAAGAACCTGTTTTTAACCTTTTTATCTGTTGTAGTTTTAAAGAGGTCCTAGGCCTCAAACAAAACCTAGGACCTTCTGAAACATGATGTGGCTGCTGGAGCCGTTTGCTAACAGGGACACTGGACACTCATTGTAAGCTATCTTGAATGTTAACAGATTCAGATAAAAACTATGACAACAGCTGGTGTACAAGGGTTTGTTCTAATTTGTAACTACATTTCCATAGATCATGTATCTCAAGGAGAAGAGGTGCTTGTACTTGGACCCATTTGGGGCCACGCAACAACAAATGGATCATTGCAGGGATGTGACAAGGTGGGTAAAGTACCAGCTTTAATAATCAAGTTCTCACTTTGGATAATATTGGAGGGACCAAGCACTTGTGATTGTTTACCTAGGCTAACATTAGCTTGTCCCAGTATAGTCGTTTTAACATTTAAGTCACTTTGGATTTAAAAGATCTTACACAGCTTAAGTTAAAACTGGAAAACTAATCCTTCCATTTTTTTATGTAGAGCCTGGCCCAGGAACATTATCCGGCTATCGGGAAATGGACATGCTCCACTGTTGCCCATCCCAAACAGCAGGACACCACATCATGTGGAGTGTTTGTGTGCAAGGTAACAATGTGAATATCTAATGTGGCCATGAATCATCGAAATAATTTTTATTATACTTAACAGTGTTTTTAGCTTGCAGAGCTGATCTTAAAAGGTGAGACTGTGCAGTACCCTGTTACAAAATTGAGACTAGACATGGCAATGTCCTTGTTGAATGACCCAGGTATGGAGTACTCTACCAGGTATACTTAAATGTGTTTTTAGAGTTACACTACATCATTGCCTGTATCATATTTTACAGATGACTTGTCCCAGCTGTGTCGGGCTTGTGGGGAGGAGAGCTCAGCGGCTGACACTGATGACTGGGTAAGTAGCATATTTCAGATGCATGCCAACGCTTGACTGGAAGACTGGGATCCACCATGTTTAGGTTACCTTCCAAATCACCGGGTGAACTCTCAGAATAACAAAGTTATTGAACATTTGTAGTGTTTCTCTTTCAGATTGAGTGCCCCACCTGCAGTAAATGGTACCAAAATGTGTGTTGGGCATCCCTCCACAGAGGGAGATTATTTTTGTAAGGGCTGTATATTTTAAAATATTTTTTTCCATCATTGCAAGTAGGCTATGGACTGAGGAAATGTACATGTTCACAAAGATAAAAGATTCAAACAAAGATGTATATCGGCAAAAGGAGTAAACTTGTGGAATCTTTTAGAGGAAGTAAAAATGTGTTACGTTACAAAGATTTAAAAACAAATACTAAAGTAGGATGATTAACAAATATGAAAGCAAGGCATGAATGGCAGTGTGTATATGAATGGGAATGTGTTTGGTTTATTTTGCACGTGTGATGTATATCAATACAGAAATTAATAATACATTTTCTTTAAATTGATAATATCCTGAGGGACCTGAAGAATAAAATAGAACGTTAAAAGGGGTCGGTGTAATAAGCAAATGCTTCAACCTCCACCTTTTCGATCAGTATTTTCTTATGAACGAATTAAGATTACAAGGTGTGTTGAGCTAAGTTTGTTTTTGGGTGTTTTTTTTTTAAACCATTCATGTAATGTAAGTGATGTGATTGATTGAAATAAACTAAATTGTTGTTTCCTTCAGACACAAAGGTCAGGTCAAAGTATTTCAAACAGGCTTCGATACAGCCACCTACATGGTTGTTCCTGCAGGGTTTCTCATGGCACGCCTATGTCGCATCTGGAGGATCACCAGTTAATTCAAAAACCAGTTAAACCGAAACACCGGCAATGCAACAGAGCTAGCCCAAGGTCTATTATGATCAATCTTCTCAACTTCCAGGATAAGGTGAAAATCCTTCGCCTTGCCAGGATGAAAAAGAATCTGGAGTACAACGGGTCCAACATCTCTATCTATCCTGACTTCTGTGCTGACCTGAGGAGAAGGCGCTGGAGCTTTGATCCTGTCAAACGCAAGCAAGGAACTCAATATGAAGTACTTCATCCGTTATCCTTGCACGCTGTGTGTTACGGTTGATGGTAAACAGCGGCGTTTCAGCTGCTACAAAGAAGTTGAAGCTACCTTCATGTCCCCCTTCGACTTCTCCCGGATAACGATTATCGGAGGTGAGGCTGATGATTGAGGCTTGTACCTCACACAAGTTTAATTTAACGATATGAAGTCCAATAAACTGCCTTTTCTCTTTCCCCTTCATGGTTAAGGTGCCTATTCTGTAGTGTTTGTAACACATTTTTTGTGTTTTATTACATGCAACAAGTATATGGTCGCAGTTGTCATGGTTTACATCTTGCTTCTGCAAAGATGACTGCGTACTTCTTCTGCTTTGGTATGTTACAGTCATAGATGGTATTACTACTAATTTGAAATGCTGCATTTAAATTATAAGACTTTATTTTTGTTTCTGTTCTTTTTTTCTTATTAATGCAGACTCTGAGTCCTGAGTTCAATAGATGGACTTTACCGTCATATTTTGGTTTACTCATGTAAATGCTCCAGAATATGGTGTCTGGGGCTGCTGCATTGTCTTGAAGGGTGGTGCTGTTTAGTGTTTTTTGGTGGGGTTTTTTTGTGCTATGTATGTATCTGCACTGAATCACGGAACCTTTACAACCCTGTATTGCATCAGTGTATTCAATCACTGTCATATTTATGTTTGGAAAGTGACAGAAGGCCTATTACTAATTATCTTTGCACTTTCAATGGATGATGCTAAAATATTAAAAATCATTAATTTAAACAGGAGTCTTTTGCCAAAAATGTATTTACTTTGTGCATGGGTTGTTCTCCATAAACCTAATATTATGACACTGTCGGAATCATGGCTTAACAGTAATATCTCGGATAACGAAATAAATCTTACAAATTATGTCTTATATAGATCTGACAGGTGCTCCAGGTGTGGAGGTGTGGCGATTTGTTTCCTCTGATCTCGTTTCTGAATTAATTATACCCACAATTGAGCCTCTACATTTTGAATGTGTTTTTGTTAAGGTAATCTTTCACGTGAATAAATGTTTATCTATCGGTAGTATCTATAGGCCACCCTCTTCACCAGTAGAGTCTCAGTTGTCTGACCGCTACTATTAATTCCATTTCCTGTAGAAATTTACTTATAATACTGGGTGATTTTAATATAAATTGGTTAGATAAGTCTTATAACAAAAAGCATACTTAATAGTTAAAATTTTACTCAATTAATTAATGAGCCTACTTCAATCACCCCTAGAACCCAATCTTTGCTGGACTGGATACTAGTTACACACCCGAACAGAATCATAAGGTCTGGTGTTATGTCTGACTGCTTTAGTGATCACTCAATTGTCTACTGCATATGGAAAATCAAACTTCCTAAATTGCCACCAAGACTTATCAAAATTAGACAACATAGGAAATGAAATTTAGATGTATTAATGATTTGATTGCTATTAATTGTATTTTCTGTATTCTGAGTTTATTGATGTTGTGGAGAAACATGCTCCCTGGAGAATTACAAAGGTCAAGGGTAAACATCTTCCTTGGATCAGCCCCAAAGTTATTAGTCTGTTTAGGCAGAGGGACAAAGCGTGGTCAACATTTCGGCAGACAAGTGATGGTGCTGATTGGGAAATATACAGGCAGTTGATAAATTTGAGCAAGACAAAAACTCGTAATGCTAAATCAAACTACTACAGAGAATGTCTCGCTAGTGATTTTAAGAATCCTAAGCAATTTTGGAAAAAAATCAAAATCATTATTAATACGTCAGATAAACACTATTAATTGAATAAAAGTGGCTGATACAATACTTAATGACTCTTTATCTATTGCCCAAGCATTTAATCAGCATTTCTCCTTGGTCTATTCTAACTTATTACCTAGCTCCAGTTGGACTACAAGTTCCTTTGGTAATACATCACCCTTCTGCAGTTCTTTTTCTTTTAGGAAAATTTTACCAACTGAGGTTCAGAATGCAATTAATTATCTAAATGTTAAAAGTGGTGCTGGTATTGATGGAATAGAAAACAGGTTCATTAAACGAGCTTCCCATATTCTTATGTACCCACTTGCTGATTTATTCAACATGTCTTTGTCGACATGTGAGTTACCAGCTATCTGGAAATGTGCACGCATCACACCACTCCATAAAACATTTTTAATAACTGTTCTGTTCAATTTTATGCTGATGACACTGTCATATATATCTAAACATAATCTACCACAAATTCAAGCTTCTCTTCAGTCTGACTTCATTATCCTTCAAGATTGGCTTTTACATAATAAATTACTGCTTAACAAAACACAATCCTATTATATTATCTTTGGTACCAGACAAAAACTCAAATCAAAATCTGGTTCCTGGGTAATAACCTGTAATGATGGCTCTTCTCTGCATAAAGTTGATAAGATTAAATATCTGGGTGTATGGCTTGATACTGAACTCTCATTCAAATTACACATCGAGCAAGTGTTACGTAAAGTGAACTTTGGAATCAATGTTTTATATCGAGCTCGGAATTGCTTTACGCGCAGTGTTCATTTAAAACTTGCCTCTCAACTTATACTTCCAATGATTGACTATTGTGATGTTTTATATCAAAATGCATTTCACTCAGACCTCGTTCCACTTAACACAGTATATGATACTTTGTAGATTTGTTCTTGGATGTCCTTATCTCACTCATCACTGTATAATGTATAATGCACTTAATTGGCCATCTTTAAGTAATAGACACACTCACTGGCTCCAACTTATATTTTATTGTATTTATTTCAATTATCCTCCTTATTTAAAACAGTATCTTGTACCTTATACGTCAAACTATGAAGTTCGGCACTCTACTCAACTCTACTTCTCTGTCCCACGAGTTAAAAAAACAATTGGCAAAGGAGCTTTTAAGTTTAAGGCTCCAGCCGATTGGAATAATTTATCTGTGGAAACAAGATCAATTTCTTTACTTGGTTTATTTAAACATGCCCTGTCTGCTCACTTTAAGATAAACTGTCTCTGTTATTAAAGATGCATGCTATTTTTATATCTACTGGTTATACCTAATGTTTATATTTGACTGTAGTTTGATATTTACTCCTACTCTACTGTTTACTTATTTACTTATTTACTTACTATTGGCGATCTTGGCCTTTTGGTGGTTGTAATGTATTGATGAATATATGCAGGTGTTGGTGATGGTTTTTTTTTGTTTAGATTTTTCACTTCTCTGTTGTTATGTAATTATTATGTTATATGTTGGGACCCCCTCGAAAACGAGATGATACATCTCAAGGGGTTTATCCTAATGAACACATTTGAACACATAGAACCCTGAATTTATTATGTAATCGTAACGCAGAATAAAATAATACATTTTGTTGGTTTCAGGGCCTTGAGGAAAATGGTCCAAAGAATTGGGACCTGTACATCAAGCCGACGGTTTTTGGTCTTTGCACAAAAAAGCAGTGCACAACAAAATACT
Organism: Perca schrenkii; assembly: GCA_025617405.1. Lineage (NCBI taxonomy): Eukaryota > Metazoa > Chordata > Actinopteri > Perciformes > Percidae > Perca > Perca schrenkii. The sequence continues at coordinate 1,759,760 of CM046804.1, forward strand.
CTCCGTTTTATTTGCTTTATGTGAGGGAGGCTCGCTATCCTCCTGAGATACCGGACAAGTGGCATGTAGGAGCTTTTTTTTTTTCTTGCACTTGGAATAGCTTTGGCAACCAGTTTGTTTTTCACACTATTATTCTCATACTATTGCAGATAAGCCACGACAAAGTGGAGGCAGTAGCAGCTACAGAGAAACCTTGTCCTCACATTTCAGTCGTTCAAAGGGAGGTGTATCCCAAGGTGAGGGAAAACATGAAGACTGCTCAAGAAAGAGTGAGGAAGAGGAAATTGTCTCTGGGCATGGATGACCATTTTGAGGTTGGAGACAAAGTCTTCCACATGAACATTAGAGAAGAGCAGCGGAAGGGAGGGAAGATGGAGAGGGAGCTCCTGGGGCCGTACACAGTAAAAAGGATTGAGGGCAAGAGTGTTGACCAGCTGGCCGCCAAGGGGAAGGAAATAAAAATCGGGACCAGCTGAAAAAGTTTGCTGAGCCCCAGCCACGGATCCCCCGCAAGTGGGTCTCCAGTCCTCAGCCTGACCCCATCCCTCCATCCACTAGTCCTCAGTCCCTCTCATCTGCCAGTCCTCAGCCTGAACCCATCCCCATGACCCCCCCCCCTACCTCTCCCCCCATCTGCCGTTCCTCAGTTCCTCTCAGCCCTCAGTGTCTCCCCAGAGGAATGCAAGTATTAGTTGTATATGAATTTGTGTTAACTCGCCATGCCAAATGCATAAGCCCTTCTAAATGTCAGTGATAGATGAGATCTGGTCCGGGAAACAGCAAGGCGTGCTGTGGAGCAAGGTGGGGCCTTATAAGATATTTTCCAGGGATCTGAACAATCTGGCCCCAGGAAAAGAGGTTGAAAGTGCAGTAAATGCATGTGTCAAAACTCCTTGAATGCTTACATATTGCTGATGCCAAAACATAATTCCACACGTGTTCTTTAAGGTGATGAATGCTTTTATCCATTAAACTTTGGAGAAAGTCAGAGGGCGACTGGAGAAGTGTTATATGTGGACTCGTTCCAGATGACTGCTATATGGCAGGGCTCATACAGCGGACTAAACAAGGTCATTATTGTCAAAATTTGTTAGAATAAATGGGTGATTGCAATGCACAGGTGCTCATGTGTATATGCTCATCTTTTCAGCTCAACCCCATGGCCTATGATGTCCTCATTGGACCTGTCTGTGACCAACACCGCTGGACACTTGTGCTGTATGAGGGGCCGTCAGGGACATTATTCAGAATTACCTCTCGCACACACTACTGAAACGCTCTCACACATACAAGTGAAATGCTCTTATATATACTACTGAAAGCTCTCACACATACAAGTGAAACGCTCTTATATATACTACTGAAACGCTCTCACACATACAAGTGAAACGCTCTTATATATACTACTGAAACGCTCTCACACATACAAGTGAAACACTCTCACACATACAAGTGAAACGCTCTTATATATACTACTGAAACGCTCTCACACATACAAGTGAAACGCTCTTATATATACTACTGAAACGCTCTCACACATACAAGTGAAACGCTCTTATATACACTACTGAAACGCTCTCACACATACAAGTGAAACGCTCTTATATATACTACTGAAACGCTCTCACACATACAAGTGAAACGCTCTTATATATACTACTGAAACGCTCTCACACATACAAGTGAAACGCTCTTATATACACTAACGAAGCGCTCTCACACATACAAGTGAAACGCTCTTATATACACTACTGAAACGCTCTCACACATACAAGTGAAACGCTCTTATATATACTACTGAAACGCTCTCACACATACAAGTGAAACGCTCTTATATATACTACTGAAACGCTCTCACACATACAAGTGAAACGCTCTTATATATACTACTGAAACCCTCTCACGCGCAATACTGAACTGCTCTCATAAACGCTACTGAAACGCTCTCATAAACGCTACTGAAACGCTCTCATAAACACTACTGAAATGCTCTCATAAACGCTACTGAAACGCTCTCACGCACAATACTGAAATGCGATTATAAATGCTAATGAAACGCTCTCATAAACGCTACTAAAAAGCTCTCACACATACAAGTGAAACGCTTTCATATATATATTTTTCATGTTTTAATGCTGCTTCCACCGGGACACTATGGTGGCTCGGCATCAATAATAATAATTAATGAATATATATAATATTTATATATAATAACAATGTGCAATAACTACTGTGCAATACCATTCCATATTCACTGTGCAATATATTGCCTATGTGCAACTGCTGCTGATGCTACTATTTGTGTTATCTATTGTTTGTGGATTCTTACTGTTTTTTCTCTTGTACATAGTGTTTTTATTTGTTATTTATTATTGTCCTACTCTTACTGTTTTGTTATACTGTTTTTTTCTCTATCCACTTTGCTGCTGTAACACTGGACTTTTCCCATTGTGGGACAAATATAGGAATATCTTATTTTATCTTTTCCACCTGATTACATAAAGGTGCATACACATACCACAGCTAATAATAAATATACAAGATACAGCTTATGACAACGTGCCCTTCCAATTCAGATTACATACGTCTAATAAACATCATACAGAAACTGTTCTTAATGTTTTTATCTGGATAGATAAAGGGTAAAAAAAAAAAAGCACCTTCTGTTTCAGATGTATAGCCTTTGCCTAGGCTTTGCCTATACATATAAGTATGAGCATTTTCAGAATTTCAGTCCAACAACCGACGTTAGTTAACGTTACGTTCTCTGTCGCAGAGAGCTTGATTGACAGCGGTGAGCGCGTGTTATGGCGAATCAACACATGGCTCATTTGAATATTAAAATTAGCAGGTCACGACAAGAAAATGTAACCAATGAAATTACTTATTTTTGACACAGCTTTTTTTGACACACATTTTAGCCAATAAGTATTAAACTAACAAGTTAATCTGTCAAAAGGTGGACCTTTATACTGTTATTTTATCAAAAGTCAAGTCAAGTCATTTTATAGCACATTTAAATGAACAACAGTTGACCCAAAGTGCTTTACAGGTAGAGCAGTGAGGGCATAAACAGTATACCTTAAAGATACATAATCAAGTAAACAAGGTACCATGAATACATTTTGGCAAAAGTAGAATCAAATAAAGTAACATAGAATATAACAACAATGGAACATTTGTAAATACAAAAGGATAAGAAAAAGATGAGTTCAGTTCATAGCTCTGAATCTTAAAAAAACAAAACAAAAAAAAAACATTAGGAATCAAAGGAATTTAAACGCAAGAGAGTAGAAATGCATCTTCAGATTTGATTTAAAACTGACAATTGTATTACATAAATTGATCTGGGGTGGGAGGGATTTCCAGAGTTTGGCGGCTACTACAGAGAAGACTCCGTCCCCTCTGGTTTATAGGCATGTCCGGAAAAATGAGTGTCAGGCTTAGCCGGACTGTCCAACCTAAAGCCTGAGGAATGGCCACCCTATATATATATATATATATATATATATATATATATATATATATATATATATATATATATATATATATATATATATATATATATATATATATATATATATATATATATATATAATATTTCACTATAATGTGTGAAAGGATTTCATTATAGTGTGTGAGAGGTGTTTCACTTGGTTATATGAGAGCTTTTCACTATAATGTGTGAAAGGATTTCACTATAGTGTATGAGAGGTGTTTCAGTAAAACCGGAAGGCATTTCAGTCAAAACGGAAGGTGTTTCAGTAAAACCGGAAGGGCTTCCGTTCAACAAAAATGCGCAATTCACAGCGCGATTCACGTGTTGATCGTCAGCCACATTGTTCGCAAACACTAATGTCTGCCCAACAGCCTGCAAGCAGCCTAACCGAGGCTTCACACTGTACTTGCGTCAGCGGAGACCATCAGAACCGTTGCTACTTCAAGCTGCGACACACTGGACAGTCACTTAGCGTCACTTTCCCCCTCCGGACAGCACAGCAGCATGACACTGCCAACTGCAGCTCCAGTGTGAGCAACGCTTCAGCTCTTGGACATCAGCCACGAGGTGGAAAAGGTAATTATAAATAGTTTTTTTCTAAATTATTGTTTAATCCAACGCAACGCAACAAGGCATGGTAGTGAGCTAAACAGTTAGCGGTTTGTGTCTCCACTACAAACATGCGCTCACTACCGCTGACCGCTCACTACCACCCTAATACCCGCAGGTCCTAAGAGTCTCAGATCTACTGCAAACTTGGCATAGTTCTTGCAGGGGGCTAGATAGGTACACTGTCGAATTAGGTGCATGTAGGTGCCAGCAGCTAACTTAGTATTGTTTGTAGCGTGGTTGCTATGGTAACATACGGCAATGTGCCTCACGTGGTGGTACGTCAGCAGGTAGTAAAATCAGCTGTTCTTCACCTGGTGTGTATTGACTTGATGTTTTTTAGGACTGTAGGAACATTTCACTGCTTGTGTTTTTTAGCAGCAATAACTATACACAAACCAGCATTCCTCTACTAAATGTTTCTTCATCATTTCTGCACTGCTGTTACACCAAGCATAATCTAATGTTGTTATTTGGCCATATTGGTTGTTTACTTGAACAGTGCCATATCTTAAACTAATGTTACTGACTGTTGTTACTGTTGTCTGTTGTTACAGACTGTTACAGTCTGTAAATCCTCTGTTATTTTCTGCCCCACACTGAAGCAATAATACATTTACCAGTGATGATCTTCACTGCATATTACAGCTGTGATTAAATACATCCTTCATCAGTATTTGAGTCAAGTACTTTAGTAAAAAATACTGATTATAAATAAAACTACTTTTTATGTATGCCCCCTTTTTTGTCTTAGCTTATTTCTCATCTACAGTACAGGCCAAAAGTTTGGACACACCTTCTCATTCAATGTGTTATATTATTTATTTTCATGACTATTTACATTGTAGATTCTCACTGAAGGCATCAAAACTATGAATGAACACATATGGAATTATGTACTTAACAAAAAAGTGTGAAATAACTGAAAACATGTCGTCTTATATTTTAGATTTCTCAAAGTAGCCACACTTTGCTTTTTTATTGATAATGGAAAAACTTCCACTAATGAACCCTGACAAAGCACACCTGTGAAGGTAAAACCATTTCAGGTGACTACCTCATGAAGCTCATTGAGAGAACACCAAGGGTTTGCAGAGTTATCAAAAAAAGCAAAGGGTGGCTACTTTGAGGAATCTAAAATATAAGACATGTTTTCAGTTATTTCACACTTTTTTGTTAAGTACATAATTCCATATGTGATCATTCATAGTTTTGATGCCTTCAGTGAGAATCTACAATGTAATTAGTCATGAAAATAAAGAAACACATTGAATGAGAAGGTGTGTCCAAACTTTTGAAGGAATGACCTTATTGCATATCCCCTTTTCACGTTACATTTATGTCACTCAGAAACACCAGTCCCATTTCAAGGTGGCTGCTGAACTCTGACCTTGCGATTGTCACCTCAGTTGACAAATTATAACCTTCCATGCCCTGTCCACAGCCTACAATATCTAATGAGTCTGTGTTAAAGGGAAGGGCAGACATGTGGTTTTTTATGGTAGATTTATGGCTCAGAGAGAAATCACGTATATAAGAGTGTTCAGGGCTTGAAGTGATACAATTGGTTACATGAATATATTTGACCAAAATCTGAATATTAATGGGTTAAATATAACTGATATTGATAACCACTACCCATTATTTACTGTATATAATATTGATAGCGGGTGGTGGTTAGTATTTTGTATTGTATTTCCTATAGCAGTATGACATATTGTACTGGCTGTTTTCATGTGTTCTGATTGTTACATTCTTATTTCAGAGTCAGGACACAGCAGCATGACCATTTCAACAAGGACGTAATACTACTCTCTAATCAATCATGGGGAGTAGTGTGCAAACAAGGTCCAAAATCATGGTTACACAAACATGGACACATCCTTTCTGATCCTTAGGACTGGGACCACCAGACTGTTTTAGAACGCATCAGGGATGGCTTTGGTGAGCACATTCCAGACGATGTCAGGTAAATGCCTCTTTTTTCCTCTTACTTTCATGATTATTACAAACATTTGCTCATATTTTAGTATGAAGCGTTGTTTTAATCTGCCCCTGTTTGCCCTGTTACAGTTACTGCATTATGTGATAAATTCAAAATCAGGTCTTTCTGTATCTGTTTTCAATTAAAATCCCTCTGCAGTTTCATGAAACATTTGCAGCAATGTGTTGTGCAAAACTTTGATTTGCAACATTCCCACATGGCCCTTGAAATTTGGCTACTGTCATCTTGTGGAACATGTATGGTACTATACAATCCAGTTTTGCTAAGAAATGCATCCACAGTGACTGAATTTGGATAGTCACACTGAAAAGGAAAAGTCAGTATTTTTCACCCTGGACCAAGCAAAATTATATTGCTTAATTTATTAGATTAAGTTATTGGAAATGTACATCATCCTTGACATGCATATTATATTGCAGCTCACTTCTCCATTCATGTTTTACACCTAGCTTTTTATTTGTTTGTGTCAACCACGGCCCTGGTCATCATTCGAGACCCGGCCTTTAATTGACAGACAGTTTTTGTTTGCCGAAATGTGGTATTTATCAATATTGTTTTTCCTTTTATGCCATTGTTTTGCAGCTCTAAGAGAGGACTGGTAATACATTGCTGGCAAAGCCATTGCAGTGAGCTTGGTACATGGCGGTCCACCACCAAACTTCCTCTCTCAGACATAGCTGACACAGAACTCTTGGAAAAAGTCAAAAAGGTCAGTTGATAGATTTTGAATGTTATACTGAATTAGTTTACATTAAAAGGTTCTCTTGTTGTTTTCCCTTTTGAAAAGGAGTATCAGCCCACTTTTTCCATATTATGTTGTAGTTTGAATGCCACCACTATTCAACGGACAAGTGTCGACAGCAAAGCATATTTTCCCTCTTATTTATCGCATTGTAGCAATGTACAACCCTTGAGGACCTTGAAAAGTCAAATGCACCTTTGCTTGACTACTTGGCCAATGCAGGATGTCTGAGGCCTATGCGGTCGATAAGAGACAGGGATCTGCTGAAATTGTCATGTTTCAGGTCATCCACAGAGTTCAGTGTTAGTTGTTGTACAGTCAGATCAATCTCAAAAGGAGTCATAATTTTAACCATTGACCAACAAGGTGTAAGACTAGCTTCACAAAATCTATTGTGTTTGTATAAAACCAAGGGACAATTTGACAGTGTACAATTGAATTATGGATTGCACAATTATTCCATGTTGTTTGTACAGATTCTGTGAAGGACTGAAAACTCTTTGGGTTCAGGACCAAATACGACGACATCCAGACAGCTTTCGACCCCCTGTTCTGCTATGAGCTGTGGATGATCTTTTTCAGCATTCGTCTCTCTCCAGAAGGGAGCAACAAGAGAGCTGCTGACGAGATGGTCGTTACTTTCTGGAGGGACTATCTCCAAAATGCAGAGGGTAATTAATGGTTTAATGGTCATCTGTTTTTTTTAAGTATCATTCTTTTTATTTTATTCTCTTGGTAGTCATAACATTATCACAAAGCAACCTGCGAATGTTGAAAGATGAAAGACCTGTTATAAATGAATTGCTATAAGAGGCATTCAGATTTTAGACGCTTTGGTTTTGAGAAGTGAAATACTCTTACTGGACAATTTATTCAGTATCAGCTGATGTTAATTGCTTTAGAGATGATTCACATACATATTAATTGGACCAACTACAACTGATAATGTTTTTTCTTTTTTATAGAAGAAGAAGGGCCATCCAAACAAGAGAAGATATTGGCCTTCACAACTTGAGCATCTGACCAGTTCATTCACAAAGGAGATGATGGCTTCTCTACATCAATGTTCCCTCTTGCCAACACATGTGTTAACTGCATCAACTTGCCACTACATGTGTCTTACCAACTGTTCAAGGAGAAGTTTGACTTTGCATTAGGAAACACATATGGGTTTGGCAGGGCATGAACATGTCATGCTCTGAAAACTTTTTCTGTCTGTGTCTCACTTTCTCAGTTTGTCTCTACCTTTCTGCTTGTCTCAGTCTGTTTTCTGAAAAAAGTTTCAAACAAGAGTTATTTTCATTTCTGAATGCCGTATGCAATATAACTTATGTATTTTATATAGTTTCACCACAATTCAGTTGACTCAGTCAGCTTATGTTTTAAAACATATTTACATTTTAACGGCATGTTTCATATTTTTACCAAACTTTTTACCAAATGTTAATTTATTTTTCATAAAATGTTTTACGTTTTAACAAAACTTTAATTCACAGAATACACTGCACAAGTGAAGAAAACATTTTAACAAACCTTAACATAACTCCTATGCTATTCGCTTAAAGGAACACGCCGACTTATTGGGAATTTAGCTTATTCACCGTAACCCCCAGAGTTAGACAAGTCGATACATACCCTTCTCATCTACATGCGTGCTGACGGCTCCAGCGGCATCCGGCCAGCACAGAACCTGCAGGTTAATGGTTCCAGCAATCCTACTGCTCCGAATAAGTGACAAAATAACACCAACATGTTCCTATTTAAATGTTGTGATTTATAGAGTCACAGCATGTACAAAAAACGAGACACAGCCGTCTTCTAACTGTAAACAAACCGGGAACTATATTCTCAGGCGGAAGAATATAGTACTTGGGCGGAGTGATATGCTCGCAGCAAGCCTGTCTGAGAATATAGTTCCCGGTTTGTTTACAGTTAGAAGATGGCTGTGTCTCATGTTATGTTGTTTTTTTGTACACGCTGTGACTCTACAAATCACAACATGTAAATAGGAACATGTTGGCGTTATTTTGTCACTTTTGTCACAATTTGGAGCAGTAGGCTAGTTGGAACCAGTTACCTGCAGGATCTGTGCTGGGCTAAGCTAACGCTGGAACCGTCAGACAGCGTTACAGCACGCACGGAGATGAGAAGGGTATGTATCGACTTGTCTTACTCTGGGGGTTACGGTTAATAAGCTAAATTCCCAATAAGTCGGCGTGTTCCTTTAAAAAAAGTGCAGAAGTGAAGAAAAAACATCTATTCCATGGTTCCCATCATTTTCAAGTGGGCTTACTTGTTTAATAATGTTAGTTGTGTTCTCATTAATAGTTACATCTATGTCTGGAATTACAACATTATTATTGGTTTGAAGTTCAGGTTATGGCCCTTCTTCATTAATGCCATAGTAGTTATCGGCATCAAAAATGCTGTTTAGAGCTGGATGGATTCCTGCATTATTAATGACACCTGAATGCCACAGCTTGAGAGGTGTCTGCCCCCCTGGTGTGGAGAGGTCATGGTGGTTCTATTGATTGATTGATGAATTATGTTACTGCTCTTTCAATCCTTGGTAAATAAAAAATAATGCAGACAAAATAAATGTAGTTCATTCAATGAATCCAGTACACCCTGTTCCTCCATGAAGTTAAAGATGTTTATAAAGTGTCTAGATACAACACTATTGAGTTCTGCCCATATTCTCTCAATCCTTTGGTTGTGTACTGATAAACCTGTAATAACACTGTTCAATCATCTTCTTTCCAACATAAAACAGGCAACATTTATATTTTCCTTACCATGATCACATCTGACCCTTAAGGGCAAGCTATATAAGCACTATTTCACTAGTATTTGGTAAAGCTTTTTTGTAGTTTATGCAAAATGTTGTGCGTGTAAGTTTTTCAGTAGTGTATATGAGAGCATTTCAGTAGCGTTTATGAGAGTGTTTCAGTAGCGTGTATGAGAGCGTTTCAGTAGCGTTTCTGAGAGCGTTTCAGTAGCGTGTATGAGAGCGTTTCAGTAGCGTTTATGAGAGCGTTTCAGTAGCGTGTATGAGAGCATTTCAGTAGTGTTTATGAGAGCGTTTAAATAGCGTTTATGAGAGCGTTTCAGTAGTGTTTATGAGAGCGTTTCAGTAGTGTTTATGAGAGCATTTCAGTATTGCGCGTGAGAGCGTTTCAGTAGTGTTTATGAGAGCGTTTCACTTGTATGTGTGAGAGCGTTTCAGTAGTATATATAAGAGCATTTCACTTGTATGTGTGAGAGCGTTTCAGTAGTGTATATAAGAGCATTTCACTTGTATGTGTGAGAGCGTTTCAGTAGTATATATAAGAGCATTTCACTTGTATGTGTGAGAGCATTTCAGTAGTATATATAAGAGCATTTCACTTGTATGTGTGAGAGCATTTCAGTAGTATATATAAGAGCATTTCACTTGTATGTGTGAGAGCGTTGCGTTTCACTTGTATGTGTGAGAGCGTTTCAGTAGTGTATATAAGAGCGTTTCACTTGTATGTGTGAGAGCGTTTCAGTAGTGTATATAAGAGCGTTTCACTTGTATGTGTGAGAGCGTTTCAGTAGTATATATAAGAGCATTTCACTTGTATGTGTGAGAGCGTTGCGTTTCACTTGTATGTGTGAGAGCGTTTCAGTAGTGTGTGCGAGAGGTAATTCTGAATAATGTCCCTGACGGCCCCTCATAGTGCTGAGCATTCCTTTACACTGCCATTGCAGTTAAGAGAGCTACGTGTAAGAGTCTGGAACTTAGTTACTTAAGTATGATTTGATGATCTGTCCTTCTCACTACTGTGAAGGTCATGTATCCTAAGGAAAAATGGGCCCTTTACCTGGATCCATTGGGTGAAACCCTTGATAACATTAAAACATGCCAGGATGTCACAAGATGAGTTGGAGGTTAATAGTAATGGCATAGACCATTTTTGGTTCCAAACAGCAACAATGCTTTTCTATTCCACAGATCTTTCATATAGAATATAGAAACTTGCACTTTTCGAGATGGGCCTGGAGCACAGTTGAGTTGACCATCCCCGGCAGCCAGATGCTACATCATGTGGGGCATTTGTCTGCAAGGTATGAGTGAATCTGTCTTTATCTGATACAGCTAATGGATGGATATTACTGATTGTACTCTGCAATATGTAGTTTGCACAGCTTCTCCTGAGAGATGAAGTGCTGAATTTCGCCACAGATCAGGAAGCAATCACACATTTGAGGAGGGAGATTGCCTGCACACTGGTGACAAAATCAGGTGTGTGTGTCCTCCTCTTTAAGGTGTGTATGTGTCCTCCTCTTTGAGATGTAGCCTATGTGAGAATAATGTGAATATAATCGGTTAGAAAATTTAGAACACCTCTGCAGACTGTGTGGGAATGAATGCCAAAGTCCCGGGAGAGAGGATGTGGAGGAGGATGACTGGGTAAGAATGAACTGTTCCTTTATGGATTCAAATGTATAGGCCCATTACTAATCAATGGTCATGCTTCTCTTTAGATCGAGTGTTCAGCATGCATGTTATGGTTCCACTGGGGTTGTGCTGGGCGACCCCCAGTGCACCTAAATTGTTATTGTGCTGCATGCGGTTTGTGATTCTTTCATTTGCATTTGTATGCTTTTCTTTGCCCTTTTTTGTAAGGCCCATGTATGGGACTTTGCCACGTTAGCCCTTTTATGTAAGCCAAAATGATTTTTTCTTTGTGTGTAAGGGCAACTTTTCTCTGCCCATTTATGTCTTACAGGACTTTCTAGGTTTCTTTTTTTAGCAAATAAAAAAAGAAAAGTCCTTATATGCAAGTGCTCCAACTAGGGCAGCTCTTTTCCTATTCAAGTGAATGGGGAGGCATACAGGAAAGGGCGGGATATGTGGCTACTGGCGTTACAAACTAACCATGTATTTCTATGAATTCTTTGAGTGCTGTGTCTCCTCATTAGACAGTCTGTTAAAATACACAGATACATTTGTTACCGAATGTGACTGATTTTTAAAAGTCTTTGTCCAGTTATCGGCCTCTTCATTGCCTTATATGTGTCATAGGGCTTTTCTTTTTATTCATGGGTCATTATTGTTATCTGTGGGCATTTTCGCGTTTGTTTTTATTTAACCTATTTTTGTGCAGTTTTGCCTACCTCGTTGACAATTAAAAAAATTGAATCTCACTTCATTGTGTTTGCATTTTTGTCCAAAGGTTCTGTCTGTGTGAAGTATCACCTTTCATCTTACACCAATTTCAAAACTGATTTTCTGATATCCAGGTGCATAGGTGACATAAGGCTAGGCCTAGGCTACAATGAAAACAATTAAAAAGGTTGGGCGCAAACGATTATTCAAATTTCTTAAACATAACTTTGGAAATGTGGGTGTAAGAATTAACTAGGCTAGTTGGCATCTATGCGTAAGCAGCGGTTTGTATTGAGGGATCATGTCTGTAATTGAGGCCAAGGCAACCAGTTGTTTCAGCCCAATTTAGAACAAGCTCTGTGTGCTTAAGCTAGGCTTACGTGATGAGAGAAATGAGGTTGGCCTAAGTCTTAACATGAAAAGCATTGTAGTGGTTTCAAATACTTAGTGGTCTTCTGTCGAAAACATAACGTTATAGGCTATTGGAAATGTAGATGTAGGCATTTGAGCCATGTCAATAGAAATATTGCTTCTTTTCATAAATCCAAGGAACTTGTTATTCTAGCTGTTTGAGATCATGAGTTTCTAGGCCAGGGTAACCAATTGTTTTAGACCCATTGTTTCAGAATCCGTGTGCTGTCTGGTAGAATTCATGATATAGCCTTAAACGGATAGCGCAGAGGTATAGCAGAAGGTTAGAGTGCACGATGTACACTCAACAAAATTATAAACGCAACACTTTTGTTTTTGCCCCCATTTTTTTATGAGCTGAACTCAAAGATCTAAGACTTTTTCTGTGTACACAAAAGAACAATTTCTCTCAAATATTGTTCACAAATTTATTTATTTGTAGTTTATTTAAATAGGGACAGATACAAAAAAACATAGATTACATAAATAACAATCCGATGCCTGTATCACAGTGTTTGTAGCCATGGCTAATTCGCAACACCTGTCCCTAAATCTGTCTAAATCTGTGTTAGTGAGCACTTCTCCTTTGCCGATAAAATCCATCCACCTCCCAGGTGTGGCATATCAAGCAGGGGCGGTGTGTTCATTAGGGCGATATGGGCGACGCACTGCCAAACGGGAAAAGGAAGGGATTTTTTTTCTAATCAATTATATCACGGCAACAGTCGTTATCAGTGTTCTAATCCAGACGTCTGATCTGCCACTAAATGTCCAATCAGGCTAAAGTCGTGCTTCAAATGGCCCCGCCCCTTTTGGGGCGATTTCATCCATCCATCCATCCATCTTCGTCCGCTTATCCGGTGTCGGGTCGCGGGGGGAGCAGCTCCAACAGGGGGCCCCAAACTTCCCTTTCCCGAGCAACATTAACCAGCTCCGACTGGGGGATCCCGAGGCGTTCCCAGGCCAGGTTGGAGATATAATCCCTCCACCTAGTCCTGGGTCTTCCCCGAGGCCTCCGCCCAGCTGGACGTGCCTGGAACACCTCCCTAGGGAGGCGCCCAGGGGGCATCCTTACCAGATGCCCGAACCACCTCAACTGGCTCCTTTCGACGCAAAGGAGCAGCGGCTCTACTCCGAGCTCCTCACGGATGACTGAGCTTCTCACCCTATCTCTAAGGGAGACGCCAGCCACCCTCCTGAGGAAACCCATTTCGGCCGCTTGTACCCTGGATCTCGTTCTTTCGGTCATGACCCAGCGTTCATGACCATAGGTGAGGGTAGGAACAAAAACTGACCGGTAGATCGAGAGCTTTGCCTTCTGGCTCAGCTCTCTTTTCGTCACAACGGTGCGATAGATGGAATGTAATACCGCACCCGCTGCGCCGATTCTCCGACCAATCTCCCGCTCCATTGTCCCCTCACTCGCGAACAAAACCCCCAAGGTACTTGAACTCCTTCACTTGGGGTAAGGACTCATTCCCTACCTGGAGAAGGCATTCCATCGGTTTCCTGCTGAGAACCATGGCCTCCGATTTAGAGGTGCTGATCCTCATCCCAACCGCTTCACACTCGGCTGCGAACCGATCCAGTGAGTGCTGAAGGTCACAGGCCGATGATGCCATCAGGACCACATCATCTGCAAAGAGCAGCGATGAGATCCCCAGCCCACCGAACTGCAACCCCTCCCCATCCCGACTACGCCTCGATATCCTGTCCATAAATATTACAAACAGGATTGGTGACAAAGCGCAGCCCTGGCGGAGGCCAACCCTCACCCGAAATAAGTCCGACTTACTGCCGAGAACCCGGACACAACTCTCACTTTGGTCGTACAGAGATTGGATGGCCCTGAGTAGAGACCCCCTCACCCCATACTCCCGCAGCACCTCCCACAGTATCTCCCGGGGGGACCCGGTCATACGCCTTCTCCAAATCCACAAAACACATGTTCACCGGTTGGGCATACTCCCAGGCCCCCCTCCAGGATCCTTGCGAGAGTAAAGAGCTGGTCCGTTGTTCCACGACCAGGACGGAATCCGCATTGTTCCTCTTCAATCTGAGGTTCGACTATCGGCCGAACCCTCCTTTCCAGCACCTTGGAGTAGACTTTACCAGGGAGGCTGAGAAGTGTGATACCCCTGTAATTGGCACACACCCTCTGGTCCCCCTTTTTAAAAAGGGGAACCACCACCCCAGTCTTTTTCATCAACGGAATCGTCGACAAAAGGACATGACATGTTTGAGAAGAAAAACATTTTAGTCTGCCTAACATAAACCAATACGTGGAACGGGCCTCTGTTCCAAAAAGCAGGTTTAGTGAAAACTCTGAGTTTGTTAACCCTGAGATGAGGGAAACTCTGGGTTTTCCGTTCCAGAAAGAGAGGTAACTTAACCTCGGAGTCAGTTACTATGGTAACTGAGTCTGTGAACCTAACCTGGTCGGGAGCAGGTTTTCTTCAAGAAACCTCGAGTTTCTCTCAGTCTCCTCCCTCTGAGAGGGAGGAGACTGAGAGAAACGGGGAAAAAAACTCGAGTTTCTCTCATTCTCCTCCCTCTCAGAGGGAGGAGAAACTCATTTCCTCATTCAATCATTCAGTCTGTATCAGGCGCATTTTAATGCAGTTTTATCTGCATGAATAAAAAAACGTAACCTATTGGTTTATGTTAGGCAGACTAAAATGTTTTTTTTCTCAAACATGTCATGTCCTTTTGTCGACGATCCCGATGATGAAAAAGCTATATTAATTCACAGAGAGTTTACGTCGGGAGATGATATTGAGTCCCGACTATAGATGTATTTTCATTTCCACATAACCGATTTGAGAGGTATTTTTTTATCACAGTCCATTAGATATGTAGATACCTTATCCGTCTTCATATCACTAACATCAACCATCGTGGACAGGCTTTAACATCCCAGCAGATTCTTTGTATCGCATTACGTTTTTTGCAAACAGCTGTTTTCTTTACAACTGCTTACTCGCCCGCAGGATTGCACCTAAATGAAATTATAGGTGTAATACAATTCCAGTTTACACCAGTAATATTACTGGTGAACGCATTCACAGTGTATTAGTTTCATATTTAATTAACTGTGATTAAATATGACTGTGAATGCGTACGCATTGACTCGAGCAGCAATTTTCTCCCACACCAATTCTCTCTCTTTTGCAGCAGCAGCCGCTGTCTTGCTTTTTTAACGAAATACATGTTCAAACCATAGACTGTTAATATCTATGGTTCAAACCATAGACTGTTAATATCTATGGTTCAAACTCGCTCTTTGTGCGCATGAGTATTTCCGCCGACCCGTTTGTTTGTGGTTGTTACCATGGTGAATCGTAGAATCACGGCTCCATTCATACTGCCTTTTGTGCACGCGCGTAACCCTGAGTGAACATACTCCGAGTTGATTGAACCAACTCATATCAGCTGTTCTGGAACCGAAAACTCAGAGTTTCCCATCTCGGGGTAAATCAACTCAGACATCAGGGTTAGACTCAGAGTTTGTTAAACCTCCTACCTGGAACGGACCCCAGGGCATACATATTTGAACAACAGGCTTATTTACATAGCAATGGAGTATTACATCTATACAGTAATAAGAACACTTGGATATAGTCAAAATTGCAAAACCTTTGGCGAAATTAGGGGATTATTAATCTTCAGAGTTTTACAAATCACAAGTTACATATTCTTAATTTTTATGGGAATTTCCTGGTAAAATTAAGGTTAAAAAAATGTTATTTTATATTTTATTTTGCTTTTCCACGGACCACCTGCAACACCCTTACAGACCACAGTTTGGGAATGACTGTATATAAAACATTATATATGTATATGTTATATAAATGAATGGTTGTGGACTATAGAACATACAGCTGCAGGGTGCAGTGGTAGTCTAGTGCAGGGGTCTTTAACATTTTTTAGGCCAGGGACCCCTTAACTGAAAGAGAGACTGAGTAGGGACCCCATACACTACCACATATATATATATATATATATATATATAGCGCTTTTCAAAGTATTCAAAGACGCGTTACCGCAGGCGTGTCAAACTCAGTTTCACTAAGAGCCACACTGGAAAATAAGAATCACATCCAGGGCCAGATGTGTAGTTCATTAACATGCTTTTATTTAATCTAAAAAGTAAAATATCTTTGACTCTGTTATTGCATGTCTCATATAGTCTTCGGAAAAAGCGTCAAAAAAAAGGTGGGCCAAAATATATTGTGAACCTAAAGTGATATGCAGGCCGGATCAAAATCTGTGAGGGGCTGGGTTTGGCCCGCGGGCCTTGAGTTTGACACGTGCTTTACAGTAAAACCATGGTAAGTACAATAAAAGAAGGTGAAGCAATAAAACATAAAAAAGCATATTAACACAAGTAAAGCGATAAAACCAGCAGCTAACAATAGATTAGATATATTGTATACAACTGAGTTGTATGTTAAACTGGGCTGAATGGATAAAAATAAATTAAATTATTCATACATCATGTTTTAATGTTAAACATACATGTGGAAGACACAGTGACTCCTTAAGCTTAACTGTATGGCTACCATACTAACCTATAGAAAGCTTGTAAAAAAAATCTCACAAATAGGCAAATTTATCTTTGCTATTAATATGTTGGATTCAAATTAATGTATATTTTCAAATAAGTAATATTGTAAAAATGAACTTTAAAAAAACATTAACATTTTAACATAATTTGGCGGCCCCCCTGCACTAACTCTGAGGACGCCCTAAGTGTCATGGACCCCCTGTTGAAGGTCTCTGGTCTAATGGACACAGTGTCCACAGTTGGGTTGTGTCCGGGGAGCTTTGTTGTATGTCATGCCCATCTCTCTCTCCACATGCATGTTTCCTGTCTCTCTACACCACTGACTGTCAAATGAATGCAAACATGCCCAAAGTATAAATAAAATACGACAATGTTCCTGTATTCCAGCAAGGTATTGAAAGATGGCTGGGCCTCGGATGTTACATAAAAATATGCCTTCATGTCATTTGTGACTTTGGCCACACAGTGGTGCTGACACGCTGCTGCTGCTTCTCCTCTTGATCTCATCTACACTCTTAACTGAAAGCTGTCATCTGTTACACTTTCACCTGCAAGCCTTTTTGCCAACGTAACTGTTCAATTTTCAGTGTGTCCCTCTGATCGGTATTCCTGCCAGCCTCTCTCTCTCTCTCTCTCTCTCTCTCTGTCCGTCACAGAGCAGTGTGTGAGTGTGAGCAGCATGACATCAGGAAGCTGTGAACGCAGGGATATTTCCCATGAATACCTTGGTCAATAACTTTCAGCTGTAAACAGATAGGCATGTGTTGTACATTTGATCGTTTGGGTCAAAATCAACAAGTCTTGAATTTACAGCAGGATTTCAGATTATACGGATAGTTGAGACATACCGTAGTTGTGTCATTTAAATATAATCCAACACAATTTTTTTTTTTAAATCACTACATAAATTTAGTTATTCTTGTTTGAGGCATGGAAGCTAAGCAATGTCCTGCTGTGGACGGGGGCAGCAGCTAAACCTATTTTAGACACCTAGAAAAAAGGTAAAGCGGTGAAAATATTTGAAATATACACTTAAACTGACATAGATTTTCTTAGGTGTCTCAATGCATTTAGCTGCTCCCTCCTGTCCAGAACTGGATTAAAGGAACACGCCGACTTATTGGGACTTTAGCTTATTCACCGTATAAGTCCATACATAGCGCAACACCTGAAAAGCACCGTTGTTACTCTCTGCTCCTCACCACGGGGCTTCTCAGGTGCTGCGAGCAAATCACTTCGCCCAAGTAGCAGAGAGTAGCAGTGCTTCACCTTTCTGAGAATATAGTTCCCAGTATGTATACGGTTAGAAGATGGCTGTGTGTCATGTGACCTTGTTTTTTGTACATGCTGTGACTATACAAATCCCAACATGTAAATAGGAAAATGTTGGCGTTATTTTGTCACTTATTGGGAGCAGTAGGCTAGATGGAGCCGGTTACCTCCAGGATCTGTGCTAAGCTAGGCTAGCGGTGGGTGCGTCAGACAGAGTTATGACACGCACAGAGATGAGAAGGGTATGTATGGACTTATCTAACTCTGGGGGATTCGGTGAATCTTTCTTGAGTGATAGTATGTATTACGTATTGCGTTCTAGGTTTTTACTACAAAATGTGGCAGATTATTACATACCGCGGTTATTACAGGCCTCTCCAGAGTCGGACAAAGCACGCCGACCAAATTTAAAATGAATCGTCCTGGCAGTGGATATGCTATATAGCCATTAATGCGTGGTCCAGGAATTTTAAAGCATCTTCATTTAGGTTTCAGTAGCTTTTCAATCATTATATTTCAACGATGTTCGTGTTGTTCCATATCTTCATTGTTTTTGCCATACACACCTGACAACAGTGCTGCTGCCATTTCTGGCAGACATTTTGAATTTAGATGACGGTCTCAGAAAACAGAATTATACAGGCTGATCGTCAGGTTCACATCAAGACTGTGAAGACACTTATGTTTGTACATTACAGGTGAAAATGGCTGACCTTGTTGTGAATTTATACGAGTTGTACTATACAGTATATTTATTTCTATATATATCGTTTTTTTATTGTACTGTACTATGGACTTTGGCATTGTGTCATGCAGTGTTGTAGTCGAGACCACCTAAATCGAGACAACCCGTTCTCACTCTGAACTCGTAAAATACCTACGTTTGGACAGTGGCTGTCAATGCACCATGGAGAGCAACAGCTACACAGGGTTTGAAGATGACGTAACACTAAGAGCGACTATGGTAGTGAGTAGTATGTAAGGCCAAAATTCCGTGTAGGGTAGTTAGTTGGGGTGGAGGATGGGTCAAATACAGGACTTTCACCCAGGAGACCGGGGTTCCTGTCCCGCGTGTCGCATTTCCTAAAGTCGCTTTCTTATTTTCCTAAACCCAACTGCCCCGTTATTCCTGTGTGACACGAAAACGTAAGCCCACCCACGACCTTTTCCTAAACATAACTGCGTCAAAAGGGACTCCAATAATCCTGACCAAGCATGTTTAGATAAAGCGCGTTATACTGTATGACACTAAAGGAGACTTTTAGCATCAATAACAACGACAAAGGACCTGACCGTCGGTATTTTACGAGATGGGAGTGAGAATCTGTTGACCAAGACCAAGTCATCACCAAGACCAGAGTGTATCAAGACCGAGACAAGACCGAGACTATTGGGAGTTGAGACCGCGACTTGACCACGACCAAGGCCAGACCAGACCAGTGCCAGACAGCCAGAGCTTCTTCTCCTGTCTCCTGCATTCACTTTCTTGGGAGTTTGTCTTAAGGGGGGTGGGGAGAGCGGGTTAACAGTAACACATTTCAAATTTGAAATGAGTCAAGTTATTGGTTGCATTTGAAGCAGCAAAGTTTGACAATCACAGTAATGATCTTAACACATACAATTAGACAATGCAGAGGCAATTTAGTGATATCCCTGCAGTTGTGGTCTTGACCGGTCTTGAAATAAAATCCAGAGTCCTCTTTATCCGAGACCGAGTAAAAATGCGGTCGATTCCGAGACCTTCAAAAAGTGGTCTTGAGACTGGTTTTAGGACCAATACTGATCTGGAGTACAACACTGGTATCATAATTAATAGTCATAGTCATAGTCATAGTCATTAATATTATGTATTATTAGGACAGGGTGCCATCCTCTACTGCATTGCCTATTTCTCTCCTCAAATCTTTTCAGATACATATTTTCTACTTCTCGGCTCTGATTGGTTGTTTTCCGTCGGGTGCGGTGGAAACTTGCAGATGCCATTAGGAGCAGAAGGAACATGCTTTTGTTTTCACAGTTAATCTGTCTAATTAGGTTGTTATTGTGAAAGTTTCAGCCATGAACTCCGGCGGAGGCCTCCGTGTTGTCCATTAATTCCTGGTAATGGACTCCTCGTTTGGCATTAACCCTTACTTAACCACATGCAGCACTGTAAACGCCCTAACTTGATAATCAAGTTATTTAGAGAGCCACAGTACAACAAACCGGCAGTTTGTCCGGCGGCATCTTAATTCAGTGGAGAGGCTGTGCTGGAATGCTCAAAAGCTTTTTTTTAAACATCTCACAGTGATACTATTTGCATAATTTGGATAATGAATATGTAGCAATGCAAACTAATCCATCTTCCTTTAAGTGTCTTAGAAATGCATAAGGCTGAGGATCCACCTTGGAAAGCACCTGTCTTTTTCCATTAAAAAGTGTATTTTTCCCCATTTACCATAATGCTTCACAAAAACAAGAGTGTTCTAATGCAACCCTGTAAAACCACGGCAGATTTGCTCGTGGTCATAAATTACAAGCAGACAACGGGTGATTGCCTCTCAAAGGGAAAACAAGTGGATGAGACAGGTTTAGAGAGAATTATTCAAATGAATTGCTCTTGTTTGCATAGAGAAAAGGGGATTTTTGAAAAGATGGGCTGCTTAGAATGGGATGGTTAATTCCTTTTGCAGCCAACATATTTATGAGCACAGAGTTAATTCCCTTATTCAAAGAGACATGTCAAGACTCTGGATTTGCTTCTCCTCCTCTTCCTCATGTCTACAGGCATCAATGTTTGATTTACTGTGACTGTTGGGTGTGTTGGGAGCACTGTTTAATTCAAACTGTGATTTGCATGTTGCGCGTCAGCGTTATGATGCCTTTATATCATAAACGCTATGTGAAAGACAATAAAACTGTATTGAAGTAAAGATCCCTTCCATGGGGCTTTGGGGTTATTAACATGACAGATTGCTTGTTATTTTGTTTGCCATTTGTAAAGAGCTGCTCTCTGTTAGTGTTAAGGAAGAAAACTCAGGAGCAGCACAACTCATTTCACATACGTGAAGAAGATTCGAGAGACCTTGATGAATTACACAGAAACATTTAATGAACACTCAATTGAGGTAAGAATTTAGGCAGGCAGTACAGTTTAACCACTGTGTGGTATCGCGTCATGCCTTCTCAACTCTCCTAAGTTCCTGTCTTCCTGAAGGTGTATTTAAACTCGTGCTGGAGGCATTAAGTTTAGCTGAATCTTCACTGAAAAAAAAGATATTGCGGGCACCCAAATATCTCAGCACCAGTCTTGCATTGCCAGACCTTCCTTCACAGAGCTGCAGAGGAAGGTCTGGCTAGTCCACACAGCATTCCAGGAAGAGAGAAAAACGTGCTCTGGTTTATTGCCATTTCTTTAAACCAATCACAATTGTCATGGGCAGCGCTAAGCTCCCCCCGGAGCCAAGGCGCCTCTGCTCAGGAAGGAACTTGTTTTGGTGGAACATGTGTACGTTCAAAAGTTGTTTTAGTCGTGCAACAGAAAACTCAGATTGGACAGATAGTCTAACTAGCTGTCTGGATTTACCCTGCAGAGATCTGAGGAGCAGTTAACCATAGTCCTCACAAATCCACCGGAGGTTAGAACGCCAACACAAAGAAAGAGGAAGGGGACGGACATCCGGCCGAAAAGAAGGACATCCGGCGGAATTTCTGGCGGCCATGGGTTTATTTCCTCCATGACCTTGGCCGGGTGAGACAGCACTGTGTTATCATACAGCTGTTACGTCTCCTGCTGTGGCTCAGGTGGTAAAGCGGTCGCCTTGCAATTGGAAGGTTGGTGGTTCAATCCTGGGTCCTGCAGTACCATGTTGAAGTGCCTTTGGGCAATACACTGAACCCTGAATTGCTCCCAATGCTGCTCCATCGGTGTGTCAATGTATGTGAATGTTATCTAATGAGCAGGTGGTACCTTGAATGTGTGTGAATAATTCCCATACTATGTTCAATCATTTTGAGTAGTCGTTAAGACTAGAAAAGATATTTAAATAAAGTCCATTTACAATGTACAAGTACTCATCTGCCTGGAAAGGTTATGAGGTTATGTCGGACACTAACCTGAAATGACACTGGGGTACCATTGTCTCAACTTACATAGCATGAGCCTAACACTGAGACCTGAGCCTGGCCCCTCTTTAACACTCCACCCAGTGAGAAATGATGTTGTCATACACAATTGCTGTCTGGATTATGTTTGCTAGAAACATCTTTTTCAGTACAGGAAGTGCTACATTACGGTATCGTGCACAGCTTGTAGGGAGGGGGTCGGCAATAGTTTAGTCTATTTCGACGTTTCATTTCCCAGATTGTTAAGGCGCCGCCGGAAATTCCGCCTAATGTCCTCTAATTTTTGACCAGATGTCCGTCACCTTCCGCCTCTTTGTGTTGGCGTTCTAACCTCCGGTGGATTTGTGAGGACTATGGTTAACTGCTCCTCAGATCTCTGCAGGGTAAATCCAGACAGCTAGCTAGACTATCTGTCCAATCTGAGTTTTCTCTTGCACGACTAAAACTACTTTGAATGTACACATCTTCCACCAAAACAAGTTCCTTCCCGAGGCTATTTTGCAGAAGCACCGTCATAGAGTCCTGCGCTTAGCGCAATTGTGATTGGTTTAAAGAAATGTTAATAAACCAGAGCACGTTTTTCTCCCATCCAGGAATGCTGTGTGGACTAGCAAGACCTTCCTTTGCAGCACTGTGGAGGAAGGTCTGACAATGCAAGACTATATGCCTATATGCAGACTGCAGGACCTTGAGTCCCACTTGTGGTTAGGCTAAGGCAAAAAACACACAAAGAAAACTCTGGTTTTGGTGAATGAAGTCAATATGTCTAAATCACAGGAGGCTCCTGGATAATTCTAACAAAACTTTAGGTTTACTGTATGATATTGCCGTCAGTTGAGATGATGTTCTTTCTGTCAGTTTGGTTCTAAATACCACAATCTATTATGTATATATGTAGATATAATAATCTTTAGCTACCGCTCGTCATGTGTGGTGCCTGTAACATGATTCTCTGAATGATGACCTCTGTTATTGGATGCTTCTTACTGAAATGCACCATGGGAGTCATAATTAACTTCACTACTTATACTTCTATGTACACAGGTTTGTGCTTTTGCCCTTTTGGCAAAGAACCATATATGTTTTAACTCAATTTGGTCATCTTTTGATGAACTGATAAAACAGTTTTCATCAAAACGGTCAATTGGTCGGAGACATTTCTGAATAAATTCAATTTGAACATAACCAAACCCAAACCAGCCGTAACTTATCCCAAAACCCAATACTTTGTCACAACATACCTAATTTGGATTTTAAAGCAGAGTGTGCACATAAAAATCACAGTTGTCGCTGTACAGACTGTAAGCAGGGGAAAGCATCTGAGGAAGAGAAGAAATCAAATCCTGGCCTTTCCTTCTCAGCGAGCAAAAAGACAGACAGGCTAATTCTTCTTGCTAAGTGTTAAGTGTAGCATCTTAAAAGGAATATGCTGTGATCTATAGCTTTAATGCACTGTGAGTGATGTGGCAGCCTACTTATGGACAGGAATGCTGTCTGTATGTGTATCTGGTAATGTCTTACATTGCATTCTGTAGAAATCACAGGTGGTGTTGACATGCAGTGGAAATCTATCATCATCATCATCATGATCATGCTTCACAGTCCTGAGCTGTCCTACTGAGAGTGTACTCAACAAATGTGCAGGCCAATACATAATATAATGTACATGTGCACATCCAGTATTTGATTGAGTTGGAGATGGCGCTGAACAGCCTGGGAACAATCAATCAAAGCTCTTGGATCGTGAGAATTATTTTGTATATATCAGTTTGAAGCAGAGATTCCCAACGACTTGAACTCTGAGTGGTCCTGCAGCTGCCAGGGAGTAGCCTACTTGAAAAGATTGTAAAGTCGCTCCATTAATTAAAATACATAGAAATTACAGTATGATTAAAAAAAAACTTTCTACATAATTAGTCAACTGTAACGCCTGAACACTACATGTTGCACTTGAGAGTGTGAAACTTGTTAGCAAGCAGGCAGAGAAGTCTAAGCAGTTAGCTTCAAGTAATGGATTAATGATTGAATTAGAAAACTACAGTAAAAGTAATGAACAAACAGTTGAATAGTCAGTAAAGGCAGTGATTCTCAAAGTGGGGTCCGTGAAAAATGTTCACCCAATATTTTAGTTTTTTTACCAAAGGCTTCATAGTTCCACAAATGTTTCCATTTTTAAATCCCAAAAAGTTAATAGATTACTTTATAATATAATAAATCTATAACTCTTAGAATATGCAAACATGTCTAATACTTCCCTAATTCATTTTTCTTGTGTGGTTGTGTCACATAATTATGACTATAGAAATATAGACTAAAAAATAGGTGTCACATTTTTCCAAGGGACATAAATGAGGGGGGTCCCCAGTATATTCTCTATCTTGTAATGAGTCCTTGGCTAAAAAAAGATATTTAATATTGTTTTCATGTAAAGCTAAAATGGAGAGATACATGGTAAAAATAGATTAAGTTCAAGTAATAAATAAAATGTTAAAGTGTCCAGTTTGTGCTCTGCAGTAGTAGTATGAATGTACTTGACCAAACTGACCGTTCCATTGTGAGGGAACATTTTTTACAATATCCACGTTTATATAATTGGTAGTGTTTAATAGCCTTTGGTCGATGAAGGGGTACTTGAGTTTACCTGACAGGGCTGTGGGGATTCATGAAACACAGAAAACACAAAATCACTTAGGAACCACTAATCTGAAAGAGCTACAGGGGCGGCTATGGCTCAGCTGGTAGAACGTTTGGTCGCCTGCCAATTGGAAGGTCAGTAGTTTGATCCCTGGCAATGCAGTCCCATGTTGAAGTGTCCTTAGGAAAGACACTGAACCCTGAATGTGTGTGAGTGTTTATCTGATGAGCAGGTGGCACCTTGTATGGCAGCCTCGGTCACAGCGTATGAGTGTGAGTAAATGGTTCCTGTGCTATGTAAAAGCGATTTGAGTAGTCGTTAAGACTAGAAAAGCGCTATATAAATACAATCCATTTACATACAGTAGAGACGATTGTATGCAGAACATTTCAAGTCTTTAGCTCGCCTTCCTTTGTCCTGGCGGAGGCAACCTGTGAGTATGCTCGGATCCCTGCTGGCTGGGAGATGAGGATGTCTTTAGGGTCGGTTTAGCGCATGGAGGCTGAAGCAGAGTGTAATTAGATTTGTGATGTAGGGTTAGGTGAGGTTCAGGAAGCCAGCTCCATTGGGGTTGGAGCATGCTGCTGTGTGGGGTGACATGATGGATGGACTCCTCCACGGCTGCTTCCATTGATCCCTCAAACTCTAATGGCCCAGGGAGAGGGGCCAGTATGGGAGCATCTTCTCAGAGATGAATGACCCAGACCTGGAGTCCTGAGCACCTTCTTACCAGGCCCAGACCATAACATCTTCATCACGCATCGATTGGCAGCGGCGATAAATGCCTCACTGTGGTTGCTGGTAGATGAGCGTGGAAAACTGTGCGGGCTCCTTTCTAGCAGAAACCTGGAATTCATTAGCAAAGCCACAATAGCGCTGACCTGACATTCATACCTCTATATTTAATTATCTCCGCTCTGTAGGGGTGCAGAATTGGCTAAAGCATGTGCTGCATTTTGTTAAGGTAGACAGAACAGGACAGTACAGGGCCTGGTACAATCAAAAGGTACAAAAAAAAAGCTAAGCATCTGTGTTGTCTGCGGTTTGTCTGGAACTTTACAGAATTACAGAAATACATATTTCATGTAAGGGCTCAGTCAGTGATGGAAGAAGAACTCCACTAAAGTCAAAGTAGTACCCAAGTTAACGTCCTACATTTCAAATTTAACTTAAAGATTTGTAAATTATGGTCCCATTTATTTTAAAATGGGGGTATTCATGGGGTATTCTGATGAATACAAAAAATGTAGTGAGTCAAAGTATCGACAATTAAAGGTCAAAGTAGGCTACCTAAAAATTGTACCGACATAGAGTCAATTTAGTTACTTCCCACTTTTGAACACTAAACACACACTCCCTCTGCAGTATTCCTGTTGCACAACCATGCTTTATATAATTTATGCATAGCTTTAAAGATCCATGCTCTGATTGATCAATGTAGATAAAGGCGTAATAAGCCTAAAGTATAATTTAATTTTTTTCCACAATTCCACAATCCCCTTCACACAATCCCTCTCTGTTTAAACATTTAGAGAATCTGTTCCTTTCACTCACCTTTTCCATTAAAGATCAAAACCTTTGCATTTTAATTTGAATTATATTAGCCCATTTAATGCCTTGTGTCATCAAAGTTTCATCCATAATTTAAAAATAGGATTTATCTTGATGAAAATGTGTCTGGATGACACTCGGGTGAAAAGGGGGCCAATGACATTTGGGCTGAACAGTGAAGTGTAATTTGTCAAGGCAGCAACGCATTTTCATGAACGGGTCCGTAAGATATTGTATGAAAATTAATGCACACCAAAACGTAAGATATCATATGAAAGTCAGTGGACATTGCGGTTAACTAGAAGTAGAATATTTTATATTTTATTCACAAAATGTACGTATCTGTTCGTTGCAAAAGAGCTTTGAAATGTCCCTGATGCACAGAAAGTTAAGCTGAAGTCATAAAAATAGTTTAGGCCTTTTAATGCATAAGCATGCAGACCGATAAGCAGAAACACAGGAAAGGTAGTTAAAGTTGCAGAACAGACACCACAGGGTTGCGACCTTATGTATGTGTGTGTGTGTGTGTGTGTGTGTGTGTGTTAGTGAAGATAACAGTTTCTGTCTAGAAACTAGGAGACACCCCCCTGTGAGGAGAAAATAAACTCAGATCAGGGTTCACTTCAGACAAGATCTTGATGGAACAGCTCTGATTTAATATCTGTTGCCAGGAAAATTAAGATGCTGTTTGTGAACCCACAGCTGTGTTTGCAGTAACTCTTATGCTGGGAATTTATTAATAGGAGTCAGATTTGACAGGCCTTAGGGCCTCATTTTGGACAAAATTCCTTAAGTTTAATAAAAAGATCATGGTTTGGATTAAAACACGCCCAAGGAACACACATTTCCTGGGTGAAATTCTTTTGTTCTTTCCCGGGAAGCGAACTCTGCCCCCTGGCTTGAAAGTCCTGTGTTTTAACAAAAGGTTCTATAGGACAGGCTGAATTTGACCAGACCTGGTGACACTTGCCCAGGTCCTGTGACAGTGGCCACCTGCTCCATCCACGGCCCACTGAGCCTCCACACAATCCCCAAGTTACTCAGTGTTGTTGTTTAGTTGGTATGCCCTATGCCATGCACGCCAAGATACGGCTACACGTACATAGTCACGGCATTGATTTTGGTTGTTACAGTTGCAGTTCCACACATTACACAGGCCCGAAATACACACACATGAACAAACAGGACCTCTACATGCACTGATGGACAGATGTCAGAGTGAGGGGGCTGCACATGGATGAGGGCACCGAGCAGTTGGGGGTTCAGTGCCTTGCTCAAGAGCACCTTGGCAGTTCTCAGGAGGTGAACAGGCACCTCCACATTCCGTACTTTGGTCCGTACGGGGACTTGAAACAGCGACCCTCCGGTTCACCACCCCAATTCCCTACGGACTGAGCTACTACCACCACTTTATTAGTGTTAATAAATGGTTTGTATGTTGTAAATAATTATTTTATCATTAGATACAATTTATAAATCCTTGACAAAGAGTTTTTATTAGTATGAAAGTGGTACCCACATGGACAAATATTGATCTTATAGGCCAATGAGAGGCATTCTCGCTGTGTGTTCAATGACGGCCTGTTGGACTAACACGAGTCTGCGCTTAGCCGCGTTTCCTCACCTCTTCTGTCAAGGCTCCATTCTCCTGCAGATCGATCGTTGTGTGAAGGGGGCTAAATTACCCAGAATCCCACTGTGTTACCATATGCTTCACCCATTTTGTCAGGCTCACGTTGAGGAGCAGTCTGCTGCTAACTGTCTGAGATCAAAGGCAAACGTCCTGCAGATAAAAGTCGATTAGTGCTGAGAAAGAGACGGGCGATGGAGCTTTGTTTTGTCAGAGGCCCAGATTGAGCGTAACGTGGAGAAAATGTTGTAAATCCTATTTCTATTTCTTACCCACCTTTCAACTTCAAAGTCACATCCTTCCTCTCTCCTTTTCTGATTCACATCAAAGTAATTATTAACATTACTGAAACAAATCTCGACTGAAAACTCAAAGCCTGCATCCCTGCATCCCCCATGGAGCTCTGACTGCACCAGCTCTCTATAAAGTGCTAATCAGCTTCTACCAATTTGAAAAATGAACTTGACAACAGATGCTTGTGTTTCTCCTAGAAATTAAATGCCTGAACAACAGCCAGAAATGTCCCTTTTCACCTCTGGACAATAAAGTATCTGTCTTGCCAAGTACTCTTTGACATTGGTCCAGATGTCCAAGTCTATCAAAAATAGTGTTCACCGACCGCCGTGGCCATTGGCAAAGCGCGCCAAGAAAGCACTCGGATTTTCTAATCTGCCCTGGGTCTTTGTGACTTTGTAAATATATAAAAGAACTCGCCCTTCGAGTAAGCTGTCCTCTTCTCTTCCCTTCTGCTTGAATGAGCAGAACGTGATATTGTCAGAAGCAGGGGTCGATAACTGCTTTCTGCTTTTAACAGACCTGCTACTGTTTCAAATCATCCGTTTGTGCTTTGATGTTAAATATCTATTTGTCATTAAACAGTGGACATTTTCCACATCATGCACGCGCTGTAGGGACTCAAGGCTGACCTGATCAAAGATCAAATCAAATCAAATATTGTAACCTTGTTACTTGTTTGGTGTTTTGAGTGAGATATAACACAGTATTGGCGAGATGAAAGCGTATTTATGACAACATCCCATCTTATGTGTCTCTGTCTGCATATGAAAAGATTGAACAAGTCAGTTCAAGTAATCTCCGCCACGAGCATGATTAAAAAAAGAAACATTCAACAATCTGTATTCGGAGTTTGTCAGGGCCTCCGCCTCGCCCTGAAAGCAGAGAGGAAAATGATCGATTACGTTATGCGGCGGACCTTTGTCTTTCTAGCTCCTAAAAATGAAGTTAGGCAATCATCCATCAGACCAGAGCCAGCGACTGCTTCCCAGGGCGTGAATATATGATTCCATTGCTTTGACTCCATTTATCTGCATACCTCCTATTCAGCAGTGTGGACTGGAGTGTGCTACTTCACCCCAAAAAACTGCAGCCCAGAAAATTCTTCACAAGCTGTCCCAAAACCTCCTAATGCTATCAATCCTGCTTTCACTCATTCCACTTCATTGTCTCTTTATTTCGGCACTTTCCTGCATGGGGAAGCTTGATTGATTTGGCTTTCAAGGATGGAAGACAGGGGAGTTGGGGGGGCTAGGCAAAGTGTTTGGGAGCATCGTATAAACTCTGACACAGACAAATGGCCCGGGCCGGATCGGATGAATTATTTGACTTTTGGAATATAGCCGAGGCTTCCTTTCAGACGAGTGGCCTCGTCATGCCTTTTCTCCTGCTTGATAATATGGTGACAAGCACATCTGTTTTCCTCTGGCCTGTATCACTTAGCTGCAGCGCATGATGGGTAAACCCACAGGCTGATTTTAAAATGAGCAGGAGAAAAGAAAGCTTTTTCATGGTTGAAAGAAATAAAAAGCTTAGTTTTATTGAATTTAAGCAGTCTAATGTTTCTCGCTCACAATCAGATAAGAAGATCAGTATCAATTTCATAACGTTGACCAGTGCAGTGCATGATGTTGATTTCCAAAAAGGACTGAAAGCAGGTAGAAACTGCTTGAGTAACTCAAGCTGTCCAACACTGGGTTTCCACTCGCTGCTGAAATAACAGCAGATCGTATTCAATTCATTCCCTATGAGAAGAGCAGTCCGCAGACTGCGGCGAAAGTGCCCGGAAGTTCACCGCTCTCCCTAAGTTGACTCTGACTAAACTGTTGTAGAGTGCTAGCCAGTGAGAGGCCAGACTCGCAAAGTACCTCCTATATATTCTCCCGCATATACGCACAATTTATACTATATATATATATATATATATATATATATATATATATATATATATATATATATATATATATATATATATATATATAACTGATATGAACACTGTAACAAGATTCCGTAGTTTTCACAGCATTATTGCTGTATAGCCTACTGCATATCTGTATACAGTATGTTGTTGTAGATTTTTACACGATCATGGCCAAAATGCTGTAGAATACGAGACTACAGTAAATACAATTATCCTGTGAATCATATTACAGTAATTTTGAGCGGGATCTATCTGACTTCCACAGCCAAGCCACGCAGCCGGAAAGTTCTCCAGAGATTGCAGCAGAGAATGTAAGTAGCCTCTTCCTCACTTTGGTGACAGTTAGTAAGTTATACGGCATTAATAAGCTAAGAGTATCGGACCATATATATATCTATGGATTTTATTAATTCATAACATAATAAGATACAACATTAGACTGAATTAATATAGCTAGATTTTAATTAGTTTGAATCACGACTGGGTGTCTGTGTGCTTGTATAGCCGGCTAGCTAATGTTAGCAAACACATTTGCTCCACTTACTCCTGCTAGCACCCACGATTTGTTATATTTTGCGTGGGTGTGATGTGTGTTGATCTTTTATTTGTTTAAGTCGAAAATTAGTTTGAATCGCGAGTGGGTGGCTGTGTGGGCTTGTGTAGCCAGCTAGCTAACGTTAGCAAACACATTAGCTCCACTTACTCCTGCTAGCGCGAGTGGGTGGCTGTGTGCTTGTGTAGCTGGGCTAGCTAGTTAATGTTAGCAAACGCATTTGCTTCACTTACTCCTGCTAGCACCCAAGATTTAATATATTTTGCATGTGTGTGATGTGTGTGTTGATCGTTTATTCGTGTAAGTTAGGGTGACCAGTCCCGATTTTGAAATTAATGTCCCGAGTCCCGACAAAAGCCTGTCGGGACGCTGAAATGTCCCGGTTTACACCAGCCGATTTTGCCGGGTCTTCAGCCCCGAATGTTTTGAGTGTAGCCCCGAATTTAACTTTGTCCAGTTTATTTTTCCAAGGCGAATATAACGGGCAGCTACGTGCGGGGTCCGACCATGCTGAATTTGTTACTATCACCTAGCAACCGTCTCTACGTGAGGAAAGCTGTGAAAGCCGGGTGAAGTTTTGGGAGGAATCCTAGCCAAATCAGTGTAATACATTGCTGCCATCAACACAAAGTTTAGGAGCGCAATACTAATGATTTAGTTTAGAGTTCCTGTGATGTGACGTTTCCAGTCTACGGTTCAGACTCAAACACACGGAGCTCTGAAGCAGACCTGTGGGTCTCTTAGTGTCCACTCTCTCTGTAAAATGCTTCAGGTTTATGGACGCGCTCAGCTGTGGACATGCTGCGGCAGATGTGTTGCGTTTGAGCTCAGTGTATTTCTGTAGTTTCGGGTTTCCACCTCCGATGTAGAGTAGCGTTCAGCCACTTCCATAGCTAAACTATTTGTCTCATTCAGACACCCAAAGGTGGCTCTGTGTCTGTCAGAAGGTCTGAGATCTACCGTATCAGCAGAGCAATCACGTAGCCTAATGCACAGCAGACTATGGTGCAGGTATAGATTATTTTCTGAAATATAGTGACTTTATTCTTGTAATAGCCTACTAACCTAACTTTATTTTTCTCAAAATATCCCGACTCCTCCAAATCACAGAGAATGCAGATATACTATATTTTGAATGTGCACAAAGTTTTGGACATGAGCAGAAATCTTGCTCAAACACATCTGAAATATTACAGTCCAGGGTTCTATTAATAAATTAAAATGTATTAATGTATCATTGAGGTGAATAATTGTCATATGCACATTTAAGGAGGTTACTTCCTCAACAAAAGACGCCAAACAGGAGGGAGGAAAGTACATTATGCCTAGGCTACAGATATTTGCAGCATACATTGATTCAGAAAAAGGTAGAAATAGACGCATACAAATTCACCAGAATGCAGGAAATGAAGTGGTTAATGCTCAACATTTTTAATAAATAATTTTAATTGTTTTGGTGTTATTGGAATAAATAACACTTTAATGAATCTCACACTAAACTGAAAACGGCTGTTGCTGCAATTTTGTTAATTTTACAGGAAAAAACACTGTTATTATTAGATGAGGAGCCAACAATCAAAATAATAAAGTTACTGTCTGTGTATGTCTGACCTGGACTGGCAAATGTTCACATTAAAAAGCTTGTGCGTGCACAAGCACTACAGTCACGCGCAAAGTGTCCCGGTTTTAGCTCCGGGAAATTTGGTCACCGTAGTGTAAGTCAAAAAAATATCAGTATTACTACCTACCTAACTAGCCCCATTCACTCACATTTGTGTGTCAGTACACAGTATCTGTCTGAGGTGTGTGTTTTGGAGAGCTAGCTAGTTACCTAATTTGAACATCATTCAATCGTTTTTGTCCATCTTTCCCCCTTGCTAGGTTCCACTAGAGATAACGACACTACAGGCTGTTTAAAAGACAACACCGACTCAGGTAATTTTCACACAACACAGTTGAAAACTAGTCATGGGGTTTAAGTGCAAGCACTGTTTTGTCTCTACAGACACAATCCCTAGCTGCATAGAACACGTGAAAGTGCATAGAAACCGTGCAAATGTAAATTTTCCTAATGGTGTTGCAAGATGTCCTTGTAACCTTAAGTCAGTGTGCGCATTACAGAATCACATGTACAAAAAGAATGTCTTGCCTTATAGTTGCATACTTTCTAACAACGTTTTGTTTATTTCTGTTTAAACTTTCCCATCGGCAGATGTTGAAGCACAGATTTCCCTGCCTAGCACTCCCAGACTAATCATGCTTGGAGGCAGCCACTATCTTTTTTTATTTATATATATTTCTATTTTCACTATGTTCATTACAGTCTTCTTGCTACCACTATCATAGTGCAGACTCAGTAATGGATTAATATATAGGACTACTGTTGTGTGGTGATAAAGTGGCAAAAACAGTGATGTATAATATATTTTTTTTCTTTTCTTTTTTGTACAGATAAACCCAGAACAGAGTAAATGTGCTGCTAAATTCCAGACCAGCAAGAGCACGGTAAAGAAGGTTCAACGGAAACATCAGTCCCTGAATCAACATGTCGCCGCTCTAATCCAGGACTTCATTGAATATTACTGGCAGAATACCTAGAGCATGCCAGGTAAGACCCCCTTTATGAAGTGTACTTTGAAGTATTCCCTTTGCCTTAATATCCTCCAACAATGTATTTGTGTACCTTCATTTATTACATTACATTTATCATATTCTTATTAATTCATATGTTTCTTTGCATTGGAGAGTCAATTAGTGGACTTTTTCATGAGAAAGTCATTAGTCTTTCTTAGACATTTCTACATCAGCATCTAATTCCTTTTTACCTTTTTTTCCATTGCAGTAAAGAAGACGTCCACTCCACTCACACACACATTGATAGATGCTGGGGTGGAGTTCTTGTTCTTGTGGTAGGACTTCACTACAACATATGCGCACATTCTCTCTCTCTCTCTCTCTCTCTATGTCTCTTTCTCTATGTCTCTTTCTCTATGTCTCTCTCTCTCTCTCTCATACACACACACACACACACACACACACACACACAAACAGACAGGTTGGGTTTTGTTTACAAACTACACATTGACTCTCTTACACACATGTATTTGCCCACATGGATTCTCTATCCCTTCCTCTCTGGCTAGCACATTACACATGTACACACACAGAGACATGGACACAAACAAACACACTACTCTGTCCCACATGTATGTTCTCTCTCTACCTCCCTCGCACACACTTCTGTCTAACTACAACATGCTCCTTTCTCTCATATTTTTCAGAGATGTTGGGTTTTACTGTTTGTATTTACTAATACTAGTAGAGTATAATACATTGATAGACTATGTTTTTCATATTTATGTCTATGTGTCATATCCTGTATATCTGAGATTGTTTTACTGTTTGTTTTTTTGAATTCTAAAAGTTAAATAAAGTTTTTCAACCTCACTTTTTGCTTGGGTCCAAATGTATGCTATGTTCTTATTTACTTATAATATTACTCTCAGCCTTTGGCCAGATTGTGACCGGTGCGTAGAAATGCACGTCTGGTGTGAACAGCCAGGCACCTCATCGGGCACGAACGCTTTGCGGGCTGTGTGTTCCTGGTGTCAGGGCTCTTTTACACCTTCCTCATTTGGTCCAGATTTTTGGGACTTTTCAGTTTGAAGTGAACCAAAATGAAAGGTGCTCCAACGGAAAGAGGCGGTCTCGGTCCATATCAAATTAAACCAATGGTCCGTTTTGTTTCTAGTGCAACAGCATTTTTTGGATGGTTCAGACTTTCGAACCATTTACAGATAATTCTAATAATTCTAATTCAAAACAAAGTCTTCCCCACCACGGTCTGGAAGCTGAAGCAGGAATGGTTAAAGGTGATGGATAAAAATTAACGAACAAATAGTTTTGGACAATTCTCCCTTAGTGTTGTACTAGGTCCAGAGAGTCCTAATTCTCTGCATATCTGAATCAGTGTCTCTGTGTCCCAACCGGCAACCAAATGCTTGCTCCTGGGGGCGGGGGGTGGGGGGGTGTTGTCTAGACCTACTCTACCTGTAAAGTGTCCTGTTAGAACTCCTGTTGTGATTTGACACTATAAACAAAATTGAATTGTTCACACTGCCTGCTACGGTGCTGCAGTCGCTCCAAACATAGGAATCGGGACAACCAATGAATGAGCAGAAATCACTGTCTCAAACGAGGAGTTGCTTGAGTCGAGACATCGTAGTGAGCTTACACAGCAACATGCAAGTGGGATGCTGAATCAGTGCAATAAAATAAATAATTATGTAAAGTTGTGAATGACTGAAATTAGTCGTGTATTAGTATCAGCCCAGTCTCACGGCAGTTCGTGATATGGTCACGTTATTTATTGAGTCGTGGACAGGACACGATAATGTAGTTTTTTTTCATGTGGTGATTACGAATTTTAAAGCAATGTATTTCAATGGGAAGCATATTTCGTGATCACAGAACGATGACGGTAGCGAGTAGTATTGATAAGGCGAAAGTCCTTGCAGGGAGGTTGGTCGGGGTGGGAGGTGGATGGGTCAAACAACACAGGACTTTGCCTATTTCCCCATTGTTGCGTCCCCCAGAGCAGGTTAAAACATTTTGAACATGTTTTGAACGTGTACAGGTCACGATTTTCGTGACCTGTACTCCGGGTTGGGCTCACATCATTGCAATGTGAAAGCAAAACTAACCGGATCAAATGTATACACCGTAACAAAAACAAAACCCTTAGTTCGGACCTTGGTTCAGACTTTCAGGTGTGAAAGGCCCTTAGTTTCACTTCTATCTCGTGTAATACATGTTAACAATGTAACAATGAGCAGTTAGCATTGGCTAATTTTCGGTGTCCATGTTGTTTAAGCCTAGCTTAGCAGACTGAAAGCAGGGGAACTGCCAGCATAGCACTAACAATACAACGCATTCTCATGAACGGTTCCGTATGATAACGTATGGTAATGTAAACGTATGATATCCTACCAAATTAGGAGACTGCTGGCTACGAGCTCCATGACACCGAGCGGCAGTTGCTAGATGTTTAAGCTGCTACAGAGCTTTGTGACGCTCTGTTGAGTGGGAGCCGGGTACAGAGCACCGCGAGCTGGCTGTCGTTTCGTTAGTAGTCCATGAAATATGAGCGTTTTGATTAGGAAATAGATTGTGGTTTGGATTAAAATACGGAACACACATTTCCTGGGTGAAAGGCTTTGGTTTCCCCCGGAAAGTGAAAAAAGAAAGTCCTGTATGTTAACAACCCACCCATCTACCCCCCGACCTCCTTCATATGCAGCCAGCCGCGTTCTTAGACAGTGGTCGTCAATGTATTGAATACAGCAAAAAACTGGAATGTTTACGAATTATAGTGCTTAACTTTTCGTAGCTTTTTGAACGAAAGGTTGAACAGGCTGAACAATATGTCCTCCAAGAACACCTAACCATCTATGATAATCTTGTTTTTTGTTTCATACGTGTAGAAATATGAGAATGAGATATTGTGGATTTAGAAGCAGTTAGCCTGGCCAATAGATGTTTGCATACTGCAACATTGTAACTGTACAGAATCCAGGTTGGATGTATTGGTGACTAATGTATTCTCGGACGATACTTCTGGAGTCATAATTTTGGAAGGCATATTAGTTTCTCTGTGTTCTAATCTTGGCTTAACAAATCCTGAATATGTACACTGGATGCACAGAGATGGAATTGACTCTGATTAAGACCCAGAAACAAGTACATACAAATACAGAACTGCTCCTGTAAAACATTATCGAGAACCTAAAGTGGATTACAGACCTGTTTCTTACTCTGCAGTAAAAGTATATTATATTTTCTTTAACTGTGGTCCAAAATCAACACTGGATTTACTCTTTAGGTTCCTCACTGACGCGACTGAACAACTGTTCCTCTGAAAGCTACAGCACATTTTCAGCCTCAGCCAGTTTATGAAGGAATAGAGGAAACAAATAAAATCCTCTTTGCAAACACAGTTACAGAGTTGGCCTTGTTATGGAAATCGCAGTGGCATTGATTAACACCATGTGCAGATTAGACAGGCAGAGCTGCGAGGCAGCTGAGCGCCACACTGTGGGACAGGGACTTGGGGGCAATTAACAGCATTGACACCATTTTGTGTGTTGATCCTGAGCAACAGAGAAGTCCCACCAGCGCCGAGCGGCTCTCCCTCACTAATCCTCTGCAAGATTTCCATTTTTAATGAACTTCATTTATTTTTGTTACAACCGCTTAAAATTTTTAACCGTTTTCTTTTTTTTGTTGTTGCCTATTGGAAGAGGCTTAACTTGATGTATTTCAAATAATTGATGGAACAGGGGCTTAGCCAAAATGAGCATGAAATCATTTCTGACCCCATCAAGAAATAAGGCGGAGAGGGGATTCAGAGGCAGACAACACTGTAATGAAGACATCACCCAGCTGCACACATAACAATTTCTATCAGGAGAGACTTCGTTGCAGATATGCAAAGATTTATTGAACATATGCATATGAAATTTACAGAGTATATTAGATTAGACTCCATCATTATAAAATATTTTTTTAGAGGGGTAGAGAAACAAGACATATACCCCCGATGTCCGAGTCTAGACACTGGTGGTGGTGGCGAAGGAGCCCAAAGACCGGACCGAAGTAGTCGAAGAGCGTTCTGCTGGAGGAAGACCCGGGGTGCCTCGGGTGCTGGCGACTGGAGGTGGAAGGGGAGGAGGAGGGTTGCACACTTTGCCTGAAATGACAGCTAACAGCAGCAGAGAGAGAAACAGATTTAAAGCAGGGATGTAATGCTGTGATTGGATCATGAATTTCGTGGTGAATTCTGGTTGGTTTACTGAAAAGTGAACGCATTTAGACAGTTGAATAGTTTTAGGAAGAGAGAGCAGTGATTGCAGATGTTAGAAGTCTTCCTGAAAGAATTTACGCTTAGCTTCATGTGTGTGTCTCTATGGCCATACTTACACCTGTCATTTAAATATCTTCTGACCTTGCTGGCCATATTAACTGACATTCAACTCCTCCCTGATCGGATTTTGAATTTAAAGAGCCAAGTTACACAATAATTGGATCAGACAAGAACAGAATGTGAGATACAACCTGCTTCTCAAACTCTGTGAATTGACTGAACTGTAAGTAAAACAAATTCCAGGCAAAGAACTCTCAAATCCCCCCTACTGTATATATCAAATGCAGGTACGTGTCAAGTGTTGCAGGTGGTGGGTCTGTGGGTCACTTCATTAATGCTAAGTTTTAGAAATATGCAGCAAGTAGAGTGGGAGAAACCTGATTACCTAAAGTAATGCTAATGGATTTGGAAGCAACAATTGGCTAACCTTTGCATCTTGATTCATTTGTTACTCCCGCACTTAGAGACCTGACTGGCACTCTCTGAATGACTAAATGCCTGTAGTTAAATGCATACAAGTTTTGTTTAAAGAACTTATTAGATAACTTAAGTTAAATGGTTTGACTCAATGCTTACAGTATGTGCCTCTATATTATGCAGCCTGTGCTTGTTTTAAGGATTGTTTGGCCACATTTTCTTATTTTACAGGAAGGTATAGACCCTTTGCACGTGACGTCACACTCTACTCCCGCGAATTATGAACGCCATGACGGACGGCGGAAGAGCTATTCTGTAGACGGACGGCAAGTCAAACGAGAGCGTGTTCGCTGCTTATATGGTTCGCTGTTCTTGTTCTCACATACACAATCTGCAGAGTAATCCTCACCAACACAAGCATGTGTATGTATTGCCTGTTTTAAATGACTGATAAATAATAATAATAATAAAACGTCCTCACCCAGCTAGCTGCCGTGCTAACCAGCTGTTCCTGCTAACAGGTCCCACATAATTATCATCGGTTATTCACTGACCTACATATCCCAACAAGTAAGCCGTTCCCTTGATCATTTAACTTAACACGCATACAAAAAATATTGGTTAAATTAAAGATGACATGGCACGGAAACTAGCTTCAAAAAGGCCAAACAACTGAATTGAATGCGGGTCTGCGGAGCTCCTACCCCGGTTAGCCGACCAGCTAGCTGTCGAAATATCCACCGGTCAACAGCGAATATAATCACAGATAAGACGATGGCTAGATGTTACATTATATGTGGTTAATACTGATCATAGACACTCCGTGATTTACTGCATGGATTAACGTGTGATTAACAGTGTTGGGAAGGATACTTTCAAAACGTATTTCGTTACAGAATACAGAATACATGCCCACAAATGTAATTTGTAACGTATTCCGTTACGTTACTCAATTTGAGTAACGTATTCTGAATACTTGGATTACTTCAGGATTACTTCTACATTGAATTGCGTTTTATAAGTGTAGGAATGCGGCTATCACATCCAGCTTACTAAACAGGCATATTATGGTGTGTTCTTTTCATTCCAACTAGCTGAATGTGTACCTGAACAAGCAGATAGATTATTGTATTGGTAGTCCCGAACTGCATACTACAAAAATCTAACCGCGGTCTAAGCTACCACAAGCTAATTTTAGCTAACGTTAGTTAGCATGTCAAACGGAGTCAGTCTTTAAACGGCTCTGGAGCTAGTAGCTAAATCAGCACGTATACATATAGGAGAATGGAAAGTCCCACGTCAATGTTAAAATAGCAAGATGACCAGTAAAACTACAGCAGACGACTACCCTTGGCTAATTAAAAAAATAACTTACTTTAAGATGCTTCTTCAGGTTGGAGGTGGAGTAATTTGGACGCTGAAAGGAGGTTGGTTGCTGGCAAGCAGAGGCTGCACTGTACATTTATATTTCGTTCTCCTTGTTCTTTCTTTAATGTGAAATGCTGTTTGAATGTCCAAAATAGAAACTTATTCCTGCCCTGGCTCTGTCGTGCCGGTTCCGACTCCATTGTGACTGATCACGGAGCTAATTTTTTCGATTTCATATCGATAGTGATGCGATAGAGTTGCATTTTATTCAGAGTGAATAAACTCGTGAAACAGAGAAGTATTGTCAGGTAATCCATTGATTTCAACAATGTAACTGTATTCTAAATACCAACTATTTAAATTGTAACTGTAACGGAATACAGTTACTCATAATTTGTATTCTGAATACGTAACGCCGTTACATGTATTCCGTTACTCCCCAACACTGGTGATTAATTATTCCCCAGAGCTGGGATGCGTTCAGGCATCCATTAGAAAGTTGCATCGGCTCAGCCAGTGAACAACGGTACGTGCCTGTAGCTAGCTAGCTTGCCCTGCTAGCTGATAGCCGTTAGCTGCCGTCCTGTGAGTGTATTCAGACAGGCTTCTGTGATAGTAATCCCAATAACAATCCACGGTGGTGTGGCTATGTCCTCCAGAGGACAGGTCATGTCACGTATTGAAGTGTATTGCCCCCTAAAAAAAACCTAGTGCGGTAGTAGCTGCTAGTTGTAGCAAGAAAAGGTAAACAGTGTGCCGATCGGAGCGTAGTGTGTGAAGAGTGAAGGGCAGGTTTGTTTACAAGGGAAGAAGTTTGGAGTAATGTAACTATGGCGAATATAGCAGAAATACAACACACGGAAGAGCCTTTTGGCCTTTATATGATCGTCCTTATTTATTTGAATCCGAGTATACAGACGAAGAACTAGCTAGCCTCACAAGCATTGGAAAGAACGAGACAGACAGAGGGGCAACAGGCAAATGAACTTGCTGCTCCAAGCGCAAGCTAAAGCTAGCCTTCAGTAACTGGAAGACATAGCCACACCACCACCGCTCCATGGATTGTTATTGAGATGATTATCACAGAAGCCTGGCTGAATACACTTACCGGACGGCAGCTAACGGCTAGCGGGGCAAGCTAGCTAGCTACCGGCAGGATCGAGACAGGGACCAGGGTAGATGAATTTAAACCATGTCTGAAGAAGCCATAAAGAAGAAGATAGTATTATTATTATTACATTTTATTTAGTGTTATTTATTTGAAACTAATGAAATTTTTTCGCTCGTCTACTACAATGTTTAGCTTGTGCTTTCGGATGATTCTGCCGTCCGTCATGGCGTGGTCACGTGGTCGTGGTCACGTGTTTGCAAAGGGTCTATTGGTTGTTCTTTTTAAAAGAATAGTTTTTATTCTCTTGCCGAGATGAATATGAGAAGAGACGTCTGTATGCTAAATATGTAGCTGGAGCCAGCAGGTGGTTAGGAAACATAGCAAAAAACTGGAAACAGCCTTCAACTTCAGAGGTAACAAAATCATCATTATCCACACAGACTTTCGCACTGTTATAACTTTGTCTAAAAATCCATCCTTGGATTGCTGCCCACATATTTATCCGTTTACAAGTCACACCCATAAGCTCCCAGGCCTTTATTACCTTCAACGTCTCATTGGTTTGTACCGAGCTTGGCAAAAAGGCTTTCTCTTTTTCCGCCCCCTCAACCTGGAATACACTGCAGCAGGACCTAAAACTGTCCAGCTTGACATCACCTTGTGAGTCTGTGTGTGTGCCATCAAAGCAATATGTGGTCCTGGAAACACCTACTGTAGCAGGAGCAACCACAGAGGCAGTTTTTAGTAGGTTTCTGTCGGATTTTGTCCCCACGATGTCACAACTAGGGCTGGGTATCGTTCAAAAATCTTCGATACTGGTATCGATAGCAAAACTGTGACTTTGATACCGGTTCCTGAACGTTCCTTTTTCCGGTATCAATAAATCCATTGTAACAAAAAGAAATGACAACATTACACATCACGGCACAAATCTTTTCATTTATTTTCCATCTCCTACTACGTGAGCCGTCTCTGTGTAACGTGAGTTTTTCCTGCGTGTCTCTTCGACGTGTAACGTTAGACAGCCAATCACAGACATTATTAGATCTTGGTAGAAGCATGCTGCGTATTTATTGGCTCACTGATGCTGATAAGATTCACTCCTAAGGGTTTGAAATTTGGTATTGAATAATGAGGCTTTTTTCGATGGAGGCAAGTCAGTCGGTGCCTAAAAAGTACTGAAATCGGTACCCAGCCCTAGGCACAACCCTGCCAGATGCATTCACGAAACTTTACAGGTGTGTAGTTGAGATCAAAATGAAGGCAAGTTCAAAGATGGGTGTGGTTTCAGCAAGGGCGGCCCCCCCCCCCGACCTTACGTCCCTGGCCCAATTGGACGTTGCGGCTGGTGTGATCCCATCGCAAGATGGTCTCTAGTTCAATCTGTAAAAGCATTTTTGTCTGACTATTTCTTGGAGTGTCCTGGCTAGCAGTTTCCAGTATTTGTGCTAAGCTACGGTAACTGCTTCCCTAGTAACTGTATTCACATCTCACGATGGCTGGTGTACTCTACTTTCTACATGCAAACTTAATACGCATGTTTGGAAGGAAAAAAATGCAGCATGAAGCTCATATTTGCTCTACCCTCTCATCAACAAAGTAAAAAAAGTGATGCATTTTATGTTTGTGGCCACATGAAATTGTTGTATGTAGTATTGCAACTGAATTAAGATATTGATTGCCTGAATGAATGTGAAATGTTGCACAAGTGATACGTTTGTTGATTGAGTGATACTCCCATTGATAAGTGATTGTGATATTGTCCCACACTTGGGGACACAGAATGGGACGGGCGAAATGTTTTGTGTATCCATCCATGTATTTTAGTTTTCTGTACATAAATGGTAATGCTATAGCAAGAGCAGAGTGTGGGATTTGTATTCCTTTGTTCCAAGTTGATGATAATTTCCAACGCACCTGCACAGAAGCATTTTTGGAACAGCTCAAACTGGGTTCTAATGAAAGGAGTGGCACATCCCAGTTCTGACTGCACTGGTTTGACATCTCGCAGTATCTTGTTCCCAGTGTCTGGAGTGCAGCTTTCAAGATGTACTAACATCTGTTGACTGCCACTGGTGCTTACAAATCAACGTGTTTGTTTCAAGGTAGGCCTGCAGTGCAATGCAATATTTATTGAACCTTATGCTCCCCTTGTCTCGCCTTGCTCAAGGACAGAGGCGGAGATGTTTTGATGTTTACGAGCAGGAAAGCCAGAGCCTCTCACTAATGATCTGGCCAGCTGATAGGAGCCTCAGGGTGCTCTCTCAGACTGTTGCAGCAAAATGCATACTAGGAGGGTCACCAGTTAACTAATGAAGCCATATTAGTTAATGTTGGCAACCGGGCCTAGTGAAATGGGAGAAAGGCAGACTTTTTACATGTTTTGAGCTACCTCAATAGTGCTGAAACAATCAGTTCATAAGTCAGTTTCCATAACTTATAAGTGTTGAAAGGAGAACTGATTTAACACATTAAGGACAGTTTACTAGTCTACCGAGTAGTACTCCATCTGTGAAAACAGTTTGTCTCTGTGACTCTGGAGAAGCTTAGCATTGAAAGACGTGGGCACTTATCAGGTAGGGTCTTATGAATGATTTGCATTATGGGAAATAAAGGACCAAACATTTTCACATTGCAGTCTCTGCTGCTTGGATTTTGAATGCTGGGTCAAATTGCTGGAAAAATGCCAAACATTCCTGCTTGTTAAATGTGAGGATTTTCGGGGTGCCCTGGTAGCTCACCTGGATGAGCATGCGCCCCATGTACTAATGCTCAGCTGCCTGGGTTCAAGTCTGTCCCGCGGCCCTCTGCTGCATGTCGTTCCCTGTCTCTCTACCCCCTTTGCTTTCTTAATCTGTCCTACAAATGAAAGCCATAAAATATTAAAAGCCCCTGAAAAAGTGTGGTAATTACTTCAGGAAGCTTGACTAAAATGATCTTTTCAAACATCTGCGGGTACATTAGTCATTTATTTTGTTAGGCAGGATAAAAAAAGTTCCTTTTGGATATGATAAATCCTAAAAATCCTGACAATAGTGTATCTTTCCATTGCATACTGTTGTCCAATACCCTATCCAGTCCTAGTCTCGCATTGCCAGACCTTCCTCCACAGCGCTGCGGAGGAGGGTCTGGCTAGTCCACACAGCATTCCGGGATGGAAGAAAAATGTGCTCTGGTTTATTGGCATTTCTTTTAACCAATCACAATCGCCATGTGCGGCGCTAAACACCGGACGGAGCCACGGTGCCTCTGCAAAATATCCTCGGGAAGGAACTTGTTTTGGTGGAACAAGTACGTTCAAAAGTTGCTTTAGTCGTGCAACAGAAAACTCAGATAAC
Organism: Perca schrenkii; assembly: GCA_025617405.1. NCBI lineage: Eukaryota > Metazoa > Chordata > Actinopteri > Perciformes > Percidae > Perca > Perca schrenkii. The sequence goes on from CM046804.1 coordinate 1,803,843, forward strand.
TCAGAAATCCACCGGAGTTTAGAACGCCAACACAAAGAAAGAGGAAGGTAACAGACAGCGGCGAAAAGACATGCATCCGGCGAAATTTTCGGCAGCACCGGAGCAATCCCGGAAGTGGAATGTCGTGGATATAGACTAGTCCAGTCCTAACCCTGCTGCAGCTGGGGCAGTGCTGCATCACTGTCACTGTCTCAAATAAGAGCAAAAGTAATTGAGCTTGATTAACCTGGCCCTTTGCCACATCATTAGATTGATAGATGGAAGTGGAAGATCAGACAGGAGAAGGCGGGAAGCACTTAAGTCATAAAGCAAGGTCGTTCTTACCACGCCACTGACACATTTGCAGTGTTTGTTTCCACCTGCCTTGGCGCGCTACTCGCAATGTCAATTGCATGAACGAGGGGCAGACATTTCACTTTCCTGGGTGACCATCTACTTGACGGCTGCATTGTAAATGCAAATTGAAAACAGGAGACCATGAATCACTATACATATACACACACATATATATATATATATATATATATATACATACAGTACAGGCCAAAAGTTTGGACACACCTCATTCAATGTGTTTCTTTATTTTCATGACTATTTACATTGTAGATTCTCACTGAAGGCATCAAAACTATGAATGAACACATATGGAATTATGTACTTAACAAAAAAGTGTGAAATAACTGAAAACATGTCTTATATTTTAGATTCTTTCAAAGTAGCCACCCTTTGCTTTTTTTTGATAACTCTGCAAACCCTTGGTGTTCTCTCAATGAGCTTCATGAGGTAGTCACCTGAAATGGTTTTACCTTCACAGGTGTGCTTTGTCAGGGTTCATTAGTGGAAGTTTTTCCATTATCAATAAAAAAGCAAAGTGTGGCTACTTTGAGAAATCTAAAATATAAGACGACATGTTTTCAGTTATTTCACACTTTTTTGTTAAGTACATAATTCCATATGTGTTAATTTCTAGTTCTGATGCCTTCAGTGAGAATCTACAATGTAAATAGTCATGAAAATAAAAAGGAAACACATTGAATGAGAAGGTGTGTCCAAACTTTTGGCCTGTACTGTATATATATATATGATATATATATATATATATATATATATATATATATATATATATATATATATATATATATATATATATATTTTATTTTCTCGCTGTTTGGATGGCTGCAGTCACTATCTGTTTCAGTGCCAAGAAAGCTGCCACAGTATGTCATTATCACATTTATTCTGTGCTATCTGATGAGCCCAAAGCAAGTAAAATTTATCTAGGAAGTGGTTCAAAAAAAGAACAAATAATGCATGCATATAAAAATAAGACCTAAGTACTTCTCACCGTGAAGCTATTGTCATCTTTATCCACACAGTACCACTGCTTTATAAATACTATGGGGTTTTTAAATGTTCCGTTCAGAGCCTGCATTTATAAAGCATTGATCCTACTCTGGGGTAGGATTCTATTTACCCAGTGGTTAAATGTAACTAAAAATACTTTTACTCAAGAATTGTATTCAAGTACTAATGTACTTTAAGTGAAAAACCAAATTATTTGGTATATTAAAATGTTGACCTTATGATGGCGCTAGATGACAAATCCTCTTGAAAAACCATTTGTCTTCTGGGACCCGTGAATGTCTGTACCAAACTTCAATCCATCCATCAGAGATATTTCTGTCTGGACCAAATTGGTGGACAAACGGACCATTGCTATCACTAGAGCCATGCTGTTAGTAATGAATAAATACATGAACCTGCACATTCTCTGTGGCACTGTAAAAGCAATCAAAGAAAGATTAATTACTTACAAAATTGTTGGTTGTATCTGAAATCATTATCTTCAAAAAGCTGCATTTTCTGTCAAAAAGGGGAAATGCAATTTCTGCATGTATGCATTCTTGTATCCCGCCAAACAATCTTTTGATAAACTCATCAACCACTTCCAAAAAGTCCCCCCTCCCCAGAGGATATGCCACTTTTGGAGATCTCTGAAATATTATTATCATTTTCTTGTGTCACTGAGCATCTTTGTCCAGTTCAGAGTAGTCTATATCCACAACGTTCCACTTCCAGGATTGCTCCGGTGCTGCTAAAAATTCCACCGGATGTCCCTCTTTTCGGTCAGATGTCCGTTACCTTCTGCTTTCTTTGTGTTGGCATTTTAAACTCCGGTGGATTTGTGAGGACTATGGTTAACTGCTCCTCAGATCTCTGCAGGGTAAATCCAGACAGCTAGCTAGACTATCTGTCCAATCGGAGTTTTCTGTTGCACGGCTAAAACAACTTTTGAATGTACACATGTTCCACCAAAACAAGTTCCTTCCTGAGACTATTTAGCAGAAGCGCTGTGGCTCCATCCAGCGCTTAGTGCCGCCCATGGCGATTGTGATTGGTTTAAAGAAATGCTAATAAACCAGAGTTTTTCTCCCATTAAGGAATGCTGTGTGGACCAGCCAGACCTTCCTTCACACCGCTGAGGAGGAAGGTCCGGCAAAGCGAGACAAAGTTACACCGCCTTCACACTGGCACTTGAAATCAGCTCCGTAATAAGCAGTGTGCCCCCAGTGGAAGTCGTACTACACCGTTGAAAGTGTTGGAATAGTAGAAATCGGGAGTAGAAAAAAAATGGCAGAGAGAATGACCCATGCTGTCAGTGTGCACACTCTCTGAGCTCTCATCTGAGGGCTATAGAGATATAAACAGAAAGGCTGCTGCGTGGAGAAAAGTATGAATGAATGCTGTCTGAATGAATAACGTCAATTCACTTGAGCTAGCGAGCTCAGGCTAGCTGACGTTAGCTAACCCCCCCGACCCCCCTGTGATTTACGCCTGTGACTAAGCAGGCTGTGTCTGGTGCTCTAAGTAGATCATTTGAATTAAAATGCATATAGAGACATCAGGTAATTGGTCTGTGAACAACTCCAGCAGTTGGAAATCCTCCATGTCCTCCCTGCCTACATTTAGGGAGAGAGCTTTGTCCGGGGAGTACACCATTACTGCTTTTCATGATGTGCCGGGCCACGCCGTTCAGTGCTTATGGTTTTCGTGTGGGAAGAATTTTGGGAGAAGATTACACTAATCTAATTAATTACAATCGTAAAAACGGCAAACATTATTAAAGTGTACTTCGCATTAGAGCTCCTCATCCCACCATTATTCATTAGCTGACAAGAGTGGGAAACAGGAGACACTGAGGGAGGGAACGTGCACACATCCAAGCCCACGCACACTCATGCATGCGCGCGCACACACACACACACACACACACATACATATACACACACACACACACACACACGCTGGGTGTGAGTGCAGCATTCAGCTCACTGTTCTGCTGTTCTAGAGAGAGATGGAGATGGAGGGAGAAGAAAGAGTCAAATTCTCATGTCTTTTATAATTCAATATCAGTGCTGTGTAAGGATTCTGTGGGATCTTGCGAAGACTATCCCAGCATGCAATAGATGAAAGGCACAGAAATAGGCAGCGCAGGTAGGTTGCAGTCATTCTGTATTTTTTCACAGAAAATGTGCCTCAACTTGTTGCATTCAGCTGTGGATTCTGCATCTGTTAGGTTAAGGGTAGTCTCGAATTGCCAGACCTTACTCCACAGCGCTGTGGAGTAAGGTCGTGCTAGTCTACACAGAATTCCAGGATAGGAGAAAGTACCTTAAGGGAAAGCTGAAAAGAACTTTGAAGAGAGAGTTCAAGAGTGCGTGAAAACGTGATTGGTTTAAAGAAATGCAAACAACCCAGAGCGTTCTTTCTACTTTCCCAAAATGTATGTGTTCACAGCACTGAACCCACAAGATGGGTCTGGCAATGCCAGACTAGTGCCGCAGTGACTGGACGGTGGAGCAGCACCATCAAAGTTCTGCCCATACAATCGCCTGACCAATCATAACGTTGCACCCCATTTTTATATCATCAAATGAATACATAAAACCTAGTCTAGAACACTAGACCTATCTTCACAGTGCTGTGGAAAAACACTCCGGCTTGTTTGTATTTCTTTAATCCTGGGCAGAGCTAAGCCCAGATAGAGATAGCGAGAGGGGAGGGACATCTCACGCTTTATCCCATGAATGTATATCCGTTGAGCCAGACTCCACAAAACCAAAAACTTTCAGAAAAAATGAACACTTCAACATAGATCAGTGTCAAGAACTACCCGAAATGACGGAAACCATCTTTGGGAGACATTTATTTGTCATGTACACCTGCCTCAGCAAGTCGTCCCGGGACCATGTACAACTGGTCCAGATTGCTGCTGGACAGCTGTTGACCAGGTCCAGCAGGATGAATCCCATCACTCCTCTCTTACCCTCTTTACAGTGGCTTCCTATCAAGTTCAGGATTCATTTTAAGGTTCTTTTTTTTTTTTGATTTCTTTATTTAAAAGGGACAGTGCACATTAATCAACATGAGTACAATGTCCAACATGTAAATGTGCTAGATTTAGCCGTACCGGCTAATTTTCATCTGCAGTCCCTAGCAGGTTGATGACTTAAAAAACAATAAATACAATACAACAATACCAACAAGTACACATAAAATAAGAACAACATATGCTTACATAGGTAAAAACATATCTGATACTACATAAATACATCAACACATACTGAAACAGTACTGTAGCAATGAATACAAACACATTATTCTGTATTATGGGAGCATATTTGATTAGCCAATAGCCAATGTTTTATGGATTTAGAGAAGGATTTGATAGATGTTCCTTAGTTCTGTGGGTATGGCGTTCCATGTATGGGCAGCACGGAAGGAAAAAGCTGACTGTCCAAAACTACTTTTTCTACAGGGTATTTTACAATCCCCTCTTGTAGATGCTCTGGTTGATGTATTTAGATTTTGTTGGATAAAGTTATTAAGTGGAGCGGGAGCCATACCATTAAAAATTTTATATACCAGTAAAATATCAGCAAACCTAATCATATTTTCCCAGTTTAACATATCATATTTAAGTAAAATTTTACAATGGTGATAAGAGTTTAACTTTTTATCCAACGTTTTCAAGGCCCGTTTATACAATGTTTCAACTGTTCGTAAAGTAGTCCGACCTGTCTGTGTCCAGCTGGTGAGACAGTAATTCATATGAGATAAGATCATAGCATTAATGTATAACCTAGAAGCCTTAATAGTTAAATTATTCCTGATGTGTCTGAAATTTGCTAAATTAAATTTAATTCTGTTTATAACCTTTTTCACCTGTGTTTTAAACGAAAGACGTGAATCTATTATTATTCCCAGATATTTGAACTCTTGGACCACTGGAAGTCTTTTCCCTGCTACTATGACATCTGGGTCTGGATCTCTATTTGCGGATTTTGAAAAAAAACATACATACTGTTTTATCGGTGTTAAGATGTAGACACAAGTTTGCTAGCCAATTTGAGATATTAATCATTGTAGCTGATAGCTCTTGTGCGGCTTCACTTTTGTTTTTAGCATGTACATATATTACAGTGTCATCAGCATACATTTGACAGGTGACAGGAAGTGGACATACATCAGGTAAGTCATTAATATATAGACTGAATAACAGAGCACCCAAAATAGAACCTTGGGGTACACCCAAATTAATATCAATTATTGGGGAGATGTTATTATCCACACGAACACATTGTTTTCTATCTGTAACATATCATTTTATCCATCGAAGTACTTCTGATGAAAAATTAAAGTTTAGCCTTTATATTTTCTAACAGAAAGACATTAGCCGTTTCCGTAGAATGATGTTTTCGAAATCCAAATTGCATAGGATGTAATGGGAAAGAACCTTGGTTTAAATACATTATAATCTGTTCAGATATCCATTTTTCTGCAATTTTAGAAACTGCTGGAAGAATACTTATTGGTCGATAGTTACTGATGATACTATGATCACCAGATTTGAATACTGGGGTTATTATTGCAGTCTTCCAAGAACTGGGAAACACTCCTTCATCAATTGTCCAATTAACAATTTTCGTAATTGATGGGATGAGTGCTTCCCAGGCCCGGGATTAAGATGAACATCACCCGCAAATAAAAGGGTGAGCAACATATATCCAGAAAGTTGTCGTAGTAGTGGTGGAGCCTTGTGCGTGATCATATTATTTAAAGTAGTGTTTTGGACAGCCACTTTTCCATTGTTAAGAACGATGCAATATAAAGCAAATTGTCCACTAGGCAAACCTGTGTGAGTATTCACAGAACAAAGGAAACTCGAAATGTTTGGGACAGCTGTTCATATTTCCCATGCGTTGGTCAAGTGTATTGAAGCACGGCCACACTGAATTGGCAAGAAGAGCAACAATATAGATGACGATCAATGTGATAATCTTGTCATAGCTTATGTTGCCTTTTGATATAACACCAATTTTCCGGCATCGTTGTTGCAGAGATGAATTTTTAGAGATTTTGAAACTGCATGGCAGCGAAGCAGCACCTGCTAGACCGCACGCCGCCGCCATCTCTCCAATTATTCTTGTTCTGACATATAGAGCCCTGCATAGTCAGGCACCATGTGTAGATCTCTGACCTGCTCCATTCTTAAATTACCAGTAGGTATTAAGAGAGACAACGGTAAAGAATAGTATGAAAGACCGAAAATCTGCATAAGGAGGTTGGTTGGGGTGCCGGATGGGTCAATCAACACAGGACTTTCACCCAGGAGACATTCATGTGCCGTTCCTGTCCCGTGTGTGACTAAAACGTAAATTTTGTAACCCCACCCACCATCTTTTCCTAAACCTAACTGTCCCGTTCTTGTGCCGCATGTCAGTTAAACATAAGTCCCGACCCAGAACATCAAAAAGTGATGCCAAGAGTCCCGACCAAGCACGTTTAAATATGATGCTTTTTTGCGTCATAATAAACGCCAAAGGCACCTGACCAAGCGTCACTTTTGGACGCAATAGGAGTGAGACTGTGTTGACTTGACAGGCTTTAAGGTAGGAGCTCTTGATGGTAGGAGCCTTGAAAGAGCTCTTGATCTCAGCTGTAAGATCACCTGCGGCTTCACTGAGGATGTCATGAAGGAGATTGTAATTGGTAGACACTCTCAACCCCCTTGCAGAATCAAGTCTTATCAGCTGACCTTTGAGATAATCTGGATCACGCTCATTTGGGTGCCTGTCTGTCTTCCTGAGGGACTCCGAAAAAGGTCGCAAGAAGACAAGGCCTCCACCCCAAGTATATTGCTTTTGTGTAGTTGGCTTCTTTCTCATCAGACTTTTATCACTTACTCCATCTACTTGACCTTTCGCGAAGTCTCCAAAACTATTTCTTTTAACAGATTTTGCATTGAGCCCCGTCAGATCCTCAAGGACAGCGCGAGCCATTTCTGAATGATTAGTGCCCCGCTTTGTTCTGCCTGAATGGGGCTTGTGAGAAAAGCTTTTTCAGCTGGAGATCGTGGAGGGGAGAGATACTGACAATGTCACAGGGAATAAATAACATCCTCACAGCCCATAGTCATATTTCACTGGCTACTGACAAAAAAAAAAGAGTCTTTGAATGTATGATTCATTACTGGGAGAGTGGAATGCAGATTGCCTGCAAGATACTCCTACTTACTTCAATACAGTGAGTTGCAAAGAAAGTGTCAGCAAGCTGAATTTCTTTCCACCTTTGTCTTTCTTTACACATCAGTAAGACTAATGATCACAAGCTGCAGAGGATGTCACAGAGCTGTGTTTTTCAAAGAAAGCTAGATCACAGAAATGTATATAAAAAGCAGCTACCGTGTCTGAATACAAATAACACCATAGGGTGACAATGCCCTACTTAATTCCACCCTTTGCCGTGGACCATTATAAATCCAATCTGTAGTGATGGAGCAGAGTGGCCACTCCTCACGTCCATCTGGTCAAGTGTTGATTGTGTGAGGAATGAGAGAGCCAAAGTGGCAGTGGACACCCTGTAGTTAACGCCAATGGTGCAGGGGAGGAGGGTAAGGGATCCAAATGTGAAGATTTCAATGCTTTTCAAGTGTTTCGTGTAATTCAAGCTGCAACTTCTGTGCTTGAAAAGTGAAGCCAATGCTGAAGTGCCTTAAAGCTGCTTTCTATCTAATTTCCAGCAGGGGGCAACTCCACTTGCTCCAAAAAAAAAGTCTGTTTCTATAAAAGTCTATGAGAAAATGACCCTACTTCTCACTTGATTTATTACCTCAGTAAACATTTTCATATATTGTTTAAACTAGTACTTCTTCAATGCAGCATGATGTCCATTTAGTAAAGTATGGTCCCTTTATTTTAAAATAGAAGATTAAGCAGGCTCAGCACTGTAAAACTAAACAATGAGCTATAAGACACAAAAATGCTGATTAAAGCTGGTGGGGAGTTACAAAGGTGGTGTACATTGTCACTATGATCAATCCCTACTCTTTAGCCAAGTTTCCATTGATGTATTTTCATGCACATTTTGAATTATTACATTAGAAAAGCTGTATGGAAAGTGCTAATTTCAATAAAACCTCATCAATTGAGCAAATTAAAGCGTTACCTTAGCGTAGCATCAGACAGCCTAGTGTGTTTGCTCCAAACCAGTTTAACGAAACATACAAAATTTGCATTTATTTTTTGCGACATTTCAAAAGTTTGCTTAAAATTTGCTTGCAATTGAATGGAAAAACTAGTCATTTGATCCATTGTTAATATGAAACTATTGGTAAGTGCAAGGTTTTTCTTGTACAACAAGACTATTTGCACATTTTTTTATTCATGCTTAAGTGAACATTCTAAATATGAGAAAATTGGTGAATGCAACACGTTTTCTTAAATTACTTGTCACTTAAGATCAATGGCCCATTGTCTTTTGCTTGAAAAATTAACAAAACCCCTCAAATATCAGATCTCCTCCTGTCTCACTCTCTGCACATCTGTGCTGGCCAAGCTAGTCAAAGTCTTCTCTCATTAATCAGCCAGCTGAGGTGTGCAATATCTTTAGCAAGAAGGCTGTATGGACAGTGAGCGGGCTGGAGTGTCTGAGATCACTGGGCTGCTGCCAGTACAACAGTCCATTTGGCACAGGCCTGAGGAGCTGATAAGGCGTGCTGACTTCACTTCATATTCAGATGTAAATGCCAGAGGGATATTGTACATGCTGAAAATTTACTGGCATTGTGATTGCATACAGAGGTGCTTAGTCAATATTTTAAGACATTAAAAGGCTAAATTGACAGTGTGGAAATTGCAGCGTCCTATTGATTAAGACAATTGAAAACTGGTACATCTAGCTTTAAGCAGTTTGAAAGCTATATCATATGCAACCTCCTGTCCTGGGATTTTGTATGTGTATCTTTTTTTTCTTTTTTTACAACTTAATCTTGCCTTTGTTGTGTTGGAATGTTCATTATTTATGACAGGAAATGTTGGACAAACCAAGGACAATGGTCTTATCAAAGGCACTTCTCATACGGCATCACATAATAGTTCAAAGCCATATTCCTTTATTTAATTTGTCTCCTGTAGCAACAATCTTATCTGTCGAAGGTCTGCACTCAAACGTCTGTGTAATCAGATAAAGGCATTGATCAAAAGGAAGTGGGTCTATCCTAAAATGAGATATGGGTTATCGAGAGATGTAGGTTTACAATCAGATATTTGCCTGAGATGTATCAAAGTATGTTTCCATCACCACAAAGGATAGTACTTTAAAAGCAAAGGTAATTTATATAATAGCCCTACAAGTATTGATTCTGAATATCATTTTATTAACAAATAGTTGATTTTGATAGTTGAAATAATGATTCTGAATATCATTTTATTAACAAATAGTTGATTATATATGTCGATATAGTATGACCTTGTTCAACTCATATCTTTCCTATCAGGCATGTATCAATAATTCTTTGGTTACACATCTATTTTTGGTCCTCTTTTCTGGTGATTTAGAACGTGGCCCTCCCACAAGTGCATGCTGGGATGGACATGCCGAGTGTATGGATAAATCCCAGACTTTTGGAATAACAGCTACACACAGGCGACACTGTTTCGATCTCTAGGAAGTGAGATCCAAAAACACACCTGCAATTACAGCTAATCGCCATAGGTGTCTTTGAAATTGTAACCTTAACAACTGACCCACCAGACTTTGCTTTCTCCTTACAGTGCTGATACTTGGCTGAGAGAGCATCGTTGAAACCAACACGAGGCACAGGTGATGCAATGTGGGTTTGTGGTCTGGCAGAGGACACACTGTAATTCAATACATGTGGAGAAGAGAAGTGTGGACTGCCTTCATATTTCGGTTTGATTGACACACATGAACCAGTGGGGAGGTACTGTCGGACAGGGCAAGAGGAAGTGGCACGTGAGTGGAGGGTGTATCCACTGGCGGGTAAGTTCCAGTCTGGTTGACTGTCACCCGAGTATTAAAGAGTCCAGATGCAGCTTCATCTATTTCTTTCGATTTTTGATCTTCGAAAAAGATTTTTTTCTTCTTCCATGTACCTCATGCTGACAAAAGAGAACATAATAAACAAATAAATTGACCCCTGGGCACAGACATGTAAGTCCCCCACACTCTTTGTAGTTTTGAGCCTCTTTGGTCTATGGTCATTGTATGTGTTTGTAGTCATTTTGCATCACTTTGTGATCATTGTTTCTCCTTGTAGTGTTGATTTTGTTGCCTTGTAGTAGGCTTTTTTTGCATCTCTTTTAGGGCTGGGCAATGTATCAATATTATATCAATATTGTGATATGATATTGGATATCATCTTAGATTTTGGATATCCTGATATCCTAAGGGTTATCTTTTCCTGGTTTATTAGGCTGCATTACAAGTGATGTGATTTTCTAAACTTACCAGACTGTTCTAGCTGTTCTATTATTTGCCATAAATCACTTAGTATTTATAGCCACATTATTAATTATTATTTATAAAAATCTTGCTGTGTAAGTACTTTGTGAAAGCACCAATAGTCAACCCTACAATATCGCCGCAATATCAATATTGAGGGATTAGGTCAAAAATATGGTGATATTTGATTTTCAGCATATTGCCCAGCCCTAACGTCTTTGCGGTCGATTCATCTCTTTGTAGACTAGTTGTGGTCGTTTTATGTTTTTGCTGTAATTATTAGTCTCTTTATTGTCGATAAGGACATCCCGTTATCGACGCTACCTAGAAGAGTTTCATGAGCAGGGCCACCCCCCCAAACACGCCTCTTCCGGCATTCCTATAAATACCCTACCCACGTAACCTTCTCCTCTCATCCGCTCTCGCTTTCTGCACCCACCCTCTTTCTCTTCCTCTCCTTTCTTCTCTTCTTTAGGTTCTAATGGTAGTGATGGTCAAATCTCGAACCACTGTCTTTATTTTCTTAGCTCACTAGATGGTGCTCTCTGTTCAACAAAGGGTTAAAAACACACTGAATTGCCATTCCTTTAACCTTTTTCTTTGAACAGAGAGCGCCATCTAGTGAGCTCAGAAAATAAGGGGGTCTATCGTGCCCGAGTGCTACAGTGGATTCCCTACCAAAGCCTCCCCTGTATGCAGTCAACGTCAAGTCAACTGATGACTACAAGAAAATTCCCGTCTCGCATTCCAACCATCTTTCTTTATTAAATTGTTCAAAACGTATCTGGTTTATGGCGTGGTACTTGCTAGTGAAACTAGTTTTAACTGAGCTCTATTACTTTCCAACAAGAAATATTAAGTCACTTCAAACAGAGGCCAAAGCACAGGCCCCGGAGCCCATTGGGCCCATTTAGTAATCTATCCACATTCCTTCTGTCTGCCTGCTCTATTGGTCTGAATGTCCTGATGAGCTAAATGTCAGGGAGTTGTGTCACTGTACCTATTTTAACCAGCCAACTATTAGTCCTCCCCCTGTTTATTTGAGTCATTGAGCCCACCATGTAAAAAAGGACACGCAAGGCATTCCAGACATATGAACTCTGGCAGACAAGATGGAGGAGAGCATTTGACCTTGGCAGTGCTCCGCCTCTCCTTCTTTCAAATTGCCCTCCATCCTCTTCTGAGAGTTTATGCAGGGGGGTCACTTGCCCATGCATCTCTGAAATCCAGCTCATTTACACAGAAAGGCAGGGTGGGGTTCCACTCTCAATCATAGCAGCTGGCAGCATCTCGGCGACATTTCAGAAATCTGCAAAAAAGAAAAGAAAACTTCCGCCCCTCCCGGAGCAGCGGGGTCACGTCTGTCAGCTCCATCTTCTCATGTCCAACCTTGGGGGAGGCCTCGACCTGCTGTCCCAGAGGCAGACGCAGACTTACAAACAGAGAGGAGACAGACAGAGAGGCAGAGAAACCTGTCGCTATGTTAATGCAGCAGCAGCTATCAGGCGCCACAGTGACACTACCCTCCCTGTCCGGCTCAGCGGGCTCAGGGGACAGCCAGAGGATTTTTCTCACTTCCACAGGCAGCTTTCATTTTCCACACTACTGGAAACTGGACACTGTCATCTGTTATTGAGTTTCTGGGCTGCAGAGCCTATCTCTGTGTGGGAAATTCAATGCAAGGGCTTTCTGTTATGAGCAGTTACAGTGATGGGCCATTGAGTCACACCTCAAGACTGGCTGGTAGCAAAAAGAAGCAATCATTCATTCATTTGTATTCCATGTGTTGTTTTAATAGAAAGAGGCTTAACACAGAGGTCTACAGACCCTATTAAAACTAATTCCACCCCATTGGAGACTTACATGTTAAGGACCTGGACCTATTAACTAAGTCTAGTATGGATGTGTTATTATTTGATTTACTATAGATAGACAGAAAGGAAGAAGATAGATAGAAAAGAAAGAGAGCAAAAAATAAATAAAAAAAATAAAATGTAAGTGTGTGTATGTGTGTGTGCATGTATGTATGCATCTGTGCCTGTGTATGCATGGGTATATGTGTGCTGTAGGTAGGTAGATATACGGTGTACGTGTATGTAAAGAAGAATTGTGTTGAATTGTTTTGTATTTAACTAAAGGATAAAAATAGAGAAAGGGGGTAGGACTAGAAAAGTTTGTTTATGAACTTCTTCCTACTCCTTTTTGAACATGGGAATTTCTTATTTGAATTACTTAGAATAATTTTGGTAGATTGTGCTGAGAAGTACATGTCCTTATTTATCTGTCATTTTAATTTTATATATGTATGTATGTATGTATGTATGTATATATATTACATGTTATACTGCAGGAAAATACCCTCTAATGTCCAAGTGAAAACAGGATCTCTCACCAGATTCACAATAATTACAAATAATAAAATACTTGTTTGGAGTATTCACCCCCGGGAACTCAGTATTTAGTAGAGTCTCCTTTGGCAGCAGTTCCAGCCTTGAGCCTACGTGGACAGGTCCCTGTCAGCGTTGCTACAATTACACTCCATTCTTCTTTTTGCAGAACGGCTGAGCTCTGTCAGGATGCATGGGGATTGTGAGTAAAGCGCCAGATGTTTTGTTAACACAGAACCATCTGAAAAGTTGTCATTGGAAACTGTTTGAAAAAGGCCAGGCACTTTCAAAAAGTAGCTGGCAGGTGATTGGATGAACCATCTGTCTAACACGTCTGCCAACTTTGTTTTGACTGAAGAGTCACTGCCGTCACAAACATCTACACCACGCCTGGAGCTGCCAGTAGCTCCAAGCTAGACGCCGATTGGTTCGGTCCGCTGCTGATCGGACACAAACTGATTACTTGAAGCCTAGTCTTGCATTACCAGACCTTCCTCCACAACACTGTGGAGGAGGGTCTGGCTAGTCTACACAGTATTCCGGGATGGGAGAAAAACGTGCTCTGGTTTATTGGCATTTCTTTAAACCAATCACAATTGTCATGGGTGCTAAGTGCCGGAGGGGGGGTTAAAGGGTTAAACACCAAACATATACGTATATAAACCTTGTGGAAAAACTGCTCAGAAGTAGAAATGATTAAAAAGTCAAAAAGAATAGTGACACAACCTCACCAGCAAAGTTCATTGCAAAACTAAAATAAGTGTTTTTTTTTCTTGTTTGGAGCTTGTATGCTTCCTCTTCATTAATAATCTATATGCTGTGTGCAGAGACTACAGATTCCAGATGATTCATCTTTCCGCATCCCACACATCTTTAACTCTTCTCTCTCTGCTTGTTGTGAGCTGGAGAGCAGAGGTAGAAGAATGGAGTGGAGAAGGCTGGCCAGGAGCAAACCAGACAGATGGCAAAAAGTCAGGAGAGAGTGAGATGAGGGGGAAGGAGAGGGGGGGAAGGAAGAAGAGGCAAATGTATTTTGGGGAATCTGGGCAGAATCACGCTGAGAGACAAGAGAATCTGGCTGCTGTAGCTTTCTTCTCCTCAACATCTTTTATCATTCTCAGGGGTTGGATAGGAGGCTTAGCAAGGTGAGAAGCAAGCTGCTCTCGTTCTGTTTTTACGAAAGCTATTGGGCACAGAGAGCCGTCTGCAACCACATTGGAATTACAAACAATGGGTTGTTTCTTATAGAAAAGAAACCAGGTCATAGCCAAAGCAATAGCACTTTAACATACGTACTATCTGTATCAATGCAGGCAATCTTGACAATACTTAAAGTGCCCATATTATGAAAAAAAACACTTTTTCTGGGATTTGGGGTGTTATTTTGTGTCTCTGGTGCTTCCACATGCATAAAAACTTGGAAAAAACAACAACATCCTGTTTTGAGTGAGATACGGGTTTCTGAATGATGCTTGCCTTCAGTCTCCGGGTGAGCTTTTCAAAATCGGCAGCGCTTTCTACATCACTAGCACCCTAAGATTCTGCAGCCACGCTAACAGCTTTAGGAGGCTGGGAGAAATACATTAAGTGCAGTAGGTCAAACATGAAGCAGCAAATATGTCTGTGAAGTGTGATTGATGTTTATCAGGAACAGTTTGTGTTATAATTTTACTGGGTCTGTTGAGTTTAAACTTAGATAAGATAAACTACTCAAATAACAGAATATATTGAAACTTTGAGAACGCGTCAAATTTGACCCGAGGAAAACTGGAGGGTTAACGGCTAATTGAAATATTCTGAACAATGTGAGTGGAGTGAGACAGGAGGACATCTGGGCTAGGGTCTGATCACGGCACCTGCTGTAGCCCTGTGAGTGCATTCCCATGTCCAACACCTTGGATTACAGCCGTCCGGGTCATTAGCAGAGCTACCGCGGGACTGTTTGAATTGGAAATCTATTCATTTGCTTTTCTCATATTGATTTGTGGTGGCTGCCTACCCCCCCGCCCCCCCTCACCCCTACTCTTCTCTTTCAGCAGCAGAATACTGTTTCTGATCAGTAATAGAACATGAAGCGACACGGCTCTGTAAGCCCCTTTCGCTCCCATAAACTCCCTCTCTTTCTCTACTTGTGCGGCAGCTAAACTTCACATACTGAGAGAACAAAGCGCTGTCATTCGTCTGCGTCAACACGTTCCGGTATGAGGAGCCGTCTGGGACATTATTCACAATTACCTCACACACATATACAAGTGAAATGCTCATGTCAAGTTGCTGGCAGTCAGCTGCTCCGCCATGCTTCAGTGCACAGTGAGTGTAGAGAGGCTGGAAGCCATTTCCAGCCATCTCTGAGAGCGTAACAGAGACTCAGTCCCAGTAATGAGACTATAAATGGACCTGCTGACTGCATTCACCTCCTCCTAAATACAGTTCTTCCCTTAATATCTCAGGATGATGATAGTAGCACTTTCTGCTCTGAGCCAGCTCTACAGTATTAAAGTCTTTTTCAGGGGGCTGATGCAGTAATAACACTGCTGATATTTGACCGGATGTGATGAGTGTTTGTTCCAGGGACGTATTAGAAGTATTTTTGTTTAGGTTTGTTTACATGATGCTGGGGGAGGCCGCCTCCGTCACACAAATAACCAGCGCATCTACTGACGCAACAAGGTTTTCTGGTTTCGTAGTTATCTTTTTAATAATAATAACACATCCTTAAGTTTGCCATGTCAGAGGTTTTCAGCAAAGCGAGTCAGGTTTCGCTGTCACAGTCATTGTCGGGACGTTAGTAACAGATTGTATTTACTAACTTGTTCAGTTGGTGTGTTTGCTTTGTTTTTCTGGATTTATTTTTTGATTAGCTGTGTATTGAGAATTTGTGAATCTGTAAATAAATGTACCTAATTTATTTATTTTACTTTGACATATCTGACTCTCATTGGAAGAACCCATGCTGTTAGAGTTCGAAACACAGCTGTTGGGGAGTAAAAATGTTAATTTCTGTCAGGTCCATTAAAGTCAAGAACAACACAGACAATAAAAATGATTTAGGAAATTTTATTGAATAAATTACGAATTAAATTTGGTGCTATGGCTCTGTTCAGAGGATTCCCCTGACCTTTCGTGAGCTCTGTGAAAAAACAGAGAGTCAGGGGACAGCAGCAGTATTAGGGGACGCTCACACAGTTTAAGACTGGGAGAGCTAAACTATTCCCTCATATGAACAGAGCAGCAACTCTCTCAGTTAAGTGGTCCTTAAAAAACATTGAAGACCCCTGATTTAGAGACCTCAGCATCTTGCCTATATTATTATGTTTCGAAAGTTCATTCATTCGCTTTATTTATACTTGAGAGAGCTTTAAAGAACAATGACATCAAGTCATATTGCAAAGACAAAAACAGAACAACAACACAGAAAAAACCATCGTAAGCCAAATAGAATTCATTCTGAATAGGAAAAACAATTTCCTAAATAAATAAGGACGCAAAAGAAAGTACAATTATGTATAGCAAGTACAAGTAGAAGTTTGTGGCGAGAGAATTCATCTGAACTGAACTTTCAGATCCGAGCGGCCACACACAAGCTCATTTTGAGCAGAAAAAGCAGTTTTTACATACAATATGTGTAATGTTGTTGTGTAAAATCACATGTATCAACCTCATATGCAAACAAAGGATCTATGTGTTCATGTGTGCAGCCCAAAATAACTAACTGCTATCAGGTCATGGAGATAAATTGGGTTTTATTTACCCACGTTAGGAGATATCTGTAAATGGAGTTTTGTTTATCCACAGCATTGAAAAATTGCACCAGCAGCATCTTTTTCCACAAACTGTGTGCCAGTCAGTTCTCAAACTAAACACAGACAAAGATTGTGAAATGTGTGCAGATAATATCAGTGTGGATCATTATGTTCAGTGGAGCTGAATTATCTCCTCATCTCCATCATTGTATTTATTCTTGATTTACATGTCTCATTTGCTGCCATTATTGTTAATAACAAATGTGGCTGTTGGCGTTATAGAACTTTTAACACCCCTTATCCCTGCCCATTATTATAGAAATGCTCATGACACATCACCAGTGAGGGAGAAACTAATAGCGGTTTTATGCTACTGTATTTTGTTGGTAATTGCTGCTCCTTGCTCCTGGTTTCACTGCCAAAAAAAATTGCCCAGATATGATAATGTTCATGGTATATTTATTAGTGCAGTAAAACAAGGTTTTGAGAGAATCAGTTGGTGAAATAATTGCCAACTGCATGGCAGTTGCCCCGCTGCTAATGACAGATGAAACTCAATTCAGCCTGAGTGTGATACTGTGCAGACGTCCCGACGCGATGCGTCCTCCCGCTGCTGATGATAATGGGACGTCGGGCCCTTATTGGCCTGTCAGCTGTTACAGATGTGCTATTCCCTCTGTAGGTCACCCCTAGGCTGCGGCAGCTGCCTCCATCTGTCCAACTTCCCCCTGTCCTTTAATGATGGTTGCACTGAACAAAACATTCTCACTCCTATCCCGTCCAAAGGCGATGCTTGGTCAGGTGCCTTTGGCATTTGTAATTGACGCAAAAAGTATCCTTTATATTTAGACACGCTTGGTCAGGACACTTTGCATCACTTTTTGACGCATTGAGTCGGGACGTACGTTTATCTGACATGCTGCACAAGAACAGGACAGTTTGGTTTAGGAAAAGACCGTGGGTGGGGTTACAGTGAGATGCGGGACAAGAACTGGACATGAACCCCGGTCTCCTGGGTGAGAGTCCTGTGTTGTTTGACCCATCAAACCCCAACCTGCCTCCTTATGCAGATTTTCGTCTTTCATACTACTCTCTACCGTTGTCTCTGTTTATACTATGTCATCTTACAGCGTTGCGGTCGAGCCGCTGCTCTGCCCAGTGCGTTCCACACAGAAGCTATTTTTGGGGGATTTTTGCGTCAGTATCTGATGCTGAGAGCCACTGACCAAGCGTCAGTATTTTACGAGTTGGGAGTGAGAACGGGTTGCACTGAACGCCAGCCAAACCAGTTCGGCCCTCCCGGTCAGTAGTTCCTGCATTCGCTCGCCGCCTAGGGCAGGAGATGGGCGCTCATTTACTACTGTCACACATCATGGTGATGCGTTGCCACTGCAAAGCGTTCGCTAATCAAAATCCCATTCCATTTTTTGCCTCTGATTTCCCCGAAGTCTCTGTCAGACTGGAGGTTTTCAGCATCCCAGACTGATAGGGTGTGGCAGGAAGATGCTGGCAGCAGTTGATGAATCAAGGGGATGTACGATCCTGTGTGAGCTGTAATTTTATTAACTTCAGCCTGTGATGGATCATCCTCCCCTCACTCTACCATCCGAAATAAATGTCTGCTGCATAAACAAGTCTTAAAAACACACACAGGAGCAAGGAGATGTGGTTGTTAACATTGTGCTTTCCCCTCTGTCTAATGAGCAAACAACAGTGTTGCGATCCATTTCCATGATCCCCGACCTGGATTTCCACGGAATTATGGGCCTTGG
The DNA here is from genome assembly GCA_025617405.1 of Perca schrenkii. Taxonomy (NCBI): domain Eukaryota; kingdom Metazoa; phylum Chordata; class Actinopteri; order Perciformes; family Percidae; genus Perca; species Perca schrenkii. The sequence goes on from CM046804.1 coordinate 1,822,551, forward strand.
TGGGACCATGGGGAGACTGTGAACTGATACTTAAGCTTCGGCGTATACAGACTTTTCCATCCTCCCCCCCCCCAACAAATATAATGCATTATTCCATCGTCTCTGCGTTCCTCTTGGATTGGCGGCAAGATTACCACCATAAGTATTGCACCTAGGTACAGACTGCAGGGTGCTGTCAACTGTCCCTTTTTTTTTTCAATAGCTAACTTCTTTTTCATGCATTTAAATGTCTGTATACTTTGTTCTCCAGTGTGCTTAAATTGCTCCTCCTGACAGGTGCAAATGTCAAAAACACATACGAATACTTTGCTTCAATGCACAGGTATCATTACATTGCCCAGGGGTGTTTTTCTCTGAAATTCAATTCCCAGTGAATTAAAAGTTAAAGTATTAACTTTGGTCAACACAGCAATCCACAGGACAATAGTCTCGGTCAGGTAATATCTTGAAAGCAGTAGTATTTGTTTGGCCAGCTCTGGTGCAACACAGCAGGAAAGACTCGCATTCACTTGGACAACGAGCAAAAAGGGAAAACTTGATGTGAGTTGTTATAAAAATTTGGCAACTAGTTGGAGGGACAAATTGTTTTGTATCCTCAACTATTATCGTTACATTGGCAGCACAATCCAGAAAGAGTTGTTAAAACTCAAAATAATTCATGCAACTAGTTCACTCGTTATTTTAAGTTGATACAACTTATTACAGTGGGAGCGCTGCACACTGCCTTTATTTCCCCCAAGATTTTGCCACCCAAGTTATCCAAATCAAAATTTGCTGACCTGACACGGTTAAGAGATAACATTTGTGACAGGGAAAATATTTCACTGTAGAAAAAAAGGAGGAAGAGTTACATTTGTGTAACTCCCCCAACTCTTCGGTTCTACTGGGAGAAATATCAATCTCATGTCTGTGCATTAAGTATGGAATGTTGCTTCTGCTAGGTTAGCCTAGCTTAGCGTACAGACTGGAAGCAGGGGGAAACGGCTAGCCTGGCTCCGTCCAAAGTTGCACCTCTTAAGCTCACTGAATACCACGTTGTGTCTCCATCCAATCATCCATCCATCCATCCATCCATCGGTGTCTTTGTCTTTCTCCATTTCCCTGACTATCTACTCATCACCTGTTCCCTCTTCTCATCAGCAATAAAAAATAAAATAAAATAAACAAATGGAAGAAGCTGTGGAGCGGATCTCCGTGGTGCATTCACGCGCCCCATCACTCTGCTCTCACGCCTGGTGTAGTCGGTAAACAAGGCAGACAGAAGAAAGCATTAGGTATAACAGCCACGGTGTATTTCTACAAGTGAGTGGTCAACCAAAATAGCCATTCATGGCACCACCAGCTGCTACTACTGCTCTGTGTGCAGACAGGAGAACTCATCAAGGTGTGACAGATATGAACGGGCACTTCAGTCAACACGTGGCATTGCGCTCCAGTTTCTGTTGGTGCACAAGAGGCCAACGTAGGCTACATGATAAATATTAAAAACCAAGACAGGTGGGAAAGAAAAATGAAAAATGGTAAAAATGGAATAGCACAACGTGGTGTCAACATAAAACACAGTGCTTTCAAGCCGGAGAGAGGTGTTCACTTCACCACAAAAACTAAATGCTTTCACCCAGGAAACACTCGTTCGTTTTTCTGGAGTGTTTTAATCCAAACCACCATCTTTTTCCTAAACTTAACGAGTCATTTTGGTGCCTAAACTTAACTGTCATTGCCGCATGACGCTCACCTTTTCTGTCTAAACTCCACTACCATGGCCCCTGAAAGCATTGTCATCTGGCGGTGCCTGTACCCGGCTCACAGTCACCTGTTGGCGGCTAAACAACTGCTGCTGGTAGCCAGCGTCCGGAGCTCTGTAGAGGCTAAATAAAACCAGCAACTACTGCTCGGATTTTATCCTTCAATGGCACTGTACAGTGTTCACATTACAGCACTTTACTTAGTTTAAAATACTTTATAAAGTTACTATTTTAGGTACATAATTGACTATTGCTAAAGTAGCATTGATATCTTTGAGGGGGGGATACATTTTGTCATGGATTAAAATAATTCAGCAGTGGCAGAGATATGTAGACCAGAAAGGGGGAAATCCCCCCCCCTCCAAGAAATTGCACCCTGGTTGTACCCTACCATATTACTTGCATATCATATACAACATGACATCATATGCATTCTGTTTGATGTAGCAGACCACAAGGACTCAGCTCCTCCGTCCAGTGTAAGAGTAGTGATGCGTGGGCCTGATCTGGCAGCAGAGGAACAGATGAGAAATGATTTCCTGATGGCCTCCTGAGACAACGCTCATTTGTGTTGATCAACACTTACAGTGCAATTCATTTCCTCATCTGCATCAATGACATGCTTCGACAGATATGCATGAGACATTACTTCATGCACAGTAAACATTTTTTGCAAATCCGTGTATAAGTCCAATAAATGATACTAAATCACATTCTGAGCAGACTTTTTTAGTTCTTTTATTACCTCTGTAAGGATTTCAATTACCAGCAATGCTGTCTGAGTAGAACCTTGTATCTATATTCTGTTCACCGCAGGTCTATCCACTGCAATCGATACAAAAGCTCAGTTTCTCTTTTTTCTTTTCATATTGCATCCTGCACACCTCTCCAGCCCAGTGAGCGATGCGGATGGGATGGGGGCGCAGTGCAGAGGCTGTAGGGAAGTTGTTAAAAAGGTTTCACCAGAGGCCGGTGAATTACGGCTGCAGCTGAGGACGCGGCGGAGAAGAAGGAGAGCCATCACTTTATCTCTCCTGGGCCGGGGTCACCGGAGTCTCGGGGCTATCATGCATGTCAGGAGCTCCAGTCTTTAATCACAGAGGAGACATTCTCCTACTTTTTTCTTTGGGTCGCCTCATTGCTTACTCTCGGATCCATCGACCAATCTGCCAGCTTTCTGTCCAAACGGCCGCTGAGTAAGCTAACGGATGGGTGTCTGAAGATTTGCCCGCTGGACCCTCTACGATTATACAAGTGCCACTGCCAGGCCCGCTGCTGCCACACATGAGGTATCAGATCAGATTTACAGTACACGCGGGGGACAGAGATCAGTGGGAGGTTCATGGGAGGAAGGAAGAAAGCCACTGCAGAGATGGTTGGGCTGAGCACTTTTTAAACTTTGGTTTCTTTCAATAGCCTGCAGCGAGCATTGCCTGCGTGGACAGGCCCGTAGACAAAGGGGGTTTGGGTGATTCCAAAGACAAAATTCTGACTTTAAACTCAGAACTAGCATGTGGCCCTAATCCTCATAAAAACATGAAGTGTAGATACATTTGTTCTTGGTGACATTTCTAGTTATATATATGTATGTGCACCCATAACAACAAGCACCCCACATAACACTGTGGTACACCTTAGGAGTGGCCAGCCTCTCTTCAGCCGCTACCTCCAACACTGGGCAACTCACACCAAAACTATCTAGCCTGATACAAAGTAGATCTAGATTGATAATTAGCACTACGGGTAAATATGTATTTTCCTTTAAAATTACTATATTAAACTTTGTAATGTTTCATAAACTGTGTAATGTTCCATCCAGACTAACAGTGAAAAGAACGCTGGTTTTATTCAGTTTTATTAATGCCTCTTCCCGGGTCAGAGTTTTCCCGCAAAGTCACGAAATGATTTGCGGCAGGTAGACGGCACTACAGAGCACAAATTGTGATGGGTCACAGATTTCAGTGAAACACCGGAAAAGCCTGTGTTAGTGAGTATCCAGCCTTTTGAGCCAGGTAGAAGGTAGCAGGAGATTTCTCTATGTAGGCCTAATTGTATTTTAATGTTATTTTTCAAGTTATCTGTTGTAGTTATGGCTGATTCTGGGGCAGGACCATCTCAGGAAAGAAGGGAAAGTGAAAGACGAGGATTGGGCTTTCAACACATGGAGACGATTACGGGATTGTAAATGATTCAAAACTGCCCCTGAATTGGCCCTCAGGTGTGTCTTATGTCTATTTCATATTCATAAAATAACTTTACAATGCGCGATGTGGTTGTACGTCAGTAACCAACATTAAATTACACCCCCCCTTCAATTTAGCGCTGACGTTTTATTCCTTTTAGTCCGTGTTTGTGTTGGCCTACTATTTTCTTTTCCCTTGTCCCCCTGACCCTGTACCTGTGTAAAGCGTCCTCGAGTTTCATGAAATGCGCTATATTAATCTAAGTTATTATTACGTTGGTTGCTACAACAATCTCATAATCCGGCAAATTTGAGATTTTCTCTGCAAGTCCGTCTGGCCAAGAGCCCATTCAAGCCCATTTCCAATTTTTTCAAATCGAGGCACCAATCACAACCGTGATTCACCTCCTAAATCTCCTAAATATACGTTCCCGTACAATTAAACTGCATTCTCAATGACGTTTCGAGGGAAACATATTTCCTCCTGGATTACGTTTGTTCCAACGCGTCCTTTTACCAGCGGCGGGCGGTTTTAAACACGTGGTTAACGCTGTGAACAAAAAACCAAACTGCTTGGATAGGTTTACAAAAAGATCATGGTTTGGGGTTACAATTAATAAAATAAGTAAAGTTTAAATTATGTTCCCAAGTTAAAGTACCTTTAAAGTTTCTGCTCTGTATTAGTCAAGTTTTATTTTTCTAATGTTGCAGTTTGATTGTCATCCAGTGCATGGTGTGTCCCTTTGCTGTTACATTTAATCCTCCTGTTGTCTTAGGGTCAAATTCGACCCGTTTTTAAAGATTCTATAACAGAAATTTGGGTTTCTTTTAACCTAAATGCCCAAAATTAACACGGATGGATGGTTCCTTAAAACTCTCTTCACAAGTCAAATTAAGGATCAGCGCACTACTTTCATTGACTTTTGGGAGTTTTATTCAATTTCATAGCATTATCCTGACAGTCTGTGATTATCCATAAAATTATTCATATACTGTCTGTGATTATCCATAAACATCCTTTGATCCTTTTAGTCAAAATAATTCACAATCACAGCTCTTTTAACACAAAAAATTCACATAAATGAGATTTATTGACCATAAATTCCAAAAACGAGTGCTAAACTAAAGGTAATAAATTGGTGTTAGTGGTGTATATACTGGTGGTAGTAAAAACAAAAGTGTTTGACAAAAACATTGAAAAGCGACAAAAACGTCAAAAGTTTTAAAGTGCTCATATTATGCTCATTTTCAGGTTCATAATTGTATTTAGAGCTTGTACCAGAATAGGTTTATGTGGTTTAATTTTCAAAAAACATTTTTTTTGTACTGCACATTGCTGCAGCTCCTCTTTTCACCCTGTGTGTTGAGCTCTCTGTTTTAGCTACAGAGTGAGACATCTCACTTCTGTTCCATCTTTGTTGGGAGTCGCACATGCTCAGTACCTAGGTCAGGACTACTAGCCAGTCAGAAGCAGAGTATGAGGGCGTGCCCTGACAGTACCTAGGTAAGGACTACTAGCCAGTCAGAAGCAGAGTATGAGGGCGTGCCCTGACAGTACCTAGGTAAGGACTACTAGCCAGTCAGAAGCAGAGTATGAGGGCGTGCCCTGACAGTACCTAGGTAAGGACTACTAGCCAGTCAGAAGCAGAGTATGAGGGCATGCCACGCTAGCAGCTAGGTGAGCATTATAATGTGTGTTATAATGCGTGACCCACGTTTGTCTCTGAAGTAAAGGCTGGACTACAATAGAGCTGTTTGGAGCAGTTTGTGAACAGTGTTTTCTGTTGGAGATGGTAAGTCCCTTTGGGGGGGGACTTTGGGCTTTTTCACTTTGTAAACCTATAACATGCACAAAAAAGATATATAACACAATAAAATTAAGGGAAGAAGCCAAATATGAGCATATTATAAGCACTTTAAAAAAAGTGTTGATTTTTAAAATTTGACCCGAGAGGACAACACAAGGGTTAAATGGTAAATGACATTGATATATTTTCTATTAACCTCTGAGCTTTGTTTCTTAATTCCTGTTATGGCCACAACAAACACAACACACTTAAAGGAGAACTCCGGGCAATTTTTACATTAATCTTGATCGCTATACATACGTAAGAACTGTCGAGAGCAAAAAAACGAGCCAAATCGGTGCTAGCAACACGGAGCTACTGCAGCTAATGCCCAGAGCTCCCACTTAGCTAAAGCCCTCCTCGCTTACCGCGGCCGACAACAAACCGCTGGTCTGGTGGATGCTCTCCAGAAGACCGCTAATGCCTTCGCGGTGAAATTTTTAATTTTACTTCACCCTCAAAAATAGGAAATTAAACAGTGGTTATGACCATATTAGTGACTATGTAACTACATGGAAACAGACCAAATTATGTTTGTGCCTTGTACAGTAAAATAGTGTTACAGACGGCTAGCTGTAATCTCGCGCTGAAGTCCCGAAGATATTGAACACGTGGAAGAGGCTTTTGAGTTTGGTGGTCGTCCTTATTTATTCAAACCCGAGTATACAGACGAAGAACTAGCCTCACGAGAGTTGGAAAGAAGGAGACAGACAGAGGGGCAACTGGCAGATGAAGCAGATGCTTCAAGAACACTGATTTCGGGCAACTGGCGGTGTTTGTGTGTGTCTTGCAGTTGCCACGCCCCCTTTTCTTTGCCACTCAGTTCCCCAGGTAGTTCACCACACCTTCAACTAACTAGCCTCAATCAGCCACAGACTTCATTAGACAGCACCTGGGCACACAGCCCCTTCCCTTTGTTCAAGCCACATGGAGGAATCATTGCTGCTGGAAATGCTGTGTCTCCTGCCTTGTGTGCGTTATTGAGCTATGTAAGTTTCATATGTTTTTACTTTGATGAAATGTTGCTAATGTAATTATAAGGCGAGCGCTAATCTTGCATTCCTTTGTTTGTCTGCTGTTTAAAGGTGCTGTTATATTGAACAGTTGGAATTGGTTTACATTGCTCATTTGAGTTACCTGTGTAAGAAATGTGCATTTTATTATTTATATTCATTCCTAGTTTATTAATAACTATTAATAACAGGGCAGATAACTTATGTATTGTTTTGTCATTGGCCTTATATTGTGGCATTATGAAGCTAATTGTATACCATAACCTTTTCTCCCTTAAAACACACACACACACACACACACACACACACACACACACACACACACACACACACACACACACACACACAGCCTGTTGCCTTGATATTACTTGAATAAAGAAAAATTTGGGAATTAAAAATGACCGAACTGTTCTCACTGACCTCTCCACTGGTCTCCAGCCAGCCACCTATACATCCCTCTCAAACCTCGTTTTCAGTGTGGGTGTTGTGACCCAATGCCTACCGAGGAAGAAAGCCTGTGCTGTAAAGAGTGGGATCTCATACAGCCAGGTAACGAAAACTGTCACCTGTACAGAGGAATTTCCTGCTCTTATCCAAAAGGCAGTCCTGGACACTTTCTTCTTTGTTCCGAAGATAAACTGGAAGAGACGTCCAAAACCGTTAGGACTAAATGGGCAGCTATCCATAGAGTGAACTGAACATCTGATTGATTACATGACATAACTTTTCCTTTGTACTTTTATATGTATTTAATTTTTTTGCTGTAAATACATTAGCCATTTCGCTAGCGAACTGAGCAAATGTCTGCTCTCTCTGCCCCCGCCCCACCCCCACTCTCAAGTATACAGCTTTGTACCGTGGTAGTCCTAAAATACATGAAATTACAAATTAAATCCAGCATCTCCATGGAAAACTTGAAGAGACTAGGTAGTATACGATGTCGTCATGTAAAATATATTGATATAAATGAGCATATATTATATGATACCTTCTTGTGGTCTGCCAACGTTGCTATTATGGTCAACTATCGCAAGTTGGGTACGATCCCTCAAGTGTAGTTGCTTCTCAGCATACTTCAGCATGACCTGATGGTACACCTCCAGAGATCATGTATACATGTAATATTGCACACTCGATGACCCCAAAAACTTAAAAATGTAATGTATTGTTAGTGGAGTGGCAGTACAGTGTAACTGGTATTATTGCGTTGTAGGCAGTAATGAAACAGAACTGCTTCTCACAAAAACATTTCTACATGTTACAACAATAATCATCATGACTGGAAAAATATTTGAATCAATGTAAATGCATACCAGTATGCTTGAAGAGTGACATCTGCCTCATGTCTCTAAGGAGATTTTTGTCCAACACCACTCCCTTCAGTGCCACAGAACCTGATGAATCTGGTCTCAGCCACCTTTTGCACCTCTGTTGACCCTCTGTCAGGGTTGGGTGATGGCAGGTGTACTGAGCACCATCCTCCTCCCACCGGTGAATGCCACATATGTGGTGCAGAAGTGACTTCCATCTTCGTACACAGTCCTATAAAAATTAGATTTAAGTCATAGTTGGTTAAATACTTTCTGGGTGCAATATTATGTTATGTGCCAGGTAAATAATATAAAAAATATTTACTACCACTGTCATTACACCGAAAGGAACATTTTGTTATCGATGATATTACAGTAAACGTTCTATACTGAAAATACTGTATGTATGTTATGTACTACTGTATATTCCTACCTCTGTCACCTTTGCTTGTGCTGCATGAACAGTGCAGATGGTTAGTGATGGACTTTATCCATGGCTGCAAGTCTTTGTTGTACTTCTTATTGGATATAAGTACAGGTTTCTTCTTCACACCTGTACAAAACAGCCATAATTATGTATAAAAAGTTATTGATAAAATGAAAGAGAACATTCTTGTCTTGTGAGGTACAAACAATTCAGTGTCTTTTCCACAAAATTTAGAGACCCGGTGCTAATACGGCACGGGTGCCTTAACGACCTACCGGACCGAATAGCAACGCAAATTTCGGTGCCTTATTAGGTGCCACTTAGCTAAATCCCTGCGCTTCTCTGTGATGCTCCGAAAACTGACGTTAGAGGCAACTGAAACATCGCCGCACGGGACGCTAGTTACGGTAACACTACACTTGACAGCAGGTAACGTTAGCCTACCGTTAGCTAGCAGCTGGAGTAAACATGGTTAAAATGCTGACAGCTAAATGGTGTAAAGGTTTGTCTGTATTTCACTGGAGAGGATTCTAACACCAGACTGTAGCTGCCGTTGTCTGACTGAAAACAACACAGATGTTGCGTTCACTTGAAATTTGCCTGGCCAGCCTTGTGCTGCATTCAAAGTTGTTGTAAAATACCCTTTTCCCATCCAGTGGTTGTTATGGTTGGTTATAAGTTATTGTTATTACATTTTTAATAAATCATTTAATTTTGACCCTGTGGCCTTAGCAATAAACAAGCCGAGTATATATATATATATATATATAGTATCGCTTTAGCACCGGGAAAATGTTGTGTTTTCCCTTCATTTTCAAGAGGGTAGGTGAATTTAAACAATGTCTGAGTTGCAAAGTGCATCTCGTTGTCATGTAAGGGCCCTGTTCGTGATGCACAGACATTTTAATTGCATTTTGTGTCTGTTAAGAGGCACAAAGACACTCTTTATCCTATGCCCCCATAACTGCCGTTTTAGCTAAGTGGGAGCTCTGGGCATTAGCTGCAGCAGCTCTGTGTGGCTAGCTCCGAGTCGGCTCGTTTTTTTTTGCTATCGACAGTTCTTACATACGTATAGCGATCAAGAATCCAGGTACGGCTCATGTCGTGACCAGCAGCAGGTGTGCTTGTGTCTGAGTGTTTTCTGTGTTAAGAATTTTGTCATTGTTTTTGCCGCATATTTTCCAGACTTTCTATTTCTGTTCATGTAAGCAGTCATGGATATATTGTACGTAGTGGTACTCTGGATGTTATGGATCTACTACGCGCAGTCTCCAACCCCAACCAGGCCAGTTTCTGATGAAATGGGACAATCCGAACCGAGTGGACATGCATATGGATCCGCTCCTTATTCAAGATGTTAATGCGGAGATCACCAAGCACAAGTCTCGTGGATGGGATGGTAAAAACTCCAATAAAATGAGGAGACGAGGGAAAAGAGGAGGCGTCTGTAGGAGACTAAAACGTCAGAAACTGCGGCGCATCCCGCTTCCCTCTATCATCCTTGCAAATGTTCAGTCACTCAGGAACAAGACTGACGAGTTGCAGGCAAACACTAATTATTTACACGAGTATAGAAATGCTTGCATTATGGCCTTTAGTAAGACATGGCTCTTGTCTACAGACTCGGACCCGGAAATGACAATCAGCGGCTTTGGAGCGCCTGTCAGGCTGGACGGGGATGTGAATGCCAAGGGAAAATCCCAAGGAGGCGGAGTCTGTTTATATATAAATCAGTAGTGGTGTAATAATATTACAATCAGGGAGTCCATATGCACATCTGATATCGAACTATTGTCTGTCTCTGTCCGTCCATTTTATCTCCCTAGAGAATTCCCCCAGTTGTTTGTGACAGTTGTGTATATACACTAGGGGTTGGCGATATGGACCAAAAATAATATCTTGATATTTTTGCCGATTTTGATGATAACGATAATTAGACGATATCCTTTAAAAATGTGTTTTTAAAAGTCTGAGTTACTTAATCACTGATGATAATAATGGGCACAATGTTGAATGAAAACGGTTTGAAAAATGTAGGTATTCAAATAAAAACAATTCAAAGACAAAATACTAATACTATACTAATACTAATTGAACTAGTGTAGGAACATTGAACTCTGAGTAAACATTCAGTTGTACACCGCTGCTGTAATGTAAATTGTGCAGCATACAAAGCAAGATGAAATCATAATAACAAACAAAGGGCTCTATTCTGTAACATATTGCACACAACCATGTCCTTATTGGAAGCAGTCCTGGAGCTGGGATAGGGCAGTGTCAGGCCAAGTACTGATAGTCCTTCTACTTGTATACTTCTATAGTCCTTCTGACCGGGATTTATGCTGGGATCAGGAGTAGTTGGATGTGACCTGACTGATGTATGCTGGGATAAGGAGTGGGTGGATGTGACCTGACCTGGCAGTGTGCTGTTTTCGTGGTAAATAAAATGGCCTGTATATTACCGACAGGGCTCCAGGTCAGGTGAGCCGTGCTGGACAATGATCCTGCGGTTGGTACTCCATTCATTATGCACAAAAATGCATGGTCTTGCCGGAGTTATTTTTCGTTCTGCCGGTAGCTAGCTCGGCTTGCTAGCTGGCCAACAACTTCCTTCGGAGTGCCCGGTCTGGTTGTGTCCTCCGGGATGTTATGAGCCGCCTGGAAGGCTCTCGTAACAGCTGTGTTGTATTGTAGTCCTATATTGATTAGTTCAGTGTGGCTGTACTTGTATAAATATACACTGACAGGAGAGCTAGTAGCCGCTGCACAATCGCGCACCGCCATCTTTGTTGACATGAGTGAATGTGTAGCGTTCCATTCGGTTCCAATGCATGTTTTGAAGTGTTTTTTTCTAAGTAATTTAAATACTCGATAATGTCAATTTGCACATCGTTAACACAACAATGACGATATTATCGTAAACAATATATATCGCCCACCCCTAATATACACCCAAAAGCAAACGCTCAAATTGCTGCTGACACTCTCTACAGAGTGACACAAAGACTCCAGTCCCTCTCCTGATGCCCCGTGCTTGGTAATGGGGGATTTTAATAACTGTAAATTGAGCAAATCCCTAAATCTTTACCAGTACATCACCTGCCCAACTAGAAAAAATAAGATTCTGGACTTGTGTTACGGTTCTATAAAAGGAGCATATAAAGCTTATTCTAGACCCCCATTAGGTTCGTCTGACCACAGCACCATCAAGGTTATTATATTTTCGCATTTTTCATTAGTTTTTATTTTTATTTCGTTTTGACTTTTTGTTTTCAAATTCAGTTTAGTTTTAATTAGTTTTTAAAGCGGTTTTGCTAGTTTAGTTTAGTTTTTATTTTTTGAAAATGCTTAGTTTTAGTTTAGTTTTTATTAGTTTTAGTCTTAGTTTTAGTCTTTTTTTCTAAAATGGATTATTTATTGGGGGCAAGATTCACAAAGGTCAGAAAAAAGTATTGTGTAATAATAACTCAACAAAACCTCATACAATTTTAGAAATATGTATTCACAATGTATTCAACAATAACACCAGTACATAAAATGTACGTATGATGATGAGCACAAATACAGTATCTCACAAAAGTGAGTACACCCCTCACATGTTTGTAAATATTTCATTATATCTTTTAATGGGACAACACTGAAGAAATTACACTGTGTAATTTCTTCAGTGTTGCTTGTATAACAGTGTAAATGTGCTGTCCTCTCAAAATAACTCAACACACAGTCATTAATGTTTAACCCGCTGGCAACAAAAGTGAGTACACCCCTATGTTAAATTAAAATAGACCATCATCACATGCTCTTCACCATACCTAGAGATTGGCATGGTTTTATGTCAGTTAGCCTAATAGCTGGTTTGATTGGCAGTGAGAGATGATTTTATGGAAAGTACCCCATGCCACTCTCTAGGTATGGTGAAGGGTATGTGATGATGTGGGGGGGTATGGTGAAGGGTATGTGATGATGTGGGGGGGATATTTTAATTCCAAAGACCAAGGAAACTTTATCAGGATGCATAGTATCCTGGATCCATGAAATAACTGGCCTTTAAAAATAAACATCTGCCTGCCTCTATGGGAATTTAACATAGGGGTGGACTGACTTTTGTTGCCAGCGTTTTAGACATTAATGGCTGTGTTTTGAGTTGAGTTGAGTGCATTTACACATTTATACAAGCTGGACACTTAATACTTTACATTGTAGCAAAGTGTCATTTCTTCAGTGTTGTCCCATTAAAAGATATAATGAAATATTTACTAAAATGTAAAAAACACTTTTGTGAGATACTGTATGTAAACAGTCTACACAAGACGCAGCAGTAAGTGCAAAATGTGTTAGTAACTGTGTCAGGAAAAAACCTACTTTGCCAACAGACTAAAGAAGACAGACATAAACAGGTGTTTTGAACTTTGGTTCGAGTAAAGTGGAGAACTTTTTGAAGTCAAGTCGACTCCCACAGTTGTGTAGCTAGACATCCCAGTATCAACACACATATTAACTCACGCGTGTTCATGCGTATTTACTAACCAGCAGCTATCGGGTCGCCGGTGAAAGCCCTCCTGTAGTGTTCTCTGTCCTGCGGTTGTCTCAGTCATTGCTGTCTGGCCTTGGCCCCATACATCCATGCCCTGTACCGGGGTTATATTAGCTTCTGTTTCGGGTGAAGGGGGCTTTGCGTTCTCCTTGCCCTGTCAGTGTTTGTTAAGGTAAGCTAGGTTAGCCTCCTTGAGCGCGCTTCTCAAATGTACTTTCAAATTAGTGGGATTTTTCCCTTAATTGTCCACTGATTTTACCACCTTCCACTGCGAGGCACTTGCTTTTATCTGACACAGTCATAATCAGATAGGACTCTGCTGCTTTCTTCAGACTTTCGGTACCGCTATGATGTCAGGCGAGGGGCACGGACATGTTGTGTTCAATTTGACTTGGAATTTCGGAATTTCTGGGTTCCCAGTCGGAAACTATATGTCTACTACGGCATAGACTCGTGGATGTATTAAGAGAACTGGATACAGTGATCGGCGGGAAGCCCCGTACGTTCCAATGAGAGTGCTCAAAAGCGCATTAAGACAACATGGAGCTCGGCTCTTCCGCATTCTTGGCCCATGACGTCACGATGGACACGCGCACTAGCAACAATTTGTTTGCGTTGTCTTAGCAACCGGTAGCAACATGCTCGTTCATGAGCGTCTCTCTCGTCTCTCTTACAAGTGGCAAACTCATGAACTCGCCGTTTTGATTGTATTAAATATTCACTAACGTTAAACATTGTGTGTTCGTTGTTCCCGATCGTTTACATGCTTAGCTAAATAAACGATAGATGTATTTAGACAACCAAGGACATTTAATACTTATGTCGTGCTACTAGCTAGCTAGCAGTTAGCCTGCAGTTTGGTGAACAAATCTCATCCATGGCTTCATCTCTCATCCACGTTACAAGCTTTACAGCATACAGCCCTCGGATGTATCATAAGAGAGAACCAAGGCGATGTAATCACTATATCTGTAGTAACGTTATGTAGACATGATCTTAATACAGCCATGCTAGCTAAACCTGATGTTAGCAACTAGCTAGCTAGCTGCTAGCCCCGCCAGTTTGGGAAACGCTAATGACGTTACATCCACATAACAGGCTTTACAACATACATACATCCCTCGGATGTATCATAACTTCATAAGATAATACCATGGGCGTATTAATAGAACACATGATGAATTACAACCACTAGCTATATCCATTATTACAGCTAGCTACGTGAGCTCGGCAGAACAGTCATGTGAGCGGGCGTGCGCAGTCCCGTGGGTCTGCTCGCGTCCATTATGCGCGTTCATCATTTCAAATTTAATAATTCTGTATTCGCTTCTAGTGAATGTTAAAAATGTTAAAAACGTAACGTTTTAAACAAGGACCCTTTCATTGTTCAAGCTGGTAAGTTATATACCCCGAAACAAATGATCCGCTGAAATATAGACGTTTCTTTTGCCATGTAATGTCTATGTGAAAAGTCTTTCTGGGCCATGGGGTGCAGTACCACCGTTATCCGCTAAGCCCATGTTGGCATATAGACATGGCGCTCTTCCTGGGGGCTTGCATAGACTGAATAAAACAGGTCGGAAATGTCAACTCTGAAAGATATGTTATTTGCTCTGTGAAAGACATTGACAAAGACGAAAACTAAGGACATTTATTTGATAATTTTATTTCATTTTAGTTAGTTTTGCAAACAGACATTACAGTTTTAGTTTAGTTATCGTTTTTTTGTAATGCCTCGTTTTTATTTTTATTTCAGTTAACGACAATGTTTTTTCCCATGTAGTTTTCGTTATTTCGTTCGTTTTCGTTAACGATTATAACCTTGAGCACCATCTATCTCCCCCTGGGTACAAGCCAATGCTCAAGAGGGAGAAGGTGAAGACAAAAGAAGTCAAGGTCTGGAATGAAGATGCTGTTTCTAAATTACAAGGATGCTTTGATTGGACTGATTGGACTGTGTTTGAGGACTCTGCCAAAGATATTGATGAACTGACACTGTATGCAGTTGTATTACCTTTTCTGAGGATACTGTTATTCCTAAAAAGAATGTTAAGGTGTACCCGAATAACAAGCCATGGGTCACTAAATCTCTGAAAAATGTGTTAAACAGAAAACAAAAGGCCTTTCTTAAAGGTGATGAGACAGAAAAAAAGGAAGCAAGGAGAGAGGTCAGACTGCAAATTAAGAGGGCCAAGTTACAATATAAAAATAAGCTAGAGGAAAATTTAAGCAGCAACAATTTGAAGGCAGCGTGGCACGGAATGAGGAAAATAACGGGCCAGCATAATAATACTGAAAACAAGCAAGTTAGTATTGCAGGCTATGATAGCAACAAAGATTTAGCTGAAGCTCTTAACTCTTTCTATTTAAGATTTGATACTCATGACTACACAGAGCAACTTACCGGGGATTTCCACTGGATGCATAACGGCTGCGGACCGGCTCCGCTGCGTGTTTGCTGTGTGCTCCGCCGTCCGTCAATACCCACCGGGTCTGGATTTGTTGCGGAACAGCTGCGGCCGTGACTGACAGCTGTAGTCACGAGGACCAAACGAGATCTCACGAATTCACGTAGAATAGAACCACAAAACCAACAACAGTTTGTTTCCATCCAGAGGACTTAGAGGGGAAATGACTCTGTGCTGTGTTTTCAAGGTGTAGTGCAGGGAAATATGATCAGCCGTGAGCACGGTGTATTTTATTTTGAAAATTAACCGGATATTTATTTTGTTTCTTGACGTTCCGCAGACGTTCCGCATCCAGTGGAAATTGCCGGTTAGAGAAATATGCAAAGAGTCTTCCTCTTCCACAAAGCCGAGCCAGATGTTTGATGCCCATGATGTTAAGGCAGAGTTTCAGAGAGTTAAGACAAATAAGAGCATGGGGCCTGATTCTATTACAGGAAGATTGCTCAAGCACTGTTCAGAACAGCTTTGTGAGGTGTTCTGTAATATTTTTAGGATATCTCTGGAGCAGCGAATGGTACCAAAGTTATGGAAGGAGTCCATTGTTGTTCCGGTGGCTAAAAGCGGAACCCCTAAGGTGCTAAATGACCTCAGACCAGTGGCACTGACTTCACTGGTCATGAAGTCATTTGAAAGGCTGGTCAAAAGGGAACTGATAACTATGGTGGAGGAGGCTCTGGACCCCATGCAGTTTGCATATAGGGCAGGGATGGGGGTAGAAGATGCCTCAATCACTTTATTTAATTTTATGTATAAGCACCTGGAAGGTCCTGGCACTCATGCCAGACTATAATTCATGGATTTTTCATCAGCTTTTAATACTATCCAACCACATATTTTAGCTCGGAAACTGCGTACCTATTTTCATTTTGATGTAAATTATGTCAGCTGGATTGTAGATTTTTTAACATGTAGATCTCAGAGGGTTAGGGTTAATGGCTCTCTGTCAGGACAGCGCTCCTCTCCCATTGGCTCTCCTCAGGGCTGTGTCCTGTCCCCATTGCTGTCCATCTTTACACCAATGACTGTAGAAGCCAGCATGAGAACAGGCAGTTTGCTGATGACACAGTCATCATTAGCCTGCTCCATAAAGATGAATCTGAGCATGAGCCAGTTATGGATGAGTTTGTCCAATGGTGTGATGAGGCCTTTCTCCAATTAAATGCCACAAAAACCAAGGATATGGTCATTGATTTTAGGAAAGTATCCCTCCCACCATCTAAGACTTTCATTAAGGGAACTGGAATTGAGTTTGTTGAACAGTACAAGTATTTGGGAACCATCATTGATAAAAACCTGAAGTTTGATGTGAATTGTGATGCAGTCTGTAAGAAGGGACAGCAACATTTGTACTTCCTTAGGAAGTTAAACACTTTTAATGTAGATAGGAAAATTGTCCTTATTTTATAAATCTTTTATTGAATCAGTTCTTATGTTTGCCATGATTGCTTTGTATGGTAACCTGAACATCAGGGACAAAAACCACCTCAGCCATATTATAAAGGTGGCTGGTTAGGTGATAGGTTTTCCACAGTCCCCCTTGATGGTTATCTTTGACCAGCAAGTTCTTCGCAAGGCCCGGTCTATATTAGACTGCACAAACCACCCCCTTCACTCTGAGTTTGTAATACTCCCCTCAGGTCGCAGATTTAGAGTACCTCGGTTTAAGACCAGTAGGAGTAAAAACTCCTTTGTCCCATGTGCAATAACTCAGCTTAATTTGCACATGTAATGTAGTACTTGTTTTGTTTTTAGAGACAGGGACAGACACACTGACTTCAGTCTGACTGAGAGAGATCCCCTATCCCTATCTCCCCCTATCTGAGCTGTACAATCGCTCAGTGATCAGGAAAGCCAACCTGATCACAGAGGACCCGTCTCACCCCCTCCATCACTCCTTCCAGCTATTACCATCAGGCAGGCGTTTTAGGGTACCATTGGCCCGGAAAAACATCTACAAGAAATCCTTCAGCCCATCTGCAATAGCCATATTGAATAGCACAAAATGAACACTACAGTCAGCTGATACTTCATTCACCCCCATGTCTTGTTTTTATATGTATGTATGAATGTCTCTTTGTAACTGGAGCCTTGTCAAAGACAATTTTCTGGAACCCTGTGTAACAGACAATAAACTATTATCTTATCTTATCTTATAATCTCCATCTGTGCAGAAACAACCCATTCTCAAATACTGATGCTTGGTCAGTGGCTCTCAGCGTCAGATACCAATGCAAAAGATTTCTCTTCAGCGTCTTTATGGAATGCACCGGGCAGAGCCGCAGCTCGACCGCGGCGCTGTAAAATGATGTAGTATTAAGAGAGACAACAGTAGAGAGTAGTAGTAGTAAAGACCGAAATGCCACCTAGGGAGGTTGGTTGGGTCAAACAACATAGGACGTTCACCCAGGAGGCTGGCGTTCATGCCCCATTCTTGTCCCGCGTGTCACTGAAACGTATATTTCATAACCCCACCCACCGTCGTTTCCTAAACTTAACTGTCCCGTTCTTGTACCTCATGTCATTCAGTATACATCCCGACCCATAGCGCCAAAAGTGATGCCAAGAGTCCCGACGTTAAAGGAGACTTTTAGCGCCAAGAACAAACGACAATGGCACATGACCAAGCATCCGTATTTGACGCGATGGGAGTGAGAATGTGTTGGCCGAAACTGAAATCTCTTCACATTTGCTATAACATTCAGACAGGGTAACTGGCATTCCATCTTCTCACTATTTGTTGTTTTGACAACATGAACAATGAGCAGCAGTGCCTCTGAGGGAGGAGATAACATTAAGGATCCTCATTAGGAGCATTTAAATGTAAAACGCCGGACATTTTGAAAAACCAGAGGCGACATTTAACGATGAGCTTCTCCTTGACCAGGCCTGATCCAACCAGGCCTGCCTGTGGTTAGGACTAATCTCTATCATCAACCCCAGCCAAGCCATTACACCTCTGGGTCTCATTCAGCACCAAAACGCCAATATATGCATTAGTCAAAGAGGAGCACTCAGGGTAAAGGTGTTTAATTTCACATTATTGCATTAATTGTGCTGGACTCTTTTTCTCACAGAGCAGCAGTCAAAGTGAAGGACAAATCGAGAGGGGTTTCTCTGCACTGTTGTTTTTGGACCAGGCTATGTCTTGATTTATTCATTGGAACATGCTGTAATAATGTGTGAGTGTGAGTCACTGTCCTGATGACTAGAGTGCTACTTTCACTCACATTCTCTCTCTCTCTCTCTCTCTCTCTCTCTCTCTCTCTCTCTCTCTCTCTCTATTCAAATTGCTTTATTGGCATGAATGTCAGAAAAACCATATTGCCAAAGCATCAAGGATAATAAGATGAGAAGAAATACATACATACAATTCATTGAGTAAACTAAAATATATAAATGTATTAACAAAAACAAAAACAACAACAGTATATCACTATAAAATTGTAAGTGTCAAATGTAAGAAAGAAAACAAAGACAAAAAATCATTTAAAAAAGCATGACAAAGACATGAAGTAGAGGACTAAATGAGAAGGCTGAGTAAACTGTGAGGAGATGAGCTACAGATGTCTCTCAGGCTGGGACATGCACTCACATATCTCCAACTAACCAACCAACTAAGCCCCCAAACCCCCTCATCCCACCCATAGTGTCCTATTTATTTATTTACAAATGTACATACTGTAACTACACTTATACATAGCCATATTCTACTGCTCTTCATATTATTCATCCTGCACACCATGGGCGTAAATCTGATCTAACAGTAGGGGGGGACAATAAACATAAAATTTCTGAAGAGCAATTTTTGAAGGGGACACAATTAATACAGCCTCAATTATACTGGTAGAGGACATGTGTACACAGAGGAAAGCCTTAATACTATCATTTAATGTAGCATGGAGACTACCATTATCCTTCGTTTCAGTGTTTCTCGTGATTCAATAAAAAGCTGACTAAATTGACCAAAATATTCTTCTTTAAAACCATGTATTTATTTTTAAGTTGTTTACAATCAAGCCACAAAAATACCTTAAAACATAATGACTTATTTTGAAAAAGTGTCCCCATATAAAAGAAATACAATACTTTTGTACACTTGTTAAATTAGCTGATCATAATGTAAATTAGTGAGCCACTGGTAAAGCTCATCTGCTAACCCTGACAACCACACACACCCAAAAATATGAACTAAGCTCAACACACTTACCCAGTGACGGACTGGGAACAAAAAACGGCCCTGGCATTTCCACCCACCAGCGGCCCACCGGTGGTGGTGGTGGGGGGGTCTCGCAGATAGAACTTTTGACGCACGGAAAGAACACGCACTTTTGATAGCCCCTGTGATGGTGAAGTAAACTCCCTATAAACAACTGCACCAAAACATAGACTTATAAAAAAAAAAAGAATAAATCATCAGAGCCAGCCGCTCCATAATATAATATTCTGAAGTAGCCAAACTTACTGTACCTACACTCCCTCCTGCAGCTTTGGTCTCCATCTCTGTTACTTCTGGTAATCCACATTTAGACCCACAGCAGCCTTGTTGTTCTGTGTTGGTTAGTTCCATAGATTCGTTATCCATGTCTATCTCTTCATCCTGCTCTTGATCGTTTTGTTCTTCCTCTTCCTCATATTCCTCACTGTCCTGTCTGTCTCTCTCCCTGGTGTGCTGGCTCAGCTGTGTTGCTAACATGCTAGCTGTATTAGCGCTAATCATAGACTGTTAATATTAGTGGACAGAGCATGTGTGACGTCACCCATTGGTTGGTGGAGAGCTGACATGAGTCGTTGAGTTTGCGTTTATGGGCGCAGCCATCGTGGTTGCGGATGTGACGTTTTTAGACGAGAAGGAGGAGAGAGGGAGGAGCCGTAGACAGTTGGGCGGTATCCGGCGGTATCTGACTGTATTTCTTTTTTTTTGAGTTAGCAACGCTGCTTACACCCTTTGTTACGTTACACACGTTCACTGGCAATCTGGATGCAACTTCTGCTGAAAGCTAGCATACATAATTCAAGGTAAGAGGAGTCACATTGTAAAGTAAATGTATCTGACGTTACCATGTAAATTGTCTGTAACGTTAGCTAGCCACTTATGGTAAAACATGCTAACATTAATTTTCTGCAAATTGAAGTTTAGCTACGTTTTCCTAATTTAAACGTAGTGTCAGCGAAATGCAAAACGGTGATTGTCAATGCTTATCATTATCTCACGCTAACTATTAGCAAATGTTTAACCAAGTTTCTTAGAACGTTTGGCTAACTGTAATAACCATAAAGCACCGATGAAGTCTTGTTAGCAAGTATCATCAGTCTATGGTTGGTGCATTTAGCCTTTACATGCTTTTAAGAGCTAACGTTAGCAGAAATAAGATCATTTAACTGAGTTAAAGTTACACTAAAGAACAATACAGTGTTGTTAATTCATCTGTATTCTCCTAGATAATTAATGAAGTACAGTTACATGCTAGTGTGCATATATATTTAACTATGAGGGGCTCAAATGGAAATTGATGACTTTCTTTCTTTCAGAAATAGGAGTGTGGAGAGCCATGATGCCATGTGCTGTGCACCCAACCCAATTCCTCAGAATTAAGTAATAGTTACTTTTCTTTTTCCACTGTGCATTACAGACAACCAACAGACTGTCACACTATGCTCACTGTAATTGTAAAGGTAGCTCTTATTTCTTTACCCAGGCATTTGGACTTGACTGAACAGTGCTACACAAGTGCTTTAAGCTTTATATGTTAAGCTATATTTTTATATTGTGGCTTGTAATGTCAACCATTTCTACTGTAATTAACAATGTGGCACTAGTGATTCAACTACCTCTTTTTATTATGCAGAATTTACTTGTGACAGTGAAGTTTGCCTTTACCTTGACCCACAGCAGTGATTTGTGTGGAATTTACACTGGATTGTAAAAGGTGAACTACATTATTTAATTCATCACTTTAAACATAATGTTAAAAATATTGCCAGTGTTTGTGGTTTATGTAGTTTTTGAAGTTAATGCCCATTTCAATGTGAAATAAAGGTCTTTCTAAAGCTACATTTGTTGTTTTTCTGAAGTAACTATAGGAACATACAGTAGTGTAGTCATACAAGACATTGGTAAT
This sequence comes from Perca schrenkii, assembly GCA_025617405.1. Taxonomy (NCBI): domain Eukaryota; kingdom Metazoa; phylum Chordata; class Actinopteri; order Perciformes; family Percidae; genus Perca; species Perca schrenkii. Next base: position 1,844,196 of record CM046804.1, read on the forward strand.
TTGATAGTTTGTAATTGATTAAAATTGTCTATTTGGGCTTTAATCAACATAAATGATTTCTTAAATGTTACCATACTTACTTGAATGTTGACAAAGGATCAGCAAAATGTAGATTGTGCTTTTCTTGTGTGTCTTTATGTACTTGTCAATTTTAATCACCATGAAAACACTTTACCAAAATCCTTTTAGATTAATTTATATATTTGAATATATTTCAAATACGTAGTCAAGTGTTTAGTAGATAATTGAAAATGCACTAGGTGCTGTTTAATCTGTGTAGGGTTATTGTAAATTCATTATAACAAAAGTATGATCACAAATTGCAAAGAAAAAATAAACAACTTATTCAATGTAATAATTAAATCAATGTACCTTATATTTACTGCACTGACATGTTTAAAGTATGAAAACTAAAAACATACAAGGACATGCAATGTCAATATCTAATTCTAACAGTTTAATCCTATACATAAAATATCTCAATTATATGCCTTATACATATTTCTAAAGTGCTAACTTTTAGGTTTGAATGGTGAACAGAACGCAGAACGAGGAGTGTGAATTAACAGGTTTTATTTAAAGTATCGAGTCCAGGTTTCTGAGGGGGGAAAAGCACGTCAAAGTTTCCAGGATGGAGAACAGGTCGGTGGTTTCTGGGAAGGAGCGGGTCCGTCAGGAGGAAGACAGTAGGCCGGCTAGTGGTGGGGGGTCCAGTGGTGGTGGCTGTCTGCTCCGGTGGATGGCAGGAGTGAAGCGGTAGCAGGAGTCAGGTTCCAATGGCAGCTGAGGCACAAGAGAAAGGATAAGGACAGGCAAATGTTTGTAATAGACAAACATGTAGTTAAGGCATGGTAGATCCCAATTAATTATATTAATATGCGCTTGACATGCAGTATTAAGTAAACATACTGCTACATGTAAAATTTATCTTAGACAATGTGTATTGTACGCAACACTTTTTTAATATGTACATTTTGGTAATAAACAGCACTTGTAAATATAGATTTAACATGTATGTGAGTCATCTTAAAACAGACTAATGTGCTGACAGAAGGTCTTCAAATAGATTAGCAGACACAACTACAGTAAGTGGAACAAAGACATCAGTGTAACAGCATCAACGCATATTCTGGCCCACTGCCCCGCCCGGAGACCTCCGTCTCCGAGTCTACGCGTTCCCCCCGCAGCTTTGTCCGAGGGTGAGGGTGACGGTGATGCTGTGTGGGTGACGGTGATGCTGTGTGGGTGACGGTGATGCTGTGTGGGTGCTGCCGCGGCGGGGATGATATTATGTGCCTGTCCTTCGGGCACCTCCAGGTAACGTTGCCCAACTCTCGGGCAGGAACATATATTTCAGTATATTCAAGTAAAAGCAGTCTCTGCTTGTCCTGTGCGAATGCGCCACACGAAACTCAGATGTGAGGGGGTAATTTCTAAATCACACGCAGTCCCAAAATTATTCTAATCCCGTGCGAATATAGGGTTTAATATGACTTTGCACCACAGCATTAACTATATCAGGCTTTGATTTTAAGCTAACATTAGCTACCATTACATGTAATGGTAGTGTTAGCTTGCGGGTTAGGGAGGCATGCGCATCGATTGGCAATAACACCACATATGGTTAAAAATAGATCACCGGCGAGACCGTTGTGCATACCTACTGTATACGACTGTAACGTTAAATATATATTTGAATCCGTTTATACGGTCTGCATAATGTTAGCCCGCTAGCTTGGTTAGCAAGGTGCAATCTAGCTAGCTAACTGATATTAATTGGGATGCTAACGTTCGCTAACGAAAAACAGTATTTAAAAAAATGTAACGTTACTTACCAGAAAAACTGAACTGCCGACTCCTTTGAGTGTCTTGTCGTCCAACCGAACGCTGAACAAGACATTATTAGGCAACCAAAGTGTCACAGTCACTACGAAGAAAGCTGATCAAACTCCAAAATGAACTTGAAGTGCCTTGGATAAGCTTTGCTAAACCTCTGTCATGATTGACAGGCCGTGAACTGTCAATCACATCATAGCCACGCCCTAAATCACCCTCTGCTTTATCGCCGATTTTAAAATCAACGAGACCATAATTCAAAAAATGGACATCATTCTGTGTTGCAGAAGACTTAAAACTAGCGATTGAGACCATAAACGCATTATGAAGAGGTTTACTGAGGTAATAAATCAAGTGAGAAGTGGGTCACTTTCTCATAGACTTCTACTGAAACCGACCTCCTTTTGCAACCGCACGTGTCGCCCCCTGCTGGAATTCAGATAGAATACAGGTTTAAGGCACTTCCGCATTTGCAGCACTTTGCGAAACCGGATGGGCTGTCCACTAATATACAGTCTATGGCGCTAATGCTAGCTGAAGCTGCACTTGAGTTTAAAAACAAAGCAGTCAGTTTGCAGCATTTTTCAACGTCAGCCAACAGTGCTCTCTTATATTTCTCTCTCTTTTTTTCTGCCCCCCTTGTGTCGCTTGATGCCTTGATTCATTTTTTTGTCAACAACTTCCAACCACCACCTGACGCAGATCATAGACACATAAAGACGCAGACGCGGTCTACTCATTGACATAAATATAAGGGTCTACTCGGCTTTACTTGATTCGGTCTTGAAATTCCCAGAAGGCATTGCTTCATTTTAACTTTAGCAAAAAAAATATTCAAATAAAAGAAATGCAGGTAGATTTGTTTATTTCAAACCATGCACGTTTACGTTTTTGAACATCTGATCTGAATAAGTAATTTTGCTACAAAACAATACAGACTGATGTAAAAGTTCATGACTGTAGAGGGTAACCATGACTGTGATATTGAGAGACTCGTGTGGTATAAATACAAATCAGATTACATTATTACTAAGTGTTAAAGATTTGGATACGTTTGGCCATCATTTAGCAAAATAACTTTGTTATTGATGCTTGAAAGGGGGCCGAGAGAAATTATATGGGCCGCAGTTTACAATTAAGTGGCTGCATGGCTGTGACAATCACGCGGCTCTCTGATTGGCCGGCCGGCCCAAACGGCCCATGAGGGCCCGCGGCCCCTCTGGCATCTGCCCAAATGCCAGATTACCAGTCCGTCACTGCACTTACCTGAGACTCTTCACCTGACTGTCCCTGGTCTCCCTGTCCCTCAGTTCTTTCTGTATCCTTTGCCTGTGACATAGTGAAGTTTGTATTTCCATAAGCACCCATTCTTATAAAGATGTTACCAAATTATCTTGATATGAGGACTTATTGTACTTACTTGGCGTTTTGGTGTAGGCCTACTGAAAAAGGATCTTATGTCTGTTTTTCTTTTTCTGTTATTTTATCTGGACGACAACCACATAAATCTTTAGCTAACGTCAGATGTCTAAATATGAGTTAGGTTCATAGGTTCACCACGCGGTCATATTATAATTATAAAATGATCTTGCGTCCTCCACATAAATATCAGGTTTCGTCTGGGACAGAGGATATATATTTAACTTAACTGATCAGCCACTTAACTTCATATGGAGCAAAACACAACTGTAGATCTTCAATATTAACCCTAATATCAGTTCACACACATAACGTTAGGCTTATTGCCGTGGTAACGTTAGTTGTAGTGTAGTGGGTGCATTTCTATCCAACAAGCTATAAGCTAGGTAACGTTACATTATATTACACTAACATAGCGAACTTTTTTGTCATGACTAATTCATTAATTACCCAGCATCATTTCTATTTGAGAAAAGAAAAACTTCATCCGATGCTTCATGTTAAAATAGCCTCGAACCGCCTAGTTACTACGTTCCTGTCACTACCGATCTGACTGAGTCGAGTGCAGAGCCTAACTTACAGCGGGCAGTGGACCAAACCACTGTGAGGCAACGGAGGGGGGACTCAAAATGTTTCTAAACTTAAAAAGCATTTTTTGGGGTTTGTATTGTTTTACTACTTACACAGATATTTTAAGTTTACATCATTATGTTATTTACAAAACACAACATTGTTTTAATGATATTTCTAGGGGGGGACAACCTTTAGATGGGGGGGGTCCTGACCCCCCCGACCCCCCTGGGATTTACGCCCTTGCTGCACACACTTATTCACACTACTCTTATGTTACCGTTTCTGCACTACAGTGGTGCTGTTAACACACTGTACATAGCAGTCTATATGGTTCATACTGAGTATCCATATTTTATTCCGTTTTTCTTATAATACACTGCATTTATCTATTATTTTTTTACTACTTTTATAATGTTACTGCTGCTACATTGCACATATCTGTACATGTTGTTCATATTACATAGCCATATTTATTCCGCTCTTATAATCAAATTGATCCAGATTTGGAAATCACATGTTTTGCTATCCAGGATCACCTGATCCATCTTACTTTTATTCCAGTTTTTTAAAGGAACATTGGATTGGATCACTGTGATCCAAATACCAAATTCCAGGATTACCAAATCCTGTTTACCAGAGCCTTAAATGGAACCAACCGTGTAGCTTACTGGCTTAGCAAAGAACAACAGGTAGGCAAAATACCGGTGGCCACAAATAGCCATTGTTTGTTTAAATTTTAAGAAAGAGAAACACATTTTACATTCCTTATTTTGTTATAATATTAAATAACAAAACAAAAACAATAGTCCAAAATCATTTACAGGACAGATACCAGCTCTTTCCATCTCTGCCTTTAGGAGATGTATCTCCATCTGCACTTTTGTCTGCTGCAGTTGGGTAAGCAAGATTTATTCTTTACCCAGTTCAATTTGTACTTCTGCTCTTTCCCTAAAAACTGCAGTCATCAACCCACTCCTAAAAAAGAACAATCTAGACACGTCACTAATGAGAAACTATAGGCCGATATCAAACTTTCCATTTTTAAGCAAAATCATAGAAAAAGCTGTTTTTCAACAGTTTTGATGCCTTCCAGTCAGGTTTTCGACCACACCACAGCACAGACGGCTCTCGTTAAAGTCTTTAATGACATCCACTTAAATACAGATAGTGGCAAAATTTCAGTCTTAGTATTACTTGATCTCAGTGCTGCATTTGATACAGTCGACCACGATATATTACTTGACCGATTGGAAAACTGGGTTGGTCTTTCTGGCTCAGTACTAAAGTCGTTTGAATCCTATTTAAAGAATAGGGACTACTTTGTGTCTATAGGTAATTATACATCTGAGCATACAAATATGTCGTGCGGAGTTCCCCAAGGCTACGTCCTGGGGCCTCTTCTGTTCAACATCTACATGCTTCCACTGGCTCAGATTATGGAAAACAACAAAATAAGTTACCATAGTTATGCGGATGACACACAAATTTACACAACCTTATCGCCAGGGAGTTATAGCCCAATACAACAACTGAATATGTGCATTGAACAAATTAACGACTGGATGTGCCATAACTGTCTTAAATTAAATGAAGAAAAAACTGAGGTGGTTGTTTTTGGAGCAAAAAAAGAACGATTAAAGGTCAGCACTCAGCTTCAAACGACAATGTTAAAAACAACAGACAAAGCCAGAAATCTTGGTGTAGTCATGGACTCAGACCTGAATTTTAAAAGCCACATTAAGACAATTACAAAATCAGCCTATTATCACCTTAAAAATATATCAAGGGTTAAAGGACTTATGTCTCAGCAGGATTTGGAAAAACTTTTCCATGCTTTTATCTTCAGTAGATTAGACTACTGTAACGGGGTCTTTACAGGTCTCCCTAAAAAATCAATCAGACAACTGCAGCTGATTCAGAACGCTGCTGCCCAAGTCCTCACCAAAACCAAGAAAGTGGATCACATCACTCCAGTACTGAAGTCTTTACACTGGCTTCCAGTGCCTCAAAGAATTGATTTCAAAATACTTTCCCTGGTTTATAAATCACTAAATGGTTTAGGGCCAAAATACATTTCTGATCTGCTACTACATTATGACCCACCCAGACCTCTCAGGTCGTCTGTGACAGGTCTACTTGTTGTCCCCAGAGTCAGAACTAAACGGGGAAGCAGCATTCAGTTTTTATGCTCCACATATCTGGAACAAACTCCCAGAAAACTGCAGGTCCGCTGCAACTCTCAACTCTTTTATATCCAGGCTGAAGACCTATCTTTTTAATGTTGCCTTTCTTTAAATAACCTATTTTTAACTGCTCTTTCTTTAAAATTCTTATACTGCACTGTACATTTTATTCTTGTCTTTTAATGATTTTAAATTGTTTTTAATTGTTTTCTAATTGCTCTTTACATTTAATTTTTTGTCTTTTAATGCTTTGAAATTGCTTTGAAACTTTTTTAATGTTTCATGTAAAGCACTTTGAATTGCCTTGTTGCTGAAATGTGCTATACAAATAAAGCTGCCTTGCCTTTCGGTTTCCCATTTCAGAAACAACTCATAGCTGTCACCATCCTGGTTTGCCCCTAACACCCTCCAGCAGTGCACAGGTCTCTGCCACAGTGAAATTAGGTCCTTTTGAGTCCATGGTTCCAACTCTTTGGTGTAGCCAACACAGATCTTAAAAGCCTTGAGCATGATTGCTTTGGCTTGTGCTCAATTAGGCTTACACCAATCAGCTCATTGCTGGTTAATGGATGACACCATTTAAACACATCATGTCTTTGCACCCATTTCGCCTACAGAGGCATCCACATGGCAGGTATTGTTCATCGTTACCGTAGGAGAAGGTACCGTGAAAGGGTGCATGCTGAGCGTGCCAAACCACTCGAGCAGTACACATAAGAAGAACTGTATGCACGTTTTTGCTTTGGGAGAGAGGACATTACGTACATTGCAGATCTTGTCAGGCCAACACTCCAACACCAAACCCAAAGGAGTCATGCTTTATCTGTGGGGGAACAGTGCTTCATTGCTCTGCACTTTTACGCATGTGGGACTTTCTACCAAGTAATTGGTGACAATATGGGTGTGAGAAAATCAACCGTGAGTAATGTGGTGAAGGCTATGTCAGTAGCACTGGGCAGTCTGATCAATCAATTTGTTTCCTTTCCCAAGGATGACCAGACAGCTCAGACTAAGCACTACGTTTTTTTCAAATGGGGAACATGCCTAGCACTATTGATTGTACACATGTGCATTAGAGTCCGGATCGGGCCAAATTTTTCTGTACGAGCCCGGCCCGCGTCCGACAGAGCTGTGAACGAACCCGGCCCGAGCCTGACAGGCATTAAGAAATTTGTGTCCGAGGCCGACCTGAGCCCGACACAGTTAAAATCTAATTTTTTTCCTCATACTAATGACACAGACACATACGTATGTATGTTTGTATGGAAAGCCCGCTTTTATTAAGCAACTGTAAGGCACTCATCAGAAATGAGCGCATCAGCGCACATTAACACACACAGGCGTGCATAAGAGGCCCAATCATATAATTGAAATAAAATCAACATAGGCCTACCAAAAATGGCCCAAGCTAACGGAACAAAATCCCCAAAAGTCACACAAGAGGTTCTGTGAACCTATAGGTCTCTTAATGAAATTCAAATCAACAGGAGTGTCCCCAGCTAAGTAAAATTAACGTTAACACAAAAGCAGCTTATTGAAATGAAAATCACTCTTACCATTTTCCTCAAACTGTATAGCCTACTAAACTGCAACATGGGATCTATTTACATAATCGATCCATCAAAGTTTAGGCTAATCCATGTTCTTATGCAGAAAAAGGATTGCATCAACGGTGGATGGGTTCAAGGCTGTCATCCTCTGTTCAATTGTCCTGCCAGCGGCGCTGATGTTGCGCTCACTGCTACTGCTGCTGGCTGGAATGGCAAGGATGCCGCGGGCAAGGACACTGAGGTTTGGGTAGTTGAGTTGCTGATCTCTCCACCAGCCCAAAACATCTCTGTCATCCTGCATTATATGATTTTGAGTCAAGTACATCTCGACTTCGTCCGCGACATCTGCCACAGGTACATTTTCCCACTCCTGCAACTTTCTTGGGTGCAGGTCCTTCTTCAGTGGCGGCCTTCTCGGTGCGGAAGTCACTGAGCTGTCTTAGAACCTCCAGGTGAAGGTTGTCTCTCCCTGAAGGGGACAACATTCAGAGCTGGCTATATTTAGGCCAAAGGAAAGTTGCGATTTTTTTTTGGAGCTCTTGGATCTGCACTTTACGCAAAATCCAAATGAGATGTCGCTCGCAGATGATGGCTTGATAGGGGCTGTCAGTTGTCTTTCTGTTGCAGTGACGCTTCAGTCGCTCAAACCACAGAAACACCAGGTTTATGGTTGGGTACTGGTCCCCTTCAAGTTCATGCTGGGCATCATAAAATGGTTGCAGGAACTCGACAAGAAAGTCAAGAACATCTGGAGATCTTTTTCATGTATTTCTTCATAAACCGAGTGGACAGAATTTAAGGTCAGATATACCATGCTAAACCTTGTGTCTGCCATTTGGATGACGTTTTTTGACGACAAAGCTGCCATGCCAGTCTTTTTGACATATTTGTGGGAATGCGGCTGTTGTCAATACGGTGCTTATCATTTTAAATGCTTGTGTCACAAAATGGCAAGTGATGGTCATGTAGCTTAATTTGTGGTAGTCCTCCATCCACATATCCATTGTCATTCCGATCGAATTCACCTCAGTCAGAATGTCATTTAGCTGCTCAACCAGCTTTGTGTGTTTCTCTGTTGCCAGCTCACAGCACTGTTTTGACACGGAATGAAATGGCCTTATGTCTTTACAGCAGTACTCCACACATTTTTTCAGTCAGTTTTTGTTTGGCCTGCTGAGGGATTTTTCTTGAGGTACTAGCAGCAAAGGCAGTGATGCTCGGCTGCTGTAGCCCAGGTGACTTACAAACGTTATCCACATGACGCTGTATGGCGGAATTCACAGTCCTTTAGCTGTCAACTCCACAACCCCTACATTAAACATAACCAACAGGTTCATCACTATCGGCCTTGACAACTATGTAGAAATACTTCCACACAGTAGACTTTACTTAATTTTCAGTGGTTTTAAAATCTCCTGAGGCCAACTTCTTTTTAACATCTTCCATTGTTGCGCTCTGAGTGCTCAATGCGCTGCGGCATGTAGCATGCCTGATATGCACGTGTTCACGTGTCAAAACTAGAAACAAATTTCCGCAATCCCCACACAGGAAGACGGATGTCAGGTTAATATTTTAAATTTATTTTAATCACAAAAACGAACCTTTGTATCAAGTGAAACAGGCCCATACATAATAAGCTGTTTTAAATTTTAAATGTTCAATGTCTTAGGCTATCGTGCTGATGTGACCAAGCCCGACCCGAACCCGACCATAATTTCTAAATATCTGTCCGAACCCGGCCCGCCGGGACACGTCGGGCTCGGTTCGGGTATCCATGCCTTAATGTGCATATCCAAGCACCTCGTGAAAGGGAGTGGGAGTATGTCAATCGAAAGCATCAACATCCAACTTGTGGGCAACAACAACCTCATAATAAGCAACTGTGTTGTTAAATGGCCAGGGTCTGTTCATGATGCACGTATTCTAAGAGAGAGTGCACTATACAGAGAGCTTCAATCCCACCGACCAAATGGCATAGTATTGGGAGACTATATTGGGAGACTAGTGCGTATCCACTCCTACCATGGCAAATGGCCCCTTTTCCAGTTGCAAACACACCTGAGCAGGCACTCTTCAACTCCTCACATTGCAAAACAAGATGGGCCATTGACAAGACGGTTTGCATGTCTTAACTAAGAGCGAGTACAACCCAAGTTGGCATGAAACATAATCCTTGCCTGTATTGTTTTGCATAACATTGCAATATGTGATCTGAAATCCCACTGGATTACTTTTGAAAAACTGGGCCCTGGTGATTACAGGTTGCATTAAATCAACCACAAGGCCAAACAGCAAAAGGTGGAGGCAAGGAAAGGCTGGCAAAAGAGCCTCTCTAAACTCAAATTAAAAAAGGGAATTGATCAAACAGTGCTGGGGAGTGTTTGACCTATTTGCAGTAATAAGCTGCTCTGTCGTACAAGCATTGATTACTGCACAGAACGGATCAAGGAAAAGCCATGTAACTATACATGTTCATATCGTATCGTATCATCCACGGTATGGACGGTTTAAAGCAGGATCAGACCTTTAGGGGGGCTCAGCCCCTAATGAGAATGTGACACGGGTACAGTGCCTTGAAAAAGTGTTAACCCCCCGCGCTAAATTTCATTAGCCGATAATCTCTGAGCTATACTGAACAATAACATCAGCTAATGTTTTTTGACACTATGATGGAATGATGGATGGATGATAAACCTGACACTTTATGAGTCACAGTAATAACCAACCGACCAATTTGACACAATGTGGTCAGTGTATGTTTTGGTCATTCGATTTTCATTTCATTAACAGGCATTAAAAAACAAAAAATAATGGTTATTTGATTTTCGTTTTAAAATACAAAATTTAAAATTTTAATACAAGGCGTTTTTTCATTTTTCATGGTAAAAAGGGAATGTGAAAATGTAAAAAAAAAAAAAAATTCCATTTGCACGGCAGTAGTCTTAATACATCCATGAGTAGCACCGGTGTAGCCTCCCAGCAGGCTGCAGTTGAAGGAAACTGTAGCCTAACTTCCTGAGCGACTGATCATCTGTTTTTTGCACCTCTTTACATAAATATAGGCTACATAAATATGGCTATGATGAAATACATCATCCATCCATCCATCTTCGTCTGCTTATCCGGTGTCGGGTCGCGGGGGGAGCAGCTCCAGCAGGGGACCCCAAACTTCCCTTTCCTGAACAACATTAACCAGCTCCGACTGGGGGATCCCGAGGCGTTCCCAGGCCAGGTTGGAGATATAATCCCTCCACCTAGTCCTGGGTCTTCCCCGAGGCCTCCTCCCAGCTGGACGTGCCTGGAACACCTCCCTAGGGAGGCGCCCAGGGGGCATCCTTACCAGATGCCCGAACCACCTCAACTGGCTCCTTTCGACGCGAAGGAGCAGCGGCTCTACTCCGAGCTCCTCACGGATGACTGAGCTTCTCACCCTATCTCTAAGGGAGACGCCAGCCACCCTCCTGAGGAAACCCATTTCGGCCGCTTGTACCGTGGATCTCGTTCTTTCGGTCATGACCCAGCCTTCATGACCATAGGTGAGGGTAGGAACGAAAACTGACCGGTAGATCGAGAGCTTTGCTTTCTGGCTCAGCTCTCTTTTCGTCACAACGGTGCGATAAATTGAATGTAATACCGCACCCGCTGCGCCGATTCTCCGACCAATCTCCCGCTCCATTGTCCCCTCAATCGCGAACAAAACCCCAAGGTACTTGAACTCCTTCACTTGGGGTAAGGACTCATTCTCTACCTGGAGTAGGCACTCCATCGGTTTCCTGCTGAGAACCATGGCCTCAGATTTAGAGGTGCTGATCCTCATCCCAACCGCTTCACTGCTGCCTTTTCCAGATCCACAAAACACATGTAGACCGGTTGGGCATACTCCCAGGCTCCCTCCAGGATCCTTGCGAGAGTGAAGAGCTGGTCCGTTCTTCCACGACCAGGACGGAATCTGCATTGTTCCTCTTCAATCTGAGGTTCGACTATCGGCCGAACCCTCCTTTCCAGCACCTTGGAGTAGACTTTACCAGGGAGGCTGAGAAGTGTGATACCCCTGTAAATGGCACACACCCTCTGGTCCCCCTTTTTAAAAAGGGGAACCACCACCCCGGTCTACCACTCCTTTGGCACTGTCCCAGACTTCCACGCAATGTTGAAGAGGCGTGTCAACCAGGACAGCCCCTCCACACCCAGAGCCTTGAGCATTTCTGGACGGATCTCATCAATCCCTGGGGCTTTGCCACTGTGGAGTTGTTTGACTACATCAGTGACTTCCACTTGGGAAATTGACAATGATCCCCTATCATCCTCCACCTCTGCCTCTAACATAGAGGGCGTATTAGTCGGATTCAGGAGTTCCTCAAAGTGCTCCTTCCACCGCCCTATTACCTCCTCAGTTGAGGTCAACAGTGTCCCATCCTTACTGTACACAGCTTGGATGGTTACCCGCTTCCCCCTCCTGAGGTGGCGAACAGTTTTCCAGAAGCACCTTGGTGCCGACCAAAAGTCCTTCTCCATGTCTTCTCCAAACTTCTCCCAGACCCGCTGCTTTGCCTCTTTCACGGCAGAGGCTGCAGCCCTTTGGGCCCTTCGGTACCCTGCAACCGCCTCCGGAGTCCTCTGGGATAACATATCCCGGAAAGACTCCTTCTTCAGTTGGACGGCTTCCCTGACCACCGGTGTCCACCACGGTGTTTGTGGGTTACCGCCCCTTGAGGCACCTAAGACCCTAAGACCACAGCTCCTCGCCGCAGCTTCAGCAATTGAAACTTTGAACATTGTCCACTCGGGTTCAATGCCCCCAGCCTCCCTAGGGATGCACGAAAAGCTCCGCCGGAGGTGTGAGTTGAAAGTCTGTCGGACAGGGGCCTCCTCCAGACATTCCCAATTTACCCGCACTACCCGTTTGGGCTTACCAGGTCTGTCCAGAGTCTTCCCCCACCCCCTGACCCAACTCACCACCAGATGGTGATCAGTTGACAGCTCCGCCCCTCTCTTCACCCGAGTGTCCAAAACATACGGCCTCAGATCAGATGAAACGATTATAAAATCGATCATTGACCTTTGGCCTAGGGTGCTCTGGTACCAAGTACACTTATGAGCATCCCTATGTTCCAACATGGTGTTTGTTATAGACAATGCATGACTAGCACAGAAGTCCAACAACAAACAACCACTCTGGTTTAGATCAGGGAGGCTGTTCCTCCCAATCACGCCTCTCCATGTGTCTCCATCATTGCCCACGTGCGCGTTGAAGTCCCCCAGCAGAACAATGGAGTCTCCCACTGGAGCCCCATGCAGGACTCCAGTCAGGGTCTCCAAGAAGGCCGAATACTCCGAACTCTTGTTTGGTGCATATGCACAAACAACAGTCAGAGTTTCCCCCCCCACAACCTGCAGGCGTAGGGAGGAGACCCTCTCGTCCACCGGGGTAAACTCCAACGATGAAAATACAGACGGACCAGAGTCAGTCAGCACCGGGGAGCAAACTGGGGATCCAGGTCACAGGGCTGGTGGCTAACTGCTAGCTAGCTGCAGCGGCAGCAGCGAACATTATAACATTAGACCCAGCACCGGAGGTCTGATCCCCATGATCTGATCCCGAACCGCCGATGACTCTCTGCCAGATCAGCAAGCTTAACGGCAGCAACAGAAAGTTTGCTGGGATCAGACTTTGGCGCTGTAACGGTAACGTTAATGTAACAGTAACGTTACAGCCATGAACTGAAAGTCTATTTCCTCCGCTGGTTTAACTCTCTTCTTGCAAAGATGCTAAGTTGTCATGGTAGAGACAGAGAGTCAGAGGAAGGCAGGGGAGGGTAATAAATAAAAGTGACATTATGAAATAAAAGTCCCTCCAAGCATTATGAAGAGTATAGGTTTCCAAAGTCATTTTAGCCTGTGCTGAAAGCAACACTGGTACACTGGCGCTGTTGCCTTGGAAATGACAACATCCGGTCTCTGAATATGAAAAACCAGGCCATTTTTCGTTTCTATTTGAGTGATTTTATTTTTTGTTATATGAAATAGAAAATGAAAATCAAAGCATATTCTACATTTTTCCCATCCCCTTTTGACCATGAAAAGGAAAAAAAGCCTTGTATTTCAATTTTATGTAATTGTGATACAATTTTGTATTTTAAAACGAAAATCAAATAACCATTCGTTTTTTTTTTTTTTAATACCCGTTTGTGAAATGAAAATCGAATGACCAAAATATACACTGACCCAATGTTCTAACATTCAGCAATTTTTGTTGCTTACATTTCAATTTGGGTTCTAATCTGTGCCATGAAATGACCAACTTCTTCTCTGGGGACTACCAACGTTAAACTTCACAACCGTCTCCTGCTCTCCCTCTGACAGATCAGAGAGAGACTCAGCCAAAGGCGGGAGTCTGGCACAACCTCCTCTGATTGGCCAACACTCCGTTTCTGTTAATGGTAATTGTTTGTCCTCTGTCACTAACCGACAAGTTCACAAACTCTCACTTGAAGCACTAAAATGAATGGGGAAAAAAATTAAAATTAAAACATTGTTGATAACCCAACTGCCAAACAAATACATATTTTATTTATTTTTCAGTGCCAATACTTGTTTTTTCAATGCCAATTTTAATTTTCAATACGGCATGTTACTGTCACTGTTCTAGCTCCATACATTACATGCTTCTTTCTAAGGTGGAAAAGTATACCTTTTCAATGTGTAAAAACTAAGAAACTGAGAAAATGGAACCATAACATGGTCTGTTAAATGGTCTCTGCAGCCCCAGAGACAAATTAAAAAGTAAAGTCACAGAATGAAAACAGCATTAGAACTCATCAGAGTGACAGCCACGAGCGCTGTTTTATTCTCACATTATCTGACAACAGACGCGGCGCCGAGCTAACTTTAGAACAAAAACATGTTCATTTTAGAAGCCTCAATCAGCGGCGCTCCTGTGTTCTGTCTGAGTGTTACACAAGCGAGTCAAGTCGGTTGTCTCGCTCTTATCTGCATTTCGAGCTTTTCTTTTAATATCTTTAACGTGCCAAGATGGCTTTTTTCATGCGGGTGAACTGGGACGGATTCACTCACGGTGCTTAATCTGTTTTGGCAAGATTAGTTTCACAGCACTGGTTTTTCTTCTAACGTGGTTCTGACAGCGTTTTTTTTCCTTCTTTTTTTTTTTGAACGAGCTTTAAGATGGGAAACACACCACAGGCTTTTGCTGTCATTACGGCAGCTTTATTCCAAGGTTGTGTGGATTAGTGTTACATTGTCACCTCAAAACAGGGAGCAGATGTTCGTGGCGCACATGAGGAATATCTTGCTGTAGCTAAAAGGAGATAGCGTACATGCAGCTGTGGCATTCTGACCTAAATTAATCATTCAGGGCCCGCGCTTTAAAGTGCACCTCTTGCACTTAAACTACAGCAGTCGGTGCGGGGCAATGGCCTGTTTAGAGGAAAGTACCTGCTCTTCAGATTGCATTGTCTGCACTGTAAGGGGAAAGCCGAGGCTTTTTGGATCTCATTTCTGTTGCTTGTGATGAAAAGGGCCATGCATGGCTTGCTGGGTGGCAAGGAGGAGGCCCACAGTTCATTTCTACCACATTTGGACCCGCTGAGCACTGCAAATATTTGAAATGTCAATCCATTTGAGAATGTCAGTAGGCCTCGAAAAGCAGACTCTGCACTACAGAGCAGCCCTCTCCTCCCTCTTCCCCTCCCTTTTCTCTCCTTTTCCCTGTTTACTAATCCCTCTCGTAGCCGCTTCAGTCCAGATTAGCGGTGGAAAGCGGGGAGTTGACCGGGCAGACCACAGATGGCTGCTCAGCCCTCCGTAGCACAGTCAAGCAGGTAATAGAGGTTTTAATAAGCATCAGTAGGACATTTACCTCAAAATGCCATGATGATATATTAATGGGCCCATGCAGAGAAGGTAATTGTTAGATTAGAGGAATCTCATTTATATCGGTGCACAGGTGTCACAGGAGGAAATTCCAGTAATTCATTTAACTGATGACCTCAGACGTCTGGATGCATGTAATGGTTAGCCTCAGTGTATGTGGATTGTAGCTTTGTATTCATCCTCGCATCTATCCTCTGTCTATTGATATAACATTTTGTATTTCAACTAGGGCTGTCAAAATGAACGCAATAATACAGAGTTAACGCAAATTCCTTTTAACGGCACTGTCATAAACGGTATTTTTTGATGATGTATTTGATATTGACGGCTTGAGTGTGTTAAAATCTGTGTCCAAAGATATTTCAAAGTATCATTTTAGACCATATTTTGGTCTTTCTGACATGCTTTAAGTAATTACTTGTATTAAAAGCAGCACAAGTGAGGAGCTATAAGTGAAGTTATTAATTTGCATAATTTTATAAAATCGCTGGAATAATAACTGTGCTTTATAAGAGTTACAGACATCTTTTAATGACATGAGTTTTCGATTTACATAATGGTTTCCTCACCCATTTATTTAACCCTAGAGGAGCCAGTGATGTGACAGATGCTAATAATCCAGATAAAAGTACTCATTCATTTTAAAGCAGGGGTCTTTAACGTTTTTTAGGCCAAGGACCCCAAAGAAAAAGACGGAGGAGGAACCCCCTACTACATATATTGTATAAAATTGAGTTGCATATTAAACTAGGGTTACAACAACATGTAGGGCAGCCTCTTCACATACCTTTTTGTGGTGCATACAATACAAAACTTTTAAAATAAAAAAGTTGTTGGCATGTTGTTGGAATTTTTCCCATCTAGCGTTGAGCTCATATATCACAATCAACTCTCTCTCACCACGCAGTTCAAAGTAGGTATTACAGCTACGGTAGGGTTAGGGTTAGGGGCCGGGAAGCTACGATACCCATTAGCAGCATTTATCATGTGACCGCGAAAACGCAAAAGGCGGAGCAGTATGTCCTGTATGTCCCTTACCGGCTAACGTATTTCAAGATGGCACATGAATATGGGAGGGATATGGAGCAAGTAGCTACTAAATTGTCCTCAGCCATGGACAAAATAAGTAATCGGCTTAAATCTTCTTGCTTAACACTAAACATCGAAAAAACTGTTGGAATGTATTTCGCTAAGTCCAACAAAGTTAAAGATATGCCTAACATCTATTTTAATGGACACAAAATTAACATTGTCACAGAGATAAAATATCTAGGTGTCCATTTGGACCAAACTAAGTTTTAAAAAACATATTAAAAGAATGTGCAACTCTATTAAATATCTCTGTTTTTAGACACATTAGGAATAGTTTGACAATTGAAGCATCTTTCATGTATTCTACTGCCATGATCTCACCACACATCACCTACTGTTTGTCCTGTTGGTCTCAGGCCAACGAGACTACACTCAAATCCCTCAGATCGGTCTATAATCAAGCATTAAAAGTGCTTGATAGAAAAGCCCTTCGCTATCATCATTGCAATATTCTCAGTAAATATAAAATATTAAGTTTTGATTCCCTAATTAGATATACAAACTTCAAGCCCATGTTGCAAGTTAACCACCACTGTTGATTAATAGGTACATATAGCACTCAATATATGTATATCATTGTTAAAAATGTCTCAAAATAGTGTTAAAGGCCAGTTTTTGACAAGTTTTTGTCGTTTTTGGTATTAGTGTTTCTTCTTCCGCAATTCGGTGATGACGATCAGCCTGGTACTAGAACTATGGTGACTGACTGGGATAAGGAAGAGGGTTTTTTACTGTCCGTGAATAGCACCAAGTGAAAGTCAATGTTTTATTTATATCTAGTGACTGATCATGTCGTTAGTTCAGATAAGTACCGGTAAACTTATCTAGATCTAGAAAATACAAGGCATCATGTTAGCTATGTGCTAACTTGCCAGTCCCACCTGTGAAATCCTCCGATGGTTGTAAACACATAGATATGATTGATATCATGATTAGATATCTCACGTTTTGATGGTAGGCTACTAGCTCCAGTAACAACATATTTGCCTGGTGTTTATTTATTACTTGGACGGGGATGCTGTTCAGCTTTTCACAAGTTTAGACAGCTAGCTAACGCTACGCCGACGTTTCGCTAATGTTAGCGCAGCAGCGTTAGCCTAGCCGGCTAGGTAAATATTACAACTGCCTTCGGAGTTTCCTATATCTGCGTCCATGTTGTCAACATAAGACTTGTGGCGTTAGTGCTCCTTTTGTACCATAACTTTATTGAATGAAACGTTAAACTTCGCTCCTATGAGATGGTTTTTGTTAGTTAGTTGCACAAAGCTAACTGGCTCTAGTTAGCTAGCCTGTATGTATGCTAGCGGACATTAGCTAACGTTGCATAGCCAGCAAGCAGCTTCGGTGAGCTAACCTTGACAGCTAACACATCCATGTGTCACCATTTCAAAACATCACCGCAGATTGACTGCTTTTAACAGCAGAGGTTGATTGTGGGCAACATACTGTCGCGGTTAGCTCGCCGCAACTACTGCCGATTGCCGAAGTTGCTGGCTGGCTACGCAACGTTAGCATACGTACAGGCTAACTATAGCCAGTTAGCTTTGTGTGTAATGTTACTAAAAAACACCTATTTCGTAGGAGCCAAGCTTAATATTTCATTCAATAAAAGTATGATACAAAAGGAGCACTAACGCCACATGTCTTGTGTTGACAACGTGGACGCAGCTCCGAAGGCAGTTGTAATACCGGTATTTAACTAGCAGTCTAAGCTAACGCTGTTGCGCTAACGTTAGCAAACGTCGGCGTATCGTTAGCTAGCTGTTTAAACTTGTGAAAAGCCGAATAGCATCCCCATCCAAGCTGCCTTTCACTCCCCCCCCCCAATTTTATTATACACATAATAAAGACACATTGACTCGGTCGAGACCAAAAACCATATTGTGCCAGATCAGTGGCAGAAACCGTGACCGGGACATTGAACCGAGACGGGACTTTCGCCTGTCATCTCCCCAACGTGACGTCATGCAATGCTTTGTGGGGGAAAGACAAACCGCTGTAAAATAGTACCTACTTTTTCGTGTTATATTCTGTTTTGTGATACCTAACAACATCAAATACATGAATAACAGTTTAAATGTTTATTACCAACAAGCAATTACCACAAATTCGTTGGAAAATTAAACTTGCAACATGGACTTTAAGAACCGTTTTTAAAATTGTTAATAATATTGCTCCACCCTCAATGAAAAAATTTGTAGAACTTTATTCTGAACATACGAACAGAACATCGCGCTCCACTGCTCACAGAAATTGTGCTATCCTGAAAAGATCCTCTGCCTTTGCACAGACAGCCTTTTCATTTAAAACCATTAAACAATGGAATCAACTCCCAGGCAGTCTAAAGTTGTCTGTAGATTTGAATAATTTCTCTCGAAACTTAAAGAAATACATCCTTGATAACCAGCTATGTGAGCATCAGCACACTTAAAAGTTTACAAATGTAATATTGAGGTACATTTTTTTGACTGTGTTGTATATATTTTAGGCTGTGATGGTTTTTTGATTAGTTTTTATTTTAATCATCTGATTAGTGTAATCTTGCATGTATTTCTTATTACTTTCTTATTATTGACAGTTATTTGTAATATGTTTTAATATTGTGTGCACCTGCCCGGGGACTGCAGATGGAAACTAGCATTAGCTAACTCTGGTACAAAACATATTTTCGTAAGATTAATGTATTTTGTACATTGTCCTTGACAAATAGACTAATAAAATAAATAAATGGAGCGTCTACCCCAGTTCATGCGAATGCGAATGTAAAATTTCAAGCCAATAGGAATACTTGGAATTGATGGTGGTGGTAAATATTCATGAAAAAGGACAAGTTGGTGAACAGGCAACACAGATTTTGAACCACTAAACACGTTACACACTGGACCTTTAAGGGTCCCATGGCATGAAAATTTCACTTTGAGTTTTTTTAACATTAATATGCGTTCCCCCAGAATGCCTATGGTCCCCCAGTGGCTAGAAATGGCAATAGGTAAACCGAGCCCTGGGTATCCTGCTCTGCCTTTGAGAAAATGAAAGCTCAGATGGGCCAATCAGGAATCTGCTCCTTATGAGGTCATAAGGAGAAAGGTTACCTCCCCTTTCTCTGCTTTGCCCAACCAGAGAATTTGGCCCACCCATGACAGAAAGTCATCATGGCTTTCAAACGAGCAAAGTGGCAGTTGGTCAAGGTCACACCTCCAACCTTCACCTTGCCCCCCCCCTCTCTCCTCCTCAATAGCTTCAGACACAGAAATGGCACATCCTAAGGAAAGCTCATTGTGGGACTGGCTCTAGTGGCTGTAATTCTGCACCAAGGCTGAATTATGGGAAAGAGACTTCAGATACAGTATTAGGGGACCACTAAGGTCTATATAAAAGAGACTTCAGATACAGTATTAGGGGACCACTAAGGTCTATATAAAAGAGACTTCAGATACAGTATTAGAGGACCACTAAGGTCTACATAAAAGAGACTTCAGATACAGTATTAGGGGACCACTAAGGTCTATATAAAAGACTTCAGATACAGTATTAGGGGACCACTAAGGTCTATATAAAAGACTTCAGATACAGTATTAGAGGACCACTAAGGTCTATATAAAAGAGACTTCAGATACAGTATTAGAGGACCACTAAGGTCTATATAAAAGACTTCAGATACAGTATTAGGGGACCACTAAGGTCTATATGAAAGAGACTTCAGATACAGTATTAGGGGACCACTAAGGTCTATATAAAAGAGACTTCAGATACAGTATTAGGGGAACACTAAGGTCTATATAAAAGAGACTTCAGATACAGTATTAGGGGACCACTAAGGTCTATATAAAAGAGACTTCAGATACAGTATTAGGGGACCACTAAGGTCTATATAAAAGCATCCAAAAAGCACCATGTCATGGGACCTTTAAGGTTACCTGAACTGTGAATGGGTACCTTACCTACAGGCCAGTAAACCGATCATCAATGTTGTGGACATTAAAAAAGGATTTATCTTAACTGATAATATGTTGGAGTCATGATAATGTATATTTTCAGACACATATTTTTTAAACGATCGATCAGTCATTTGGCGGCCCCCCTGCACCAGCTCTGAGGACCCCCTAAGGGTGCCGGACCCCCTTGTTGAAGATCTCTGTTTTACATGATTTCTAAAAAGTGAAATCTCCAATAATTATCTTGCATCATGAGCTCTGTCACCAACTTTAATAAAAATAAAAAATAAAAGGATTGGAACACTTGCTCCATAATGGACAAACCTTCTGTCAGTGAGCCACTGTGCCTGCTGATGCAAAAACACCACCAGCTATCACAGACATTTCCTGCAGACAGAGTGTGACAGGCACCCGAATGTGACACGGTTATTGAAACGGCTCGGCGCTGGACCGGCAGACATGCTGACTCCAGCAACCTGGACACCAGGCAAACCGTCTGCGGATTGATTGCATTTATGGAAATAACGCTGCATGTTTTTTTTAGAAACAGTACAAATGTTAATGTGGGCAGCTTGCATTCAAACAGCAGAGCAATCCATCACTGTGGCTGCCTGGCAAACTGGAATCCTCTCCTCCCCCCGATCCAGTACGAGCAGGCAGGAAGCTGAGCACTGCATTAATCGCCCTGAGCTACTTTATATAGTGGCGTGCGCAGAAACAGGCACAGTACTATAAAATGATCAGGTTTCTTTTTGCAGCATTAAATACATCTATATGACATTTGGGTTGAAAAATGGTTCAGTGCACAGTGTTTATGATCCAGGAGAAGATGCGTGTGTGTGTGTGTGTGTTCCGATGAGCCTCATCGCCTTAAAGCCGAACTCCATTTCTTACCTGCGGATATGAAGACAAATGGTATCGTTTTTTTTACAATTCTCTGCCGTTCACAAGAGTTCAGACTCGTGCTGTTTTTTTTTTTTTATATCATCTTAAAAGAAATAAAGATAATGTGCTGAAAAACAAGTCTACAGCCAGCCGATCTCAATCCCTTTAACATGGTTGAGTTATAATGATGACAGACATGTTAATTTCTCAATATGCAGGAGGCAAGTGCACCCGAGGCATTCACAGATCAAAGAGAAATATTGGACTCTGGGTTTTCATTTGGTGCATCTCATCTGGCCACTGACAGAGATATGAACAACTGAGGTCCAATAAGTTTCCCTCGGGCCCATTTCCCTTTTGCATTCATCTCCCTAATAGAGGCAATTACAGCACATTCAAAGTAACGACACAGCGCATTGCGAGATTGAAAAGGGGCTGCCATCAATACGCACAAATGTTTAACATTCCAAACAAAGACCTGGAGATAACGCACAACAATGAATAAACATTAATTACCATCTTTATCACCGTCTCATCCTGTCAACAGGAAATCAAAGACAGGAAGAGCACAAAATGTACCATCTAAAGTTTGTGCCTCAGTTGTTCTTCATGTGTAGAGACAGACTGACATCTTATCCATTTAAACTTTGAAGAGTTGATACAGTATTGAATTGTTACTACGTGCTCACAGCAATAAGCTTAACAACCAGCAGCCACAGCTTTTAGGGTTTAGCCTCTCAGGCTACAGTCTATATTATCCCTGATTGGGGAGTGTTGGGGCTGTACATGTATGTGTGAAGGGGGAAGGAATAATGGTAGTTGGAAGGTTTTTAGGAGAGTTTTTGTTGGGGTGGGGAGTAGTCTGTATCCACGACGTTCCACTTCCGGGATTGTTCCGGTGTTGCCGGAAATTCGGCCGGATGTCCGTCCCCTTCCTCTTCCTCTGTGTTGGCGTTCTAACCTCCGGTGGATTTGTGAGGACTATGGTTAACTGCTCCTCAAATCTCTGCAGGGTAAATCCAGACAGCTAGCTAAACTATCTGTCCAATCGGAGTTTTCTGTTGCACGACTAAAACTACTTTTGAACGTCCACATGTTCCACCAAAACAAGTTCCTTCCTGAGACTATTTTGCAGCGGCTCTGTCCGGCGCTTAGCACAGCCCAAGACGATTTTAATTGGTTTAAAAAAATAAAAATAAACCAGAGCATGTGGGTTTAACTAGATGCGTCACAAGAACGGGGGTTAGGTTTAGGAAAGATGGTGGGTAGGGTTACAAAATGTACGTTTCAATGACACACGGGACAGAACGGGACATGAACCCTGGTCTCCTGGGGGAAAGTCCTGTGTTGTTTGACGCATCCACCCCCCCCAACCAACCTCCTTACACTATCTTTCATACTACTCTCTACCATTGTCTCTCTTAATACTACGTCATCTTACAGCCTGGTGGTCGAGCTGCTGCTCTGCCCGGTGCGTTCCATACAGACGCTGAAGGGTGATTTTAGCGTTGGTATCTGACGCTGAGAGACACTGACCAAGCGTCAACAAGTTTCGAGTTGTGAGTGAGAATGGGTTGAGCCTACTGCTGGCCTTTTCTCTCCCTCTTCCCCCATGGCTCCATCACGGTGTGCCAATAGAGCTCAACAGTCCCGCCCCTCCTCTGAGAGACCTTGGGTTCCGGAAGTAAATTTCCCATTCATTTCTCCCATTGACGTCTGGAAAAATCCATATATAAAGAGTTTTAGACCGTGCATTAGGCTAACCAGATGGTACGTGACTCATAAGCATACAATGTACCATTTTGAATGAAAAAACGAAGGAACGAAGGAACTACTCATCCCATAAACCACCGTGCACCACTGAATAAAGGATGCTAACGTTAGTTTAGCTAACAGCTAATTCGGCTAACCGCTAGCTGAGACAGCATGTAATAACTTTAAAAGACCCTCAAAATAAAACCTGAAAATAACCGTTATATAACAGCTGTTATGTCAGCTGTTTTAGACTGAATCAAGCGGTCAGCTAGCGGTTAGCCGAACTAGCTGTTAGCTAAACTAACGTTAGCTTCCCAGTGGAGGCCAACGTCAGAAGTGTGGAACAGATCGTGATTCGTGCAGTGTCGTAAATTCTCGTGACGGATCGTGCAGGCAGCACAGATCGGGTACTGACCGCCCCCCCCTCCTCACCAGCATGAGTTCAACCAATCAGAGGCATCACTGTGGGATTGCGGGATTGTGGGTAATGAAGTACTTATCCAAGACATCGCGAATACAAGACATTTCTCTCAAAACAAGGTTGGTGCCCCTGCCCCATGATTTTTGGCGTTTATATGAGCATATACAATCGCTTAGTCATGTCGTAGCTGGTTTTAAGTCTATCATCAACGGTTATGATTTTATGGCTTATACTCCAATTTGTCAATGGAGAAATTGCATTGTACTTTTACTTCCGGAACCTGCTGTGGGCGGGACTGTTGAGCTCTATAGGTCCGCTTGAGGGAGATATACCACATAACACTCAGCTCATAACACCGAGCACACAGACACACACCTGGTCCATCGTCTCACACGGCCATCGACTCACTGTTTTACCTTTTGTCCTGTACACCTTTGGCCAGCTTTATTAATGGTTGGTCCCACCACCAAACCACACCGTAGGTTGGCTCTGGCACTCCTCCACCTCTCATAGGTTAAAAACCATGTCCATTAAAACAGTTCAGGTGCAGGTAATTTAGGAATAATTGCCCAAGTCAACCGTGGTAAAAGTAGTTAAACAAATCATACATAAAACTGCAGCAACAAGTCTAAAAGCAATTAAAACACTTTCAGTCTTTGATATATGCCGCTCATAAGAAGATCTGCAGATACTACCCAGGGATAAAACAAATACTTCCATCTCCTCTGCATGCTGATACTGAAATTAAAAAGAAGGCAGTAAATGATCAGTATCTTTTATAATATTCAAGATTAAATACTTTATTGCCATGCAACTAAGCATTTATAACAGGACAGTCCATACCCATAGAATCAGGTTTCTGTCAATGAAACAGATTCTTAAATAGCTTTAGTTAATTCATTATTATGTAATATACATATAACTCTTCTATTATGTTATTTGCAAAATTGACATCCAAGAAACCAATGTGTGCACAAATGTTGGTCTTTTTCTACTTTCTCCTCTCGTCTCTTTACATTCACGGTTTGGAGTCTTACACGTTCGGAATAAATGCATATTTTTGGCTCAAATCAAAACTTTTTCAACACATGCAAACACATGCTAACGCAAATTTGTGTGTGGTGATTCAACTTGGGCTTAAAAGTAACATCTTATGCAGTTCCACTGCCTGTAAAATCTGCTGTGTCCAGTCTGAAGAAAAGGAATGGTTTGACCTTTCAGCTTGGTGTAGAAAAAAGATTTCTTCCACGGTGGTTTTATTTTATTCTTGGTGAGATAAAGCTCTTGGTTTTTTGTATTAACCACAGAAGGCTCAAACATGGCTGTAAGTATACTAAAAGTAAGAGACTAAAATCCCTCCCTCACTCAGAAGGCAAGAATGTGAGACTAGACATCATTCATTCATTCTTGCATATAACCTTCATTTATCCTCAGAGATCACTGAGGGGCGGTCCCTCATTTGCAATGCCATCTAGTCAAATTACAAAGACAAAACAACAGCACAGAAAAGAATACACCATCTTAGGAAAGATAGAAAGACATTAAATCAAATTATTTGAAAAAAGGACGTGCTGTAATTTGTTCCAGGAGTCAAGTGTACTAAAGTTAAAAGCAATTTTTCCAAGTTCAGACAGAGCTCGTGGAACATAAAGCAAAAGCCGTGCAGCAGAGCGAGACTGATAATGTTCCTCTGTCCTTAGTCTTGCATTGCCAGACCTTCCTCCACAGCGCTGTAGAGGATGGTCTGGCAAGTCCACACAACATTCCAGGATATGAGAAAAACATGCTCTGGTTTATTGGCATTTCTTTAAACCAATCGCAATTGTCTTGGGCGGCACTAAGTGCCAGAATCAAGTGACGATGCCGCTTCACAATAGCCTCGGGAAGGAACTTGTTTTGGTGGAACGTGTACGTTAAAGTTGTTTTAGTCGTGTAACAGAAAACTCTGATTGGACAGATAGTCTAGCTAGCTGTCTGGATTTACCCTGCAGAGATCTGAGGAGCAGTTAACCATAGTCCTCACAAATCCACCGGAGGTTAGAACGCCAACACAAAGAAAGAGGAAGGGGACGGACATCCGGCCGAAAATGAGGGACATCCGGCATTACAACGCCGGAATGAAATGTCCTCGATATAGACTATACTTTGTCCTCAACACTATGATAAGTGCTGTAGACAAATAGCAGTGTGTCATTCAGCTGTTGGAGGAAGCTGGCAGCAGAGATGGAGCTGCGTTAGATTCGTGTGGACAGACAGGGCCAGCAGCAGCCGGTCTCCTGGGCGCCTGGTGTTCACAGAGAGCACACACAGACGGCTGCCGTGATTGGATTCAGATCAGGTGTCTCAGGGAAGCTGAGCTCCATGGCGATGAGGGCTTCCTCAGAGACTGGGGCCGTGTGGATCCATCTCTTCCTGCATCCGCTGGAGTTTACACAGCAGCAGAACAGACAGAGAGGCTGTCTGTTCGGTGAGCCGCTGCCCCCTGAGGTTTGGTTCCTGCTATCGGTCACCTCTTTGTTTAACGCTGACATTTCAAGGATCTGCACAACATTGCATCCATGCATCATATTTAAATACTGATATTACACTGACTGTATCTGAAAACAGCAGAAAAAAACAAAGTTGCAATCCCTTATATTCTTCTTCTTGTGAAGCTGTTTCTACACTGCACCTTCCCAGATCAGTCAAAACAGAGTGTTCTCTGCTGTAACCTCTTCTTCTAATTGATGGAATGTGAGTGTAGGGGGTGCTCCTTGTCTGTCTGGCCACAGCCATATAACTGCCCATGTTAACTAGCCAGTGTCTGAAAAAATACTTATGCCTACCATACAAGACTAAAAGACTAAAGTCTGACACCACCTCACATCTTACATCAAACACTGGGGATCTTACAGGGTCACAAATTGCAAGACTGTAACTAGAATTTGTTTTGAAATATTTAACCAAGCTAGATAGCTACCGCTAGCGTTAGCTTGTAACCTAAGGTAAAGTCAGCTGATTTTCTGTTCTGCCGTACACACAGATGAATGTCTCCAGTACCCGGAGGTCTGCCGGTAAAACTCCCGTTAGATGACACGCTTCAGAAGGGTTGAAAATCAGCAACTTTCCCTCTTTAGCATTTAGCTTAGCGTGGAGCCATTGCAACCATAAACAACAATGTCCCTAGCCGTTTGCTGCTTCCTGTTTGGTGCTGGAGGGAGCGCACCCATTGGTTGAAAGATATGAGTTCATGCCAATATTGGAAATATGTCTGCGACAGTGGAATTGCTTGCCAAGTCGTTTGGTGTTAGGTCGGTATTAGTGTTGAATAGTGCAACTAGAGACAGTCCTCCAGAAAACAAACAACATAATTTTAGCAAGTCGTTTTAGCGAGCGCCCCAAAACAGTGCCCTCTAGTGGCGTAGGAAGTCAGTGCCAACTAAAAAGTCCACGTAAGGACGAGTGGGAGAGAGTGTTTAGAGGCCGAATGTTAGCTATGAGCAATACAGATTCTCAGCTAAGAGAATGTTATAAATGCAAAATTGTTGAGTGGTCTTTTAGTAATGGCACCAAACAAAGCCGTGCAAAAATATATAGCCCAAACTGTATGCATTGCGTTGCGTTTTTTTGACACAAGAACTTACATGCATTCAGTTAGGGTGAGGTGATGCAAATACTTGACTAAGAACACTGTATGCCAAAGTGTTTTATATTCTTTATAGCTCTTAATTATAACAACCTGTTCCTCTTGACAGGAGTAGCACTTACTGGTCCATTTTGTTCGGTAGAATGACATGCCAAACGCCCCTTTCATGAGAGCCTAAAGAAGAAAACCTGGTTAACAATGACAGTTGATAATCACCTTTGTGATACCCGCTATCTCTGATTGGGGTTTTAGCTTTTGTTGAGCCACCAAAGGCAAATAAAAGCCTGACTATGTAAAACTTGCTTCACAGTACACCCCTCAGCAGAGCAGCAGCTTCAGCGGTTTGTCTGTGTCTACACAGGATGCATTCAGGTACAGTATTGAGTGGGAATCACCCACGTTTTCGACACGCATAAAATGGAAAAAAATATACTAAAAACCCTTAACTCGAACATCACTTCATTAAAAAAGTTTTAAAGCCACAAAAGATGATCTGCTAACAGCGGTGTCTATGTGTCATTATATAGGGCATGGGCAAACGTATACATATTCTGTTGTTTAATTTAGAGGACTTGTGCAGTGAAGCCCATTAACAGAGAGGGCATTATATCAGGATGTAAAGTAAGGTCAGCAGCAGACTATCGACAAAGGACCTCAACAATGCACACATTCGGACCTGTTTTCAAATATGCATGCAGAATGGCGGGTGCACGTTTTCATGCATTGATGAACAAGCCTGAATTCCACTCCATCAGACAACCATAAATAATTGTAAACACACCCTTCATCACTCATTTGTATATTGATATGACTGCCTGCCTGCCTCACCACCATCTCTCATCTTTTATTTCATCTCTGCGGCTGGCTTTAGAAAACCATGAGTACGCTGGTCTGAAGTACATGTCAACACATTCTCACTGCACATTCTGTGTCTATTAATACCAGTATATGTGTGGGAAATGGCGTATGCATGTTTTTTTTTTTGTAACCCATTTGTTTGTGGACTGCCGTTTTGAAGCCTCGAGTTGGGAATTTAGCTGTCGCCAACCTGTTTTTTTGAACCCAAACGTGACGCCATGATGACAGGTTGGAGCTGGGAAAATAACACAGCCAAGCCAATGTTGTCCTAGGTTGCAATGGCGGTGCGCAAAGCTAGACGCTACAGGGAAAGTTGCTGGTTTTCAATCGTCTGTAGCAAGTCATCCAGCATGGTAAACGCAGACCTCCGGGTACGGGCACTGTTCATCTGCATTAACGGCAGCAGACAGAAATTTGGCAGACAATAGTGCTAGCTAGGTGCTATAGAAAGTGAAAACATAGTAAGGGGGTCAAAGTTTAAAACTAAAACCCAGAAACACCCAAAAACAAGTTCACGGCTATTTTAGGTCAGCGTGTAGCCATGCCCTATCTATTGAAAAAAAAATAGACTAACTATAAATTGAGGAGACTTCTTTTTGGAGCCAGTGGAGTCGCCCCCTGCTAGAAATTAGATAGTATGCAGGTTTAAGGCACTTCAGCGTTGGCTTCACTTTTCAGATGCGGAAGCTCCATTCATTATTTTTTACACTCTATGGTTTTTATGCTTAGGCATCATTTATACTGTAAAGCAGCAAGAATAAAAGCTGCAGACGTAAATGTGTACTTGCTCATCAAGACATTTGCTTTCATGTGTTATTGTTCTTTGCGCTGATACTGGATTTTTAAATGCCGAAGACATTTGGGCTTATTTGTCTCTGTTTCACTCTTGGCACCGGGGCCCAGTTTTTCAAAAGTAATCCAGTGGGATTTCGGATCATGGATTGGATCAAATCTTGGAAATGGGTTTTTCAAAAGCAAAAAAGGGATTCCGAACTAATATCAGACCATATAAACCTTTTGAAAAGATGCCTGGAAGTCTGGACTATGTCTGGGGACACTAGTTGTTGCACTATGACCATTAATTGCACTTTATTATGTTGTTGCTATGCTCTATTGCACATGTTTTGTATGTCTTGTTATGACATTTTGATATTTTTTAAAATATTTTTAAATGTTTCAAGTTAAAGTACATGGAATCTTAGAAAATCTTTTTTTTACCATGGTATCGAAATCGGCATCAAGAATCATGTTATTTTACTGGTATTGGCACAAACTACTGAATTTTTGGTATTGTGACACCCCTACTTGAAAGTAGTTAAGACACGCAAACGGAAAACCGAAAGAGCAGAAGTTCAAATTGAACTGGGTAAAGAACAAATCTTGCTTAACCAACTGCAGCAGACAAAAGTGCAGATGGAGATACATCTCCTAAAGGCAGAGATGGAAAGAGCTGGTATCTGTCCTGTAAATGACTTTTGACTATTGGATAGTATTGTTTTTGTTTTGTTATTGAACATTATAACAAAATAAGGAATGTAAAATGTGTTTCTGTTTCTTAAAATTAAAACAACAATTTGTGGCCACCGGTATTTTGCCTACCTGTTACATTACATTACATGTCATTTAGCTGACGCTTTAATTCCAAAGCGACTTACAATTGCTACATATGTCAGAGGTCGCACGCCTCTGGAGCAACTAGAGGTTAAGTGTTTTGCTCAGGGACACATTGGTTGATGTATCGCAGTGGGATTCAAACCAAGGTCTCCCACACCAAAGGCATGTGTCATATCCACTGCCTCATTCAGTCATTTTTTAACAACCCATTTGACAAAATGACCAAACAAGATTTTCTTTAACATGATCTTTTTATATACGTGCCATATCATTTATCTCTGCTCTCCATTCTTATTACAAGCCAAGCCAAACACAGAATGAACTGGATGCTGTAATGGAACTTCCTGAAAGAAAGTGCAGCTTTCAAACAGATTTCAATGGGAACATTCTGTGAAAGTAAAGTTTTACTTTGTGTATAAGTTTCCCTTTGTTAATAAGTTCCACCAAACTCAAAACTATCCAAAGTGCATTGTTCCTGTTTTAATTTATTTCTGTAAAAGGGAAACACAGAGTGGACACAATATCCCAATCACTACCAATCCTGTTGTCCAATTAATAATATCCTTAGGAGCTGAATCTATAGGTCCTCTCCCCTGCCCCTTAATTAATCCAGCCCGCTGTAGATTGGACTCTATTAGCCCCAGCTGTTCTATCGTTATCATTAATTCTCATTTTCTAGCCAATCCATTCTATCATTCTATCACATTCATTCTCTCTTTGCTAACTGTGATAATGGAAAAGAAAATAGAGGGAGAAGATATGCATTTCAAAGATCAAGACTCCCATCTGTGTCTTGTTCTATAATTCGCTGCAAGATATTTTTATATTTTGTATAAAAGATAAAAACCCAAAACCCCTTTCTTTAGCACCCATTCTCAGATTTCACTATGTTCTCCCACGAAGAACGACAGCATCTGTCAGAAAGCGCCCTAAAAACATTGCGGTTTACATTTAGGCCGGTTACACACTGCCTGCGTGGTGTTTCTGTTGCGTGTCCATGTACCATGTTAAACATAAATATATACCGATTTAATTACAGCAAAGACAATGTCGGCAGTATTGATGGCAAAATAGGCTACAGAATATTTCGTTCTGTATTGACAGGTGCAATATTAGAAAATCGATTTTCTTTTTTAAATTACATTTATATCTGCATTTATATCAAAACCTAGATACTTTCAAACATCAACATGTCATTTATTAATATGTATTCGTGTCTAAACGACATATAAACATCTTTTCCTATTCTATTTTGCCTGGAAACGCTTCCAACACGCTTGCGTGTTGTGTGAAAAATAGGCATTGGTTCTATTTCTAGCAGGCTCGAGCCGCGCGTGTCGGCAGTGTGTAAGCTCCAACCTGTTAACATGGGAGCCGAAATATAAATATAAACGGACGTGCGACGCATCCAGTGTGTAATTGGCCTTATAGGTAATATTTGTCGGTAGGTTGGGATGGATCAGTGGGTCAACAAAACATCCAACTTTAATATGGGAGGCCGCTGTTTGTTTACTGTTTCAAACTGACAATCACTGTTTTTTTCTTCAAAGCGTGACCAAAATTAACCACACGTTTATTACTATAACCATGACGACTAGAGTCCCTGAATCTTAGCAAAGAAGTCCTATTAACCCAAACTATGATGTGTCCCTAACCTTAAATTAGTTTTTGTTTTTTGATAATCCTAGCCAAACCTCCAGAGTGCTGTCACATCATAAAACCCATTCATTTTTCAACAATGATTTGTAACAGTTTTGAAGGCACAGACAGTATGATGTCATCCTGTGATAGAAGCATTTTCTGACCTGACACTACTATGTGTAGTTGTAGTAAGGCATTGGACACTGCAGTAGAAGATTTTTTTTGTGTTTAAAGGTCCCATGACATGGTGTTCTTTGGATGATTTTATATAGGCCTAATACTGTATCTGAAGTCTCTTTTATATAGGCCTTAGTGGTCCCCTAATACTGTATCTAAAGTCTCTTTTATATAGACCTTAGTGGTCCCCTAATACTGTATCTGAAGTCTCTTTTATATAGGCCTTAGTGGTCCCCTAATACTGTATCTAAAGTCTCTTTTATATAGACCTTAGTGGTCCCCTAATACTGTATCTAAAGTCTCTTTTATATAGACCTTAGTGGTCCCCTAATACTGTATCTGAAGTCTCTTTTATATAGACCTTATTGGTCCCCAAATACTGTATCTGAAGTCTGTTTTATATAGACCTTAGTGGTCCCCTAATACTGTATCTGAAGTCTTTTTTATATAGGCCTTAGTGGTCCCCTAATACTGTATCTGAAGTTTGTTTTATATAGACCTTAGTGGTCCCCTAATACTGTATCTGAAGTCTCTTTTATATAGACCTTAGTGGTCCCCTAATACTGTATCTGAAGTATCTTTTATATAGGCCTTAGTGGTCCCCTAATACTGTATCTGAAGTCTCTTTTATATAGGTCTTAGTGGTAAATGTAAATGGACTGTTCTTATATAGCGCTTTTCTAGTCTTAATGACTTTCCAAGCGCTTTTACATAGTACAGGAACCATTTACCATTCACACGCATTCATACACTGTGGCCGAGGCAGCCGTACAAGGTGCCACCTGCTCATCAGATAAACATTCACACACATTTACACTCCGACACGCAGCAACTCGGGGTTCAGTGGACCCAAGGACACTTCGACATGGGACTGCAGGGCCAGGGATCGACCCACCAACCTTCCGATTGGCAGGCAATCGCTCTACCACTGAGCCACAGCCGTCCCCTAATACTGTATCTGAAGTTTCCATGAATTTAGTTTCTGAGAAATCACATTTTTCTGTTGTTCTGTTCCAAGCCGCTGCGAACGAGGGACATGCACTAGGCTGGAAGAGGAGTGTTAATGACCACGTTGTATAGTTTTTTTCCTAGCCTAGGTTCTACTTGGGCAGCCCGCACAGGAAGAATAAGGTGCCAACACTGACCAGGGTTGTAGTGCTATTAGTTAGTTAGCTAGCTAAGTACCGGAGCGCACCTATGGCACGCACACGTGCACCCACTGATTTATATATGCCTTCTCTCAAAGGTGTGTTGTGCATGTGTTGTCTTATTGTTGCGTGCTTTGGCCTCTCAGGGCCACCGTAGTAAGTTCCATTTTAGCATACTATTTACACTTGAAGTGTAGTCAAATAGATGTTAAGTTGAAGTTAATACATAACTGAATACACTTAACTATACTTGGATTTGATGAAAAAAGTACAAAATGAAGAACATATACTTAGTAGCTACACTTTATTAAAATTATATTTTTAATAGATTTTGTTTTCACCTGGGGAGGAAGGCAGTCTGGTCTGGACGTGCGATGTCCTGCTTTGCCGCTCATCTTCCACTCTCTGTGTTACAGTTCTCAAAATCCCTTCGCTACGGAAAACAACAACAAACTTTGAGCTAGCAAGCTGCACCCTGAAACTGACAGGTTTTAAAGAAAATTGTGCATCAAGACAGGGCTGCTTGTGTTATGGTTTTGGTGTTGTCTTAGTTTGGTAGTCTGTTTTCTGTGTTGTGTTTTGCTCTGTTTCCTGTTTTATTTTGAAGTCCCTGGTTTTCTGTCTTGTCTGTTCCTATTTACTTCCTGTCTTGTGTTTCCCTCCTTTTTTTGATTGCTCTGCCCAGCCTAATGTGTTTCACCTGTTTCCCAGCCCTTGTGTCACCTGTCTTGTGTTTTCTCATTAGTCTGTGTATTTAGCCTCTGTGTTCCCCTTGTCTTGTGTTAGATCGTTTTGTCTTTGCCCTGTCTGTCTGTACCCAGTCTCTATTCTGTCGGTATGTTTTTCGAATCTTCCCTGTAGTTTTTTGTTGTCCTTGTCTCTGGAGATCTGTTGGATTTGTGACTTTGTCTTTTGCCTGTCTGCCTCAGTTTTGGACTCCTTGTGTTTTCTGTTTGCCCCTTTTGGATCCCTTTTGATTGGTTTGTTCCCAGCCTTTTGTTAATAAATCCTCCACTGCAAACGTCTTCCTGCCTGCCTGCCTGCTCTCTCCGCATTTTGGGTCCGCCATTCCCTACTCCTCCCAGCCACCCCTTAACAGCTTGGTTCTTTCGGGGAATGATTGTAATGATTTACAAAGAATAGGCCTATGGCATTTCTTCTCTAAGTGGACGTTTTGGGACCGATTGGTGGGATTGCTGTGGACGAAGTACACATGGAGAAACACTGGTGGGAGCAAATGCCGTTTAATCATGTATCCAGCTAATTTAAATAGCTCTTGCATATGTGCCATTTTCCTTTGTGCGGTGCAAATGTTCCACCAAAATTAGTTCCTTTCTGAGACTATTTAGCAGAGCCACCGTCGCTGGGCCCGGAGCTTATCAGAACTTATCGGAACTTAGCAGAACTTAGCGATCTCCGTGCACACAAGTGATTTTAGCTCTAGCAGAAGAACTAATGTCCGTTTAAACTAACACACTAACACCCAAACCACATATGTCAACAACATTCTGGTATACTGGGCATGCGCGTGCCGGGGTAAACAGGAGGCAGCATGTATACTCTGCCCGTTGCTGGTAGTTGCCATGGTAATGTTAGTAGCTTAGTCTTAGAGAACTAGACATCATGACCCAATCAGACGGCGAAACATTGGTGTCAGTGTTGCAACAGGTCTACACAGTACTGTGGAGCTAGAGCTGGCAATGCGAGACTAGGTCTGGGATGGGTAAGGGGCTGGGGTCTCCATTTGCAGCCTGCTCATGGCCTCTTGGGGGGTTGTGGAGTGCCTCATGCCCCAACATGCTGTACCTGGAGCCCTGTTGCTTTGGGCTTTTTCATGCACTTAATGGTGAGTATTTATACCTTTTGCTTCCTACTTTTCCTTATTCCGGAGGGTCCCAGTAGCTTCTTGCTACCGCACCAAAGGTTGCTTTTGATCCCACCTTTCTTCTGCTTGTCTCAAGTTCTTGCCCCCTTGCCCGTCAATTAACCCTTTTTCCTCTCACCTTTGACTTTGACTCTCAGTTCTTTCCGGAACATTTGCACCAATCAGTTTGATGTGATGTCCGATCACAACATGACATTATATCTGGTTTGTAAAATAGTTGACGATCTGCACTTTGGTTGATTGCAGACAGCTCACACACATCCTCACACAGTCATAATATTTGGATCCAAGTTGGAGAACTCATCAGCATGTTTCTGGAGAGAGCGGTGCTTCTTAGGATTTATGGACCATTTCATGCTCCCATTTCCTTTAGTAGGTAATATGTGTCACTTTTATAACACTGTGAAGTTGAAGTGTTGAGGTGAAATGTTAAGTGATGTTTCAGCGATATGCTAAAGGAAGAGATTGGCTTAGCCTTAAGTGGACATCCTAGCACTCATCCAGCCATCGGAGGGATCACAGCCATTTCCTGACTCTGACGTAACAAGGCCGAATGGAGCGCCTGTGTCCTTGACGAGCCCTGGCAGTGCCTTACAGCCAGCAGGAGAAGGACATCTCACGGTACTGTCATGCAGTGCAGTGTTATGTTAATAGTTTGGTCAAGAGGTGACATTCCTGTGAGCCTTATTTAATTTTTATTTGTGCATTTCAGTGAATTTACTTTCACTTTTGCTTGGTTTCTTTGTGTGGGTTTGCAGGGTGTCACACATTTATATCCCCCCTTTCCCTTCATTTTGGCCATTAAATTGGATTGTTTCATTTGTAATGACATTTATACTAATTAAACCCATTCACACTTTTTCAAACCATTCCTTCTACTTCACCTAACCTACACATTCAAGCCAGCTATCCAGTTTGGCGTCAGCCTTTCAACATACAACATTCACACCACAATTTGTTTTTCAGAAATTGCATTCTGTAGTTTTTATTGTCATTATACTGTATGTTAACAGAATCAATCAAATAAAGCTTACGTTGAAATCCTATCAAGCATCCCAGAATCAGTCCTTGCAAATCACAATCACATTTAAAGTGAGTGATCACAGAGAAAGTTAGAGACAAAAGTTGTCTTTTCTGCCAAAACAACCTCCTGCCTGGGCAGCCTGGTACTCGAATGACTACAGCCCGTTAAACCTCCATCTCTCTGTGGTCACCTACACTGTGCTTTACCATATACTCGTTATATTAATATTTACCAGCCCCGACAGCAATGCTAGTATTTTTGTCACCTTGTGATTCTGTGTGTCATCCAGGGCTGCAATTAACAACTTTAGTTGAATAGTTATACGAATAATTGACTATTCGGATTATGAATCGCACAATTACTTACTGTCTCTTATTTAGATATCAGCTTTGAAAGTTAGCTTGAGGTTGTTTAAGGCATGAGCTAACTTAACAATAAAGATCATTTAAATTAAATAAATAATTATTTAAATATAACTGGGCTGAATGTTGTTTGTAGAGCAGCAGCAGTAATGTTTACAACAGCAAAGCCACTATATAAACTAGGGATGCTAATTTAAATGAATTTTTCTGCCAAATCATCATCAGGATCATTTGGACCCCACCTCAGTGGTGGATTTGACGTAGATTGACAAATATCCTCAATTTCTCTCAGATATCGTTACCCAAGATGTTCTCTACAACTCTCAGATGAATGCGCCTTTCAAATGTGAAAGTGCTTGAGAACCAAGTAATTGGAGAAATGGATAGCACTGCAAAATATTGTAAGACACACTTCTTCCTGAAAACACCTGGAAAAACTGCTGCAAATACAAGTGTAACAAATACAGAGACACAAAAGTGATGAGGGCCCTCCAGGGAAAATGTTAAATTGTATTTAATTAAAACGTTATAGACCTTTTTCATGGCAGACATGTTGACATGTCATCGTAGGAAAAGCACAGGTGTATTCAAAACCATTAATGATGGCTGCATTCCACTTAGGAGAGTTCCTGGTATTAAACCATTACTGATGGCAGCATTCCACTTAGGAGAGACCCTGGTATTAAACCATTACTGATGGCAGCATTCCACTTAGGAGAGACCCTGGTATTAAACCATTACTGATGGCAGCATTCCACTTAGGAGAGACCCTGGTATTAAACCATTACTGATGGCAGCATTCCACTTAGGAGAGTTCCTGGTATTAAACCATTAATGATGGCTGCATTCCACTTAGGAGAGACCCTGGTATTAAACCATTACTGATGGCAGCATTCCACTTAGGAGAGACCCTGGTATTAAACCATTACTGATGGCTGCATTCCACTTAGGAGAGACCCTGGTATTAAACCATTACTGATGGCTGCATTCCACTTAGCAGAGGTCCTGGTATTGTGCATACTGACTCACTGAAATAGCTTACTGGGACACTTGATGGACACACACACACACACACACACACACACACACACACACACACACACACACACACACACACACACACACACACACACACACACACACACACACACAACATTTTAGAAAACCATATGTAAATGAGTAACAGGCCAACACATTAAAAACCTGCTGCTGGTCCTATTTTATAACTAAACTCTACATGATGCAGTCAAGATGGTCTGAAAAGATTGATGTTATTTGAGAATAAAATGGCCATTGACTCATATGGGGTGTGCATTATAAACATTCTAAAAAAATAGCATTAAAACACTTTGACATGCTTATTTCAGTATAATGTTACCTTGCGGTTGGGGTGTTATTTTGAAGACACCTTGTGTACAATCTTCTCTTCTTTCTTTTCAGTGCATTAACTGACTGTGGTGATTGTCTTGACTGTGAAACAGCTACACAAATACTGGCTAATCAATCAACAGCAAATTATATGAATACATTCACACTTATAATAATTATTTTTGTGTGTGCGTTGTTCAAAAGCAAACAAAATGAGGATAATGTCTACTCTAATGAAGCACTTCTCTGCTCTCTCCTGATAAAGGTTTCTCCAGATGACAGCAGCTCAAAGCGAGGCTATTCACACACCGAGTTATTTCCACACATGCTGTTTTTTTCTCCTGTGTTTGCTCATCGGCTGTCACACACTGTGCTTACTCTTGACTGAACTGACCTTTCAGGCCCATTAGCAATTAAAGCTGGACATATCTCAGTCTATTTGCTAATTAGCATGCATATAAACTTGTGAATTATGGAAATGAGTTAACTGGACTAAAGTTGAAAGAAATGTTGAGCAGATGCAGTGCTGCTCAGACTGTTCTGCTAATGTGAAGCAGAAATGGGTTTAGCTATAAAACCAACTGCTGAGAGATGTGAGTGTGTGCGTGTCATTGTATTGAAGGCGGCTATGCCAGTGTATATGTCATGGAAGACCAGTATTCATTCACCTGCATGTTTTTGTCCATTATGACTACTTGTTACTGACATTATACTTAGCACCTCCCTTGTGAAGATTTAGGAAACATGGACTGTGGCAAGAACTATGTTGTGGAGCACAAGCTTTCCAAAATGTCATTGATCTGGTTATATTCTGTATTTTTCACATTGTAATAATAAAGCTTTAGTGTGTAACTTCTGTATATTAATGAACGTCCGTTACATTCAAGCCATTGCCAAAGGAGTTGCTACAAAGCTAATTAAGACTATTAGCTCCACACAACTCTTTCTGGATTTCTCAGTATGACTATGTTCAGAAGATTGGGTCACCCGGTGACTTTCCTGCGCAGAAACTCGAGTGAAGATAGTGAAGAGTCCATCATGTATGTTTTAATCCTCTGTGTCCTCCTTGGCTACTAGCAACTACGTGGAAGAGGGGTGGGGGTGGTGCGCGATCACGGAAGGCTTGTATTACGTGGACGCGCCAACAGTTTTGTTGTCATTACTTAGAATTCCCCATGGGGGAGACAGAAACTACACACTATAGCTTTAAACAAAATATTTAAAAACGTGTTCTCTTAATACTTTCTGAATTCCCTACTCTGTGACTCACCCCCAAACCCATTAGTTCTTACTGAAGACATGAATAGACTCAAGATTCATTCAATAGAAAAAGGCTCAGTCAGCAGTTGGTCACCCCAGGCTTCATCGCTTTGAGTTTTCCCAAACTGTGGCGCAGCCCGAGGCCCAAATCACAGAACATGCGTGCGTTCATCACGTGTCAAAAAAAGCAGTGCCGTTAAAAGGAATTCGCGTTCACTCTGTATTATTGCGTTCATTTCGACAGCCCTAGTTGAAATACAAAATGTTATATCAATAGACAGAGGATAGAAGCGAGGATGAATACAAAGCTACAATCCACATACACTGAGGCTAACCATTACATGCATCCAGACGTCTGAGGTCATCAGTTGAATGAATTATTGGAATTTCTTCCCATGACACCTGTGCACCGATATAAATGAGATTCCTCTATCTAACAATTACCTTCTCTGCATGGGCCCATTAATATATCATCATGGCATTTTGAGGTAAATGTCCTACTGGTTTAGATAGTAGAGCAGTTGGCTACCAATCGGACAGTTGGTGGTTCGATCAGTGGCCCTGCTGTCCCATGTTAAAGTGTCCTTGGGCAAGACACTGAACCCAGAATGGTTTGAATGGGTGTGATTGTTTATCTGATCAACAGGTGGCACCTTTTACGGCAGCTTCGGCCACCAGTGTATGAATGTGTGTGCAAACGGTTCCATGTACTATGTAAAAGAAGTTTGAGTAGTCGTTAAGACTAGAAAAGCTCTATATAAATGCAGTCCATTTACATTTAGTGAGTATTTGTGGCAGAAGGACGGTGCATGTGGGATTAAATCAAAGTTGGTCTATATCCACGACGTTTCACTCCCGGGATTGCTCCGGTGCTTATTTTAGGCCAGATGTCCATTACCTTCGGCTTTCTTTGTGTTAGCGTTCTAACCTCCGGTGGATTTGTGAGGACTATGGTTAACTGCTCCTCAGATCTCTGCAGGGTAAATCCAGACAGCTAGCTAGACTATCTGTCCAATCTGAGTTTTCTGTTGCACGACTAAAACTACTTTTGAACGTACACATGTTCCACCAAAACAAGTTCCTTCCAGAGGTTATTTTGAAGAGGGACTGTGGCTCCATATGGCACTTAATCCCGCCCAAGATAACTGTGATTGGTTTAAACAAATGCCAATAAAACAGCAAATTTTTCTCACATTCTGGAATGCTGTGTGGTCTAGCCAGACCTTCCATTTCAAACAAATGCAGACTCAGCCTGCGAACCTGAAGATTTACTCTAACATTGTCTGTTATGAATCAGTGTTATGTACGGTGGCCTACAGGGACGAACGCACTGCAACTTAATGTAACGCACGCAAATAGACAAAACACAAGCAAATTAAGAAAACGCGCTGCAAGTATAGAAACAATGCAAAAAGAAAAGCACTCAATCCCCGAAAACAAATGCAACAAAAGTTCATACGCTTCTGATTTTTGACACCACTGGGAGAGAGCGCTCTGCTTTTTCTTGCCACGAGTTTACAGACAGTCTCTGATGATTGGGTATCAGCTGTGACCTGAGCCAATAAACTAGAGACACACCCACCAAATGAGCGAAAACATACAGTATCTCATACAGACTTAATATGTACAGTCTATGATCTCAAAGCAGTTGCACACCATTCTGAGATCTCTCTCTCTCTCTCTCTCCAACTATTACAGTCACTTTTTAAGATGTTGTATTGTCTGTAGCCCTATATGTGTCTGTAGCCCTATATGTGTCCTTCCTTCATGTCCTACGATGCTTTGTTGATCTTATGAGGTTATGTTGATTTTATGTCGAATTTAAAAATGTTTTTTCTGTTATGCCAGGATCAGACTGCACAATTTTTTGTCTTTCACAACAGTCACTATGTCAGACTAGACAGACATATTGCCAGAAAATCTTGGACAGAAGTGTGGCAACACTACAAGTATGACACCGACCAGCCCCCAGACCGATTATCGTGTGCTGTCATGAAGCTGGCGTGCGAGTTCATAGGTCGACGATTTAGTGGAGCAGCAGCCTCTCGAAAAACTCACAAAAATCGTTTAAACTGACTGTTGTTGATCTGAAATAAATACAGATTCAGGAAATGCATGGCCTATTTCTTGCTTAAAATGTTTTCAGAAACATGTTTCGGTGAACTATTTGTAAAATAAGAGATCGTATTCCGAACAAGCCACCATTATGATCTGTTTTCTTTACTTGTCAGTGGTCAAAGTGAAGAGAAACAGATAACTGCTAGTGGCTAGCCCACCAATGTGCAACGCTGGGAAGCGGGACGATCCCTGCCGTGAAAAAAGACTATACGGACACTGTGTGTACTTTCCTCCAGCAGACGGCAGCAGTAGCATCTCTCCATTTTCACCATGTTCACATATGTGTGCCAGCAGGGGTGTAGCACAAAATTCTGGGCCCTGTAGAAAGGCATTTTCTATGGGCCCCTCCCTGCATCCACAGCTATTCATTCTAGCATCTTTTGGGTACTCAGTCCCCTTTTTCCCCCCAGTCCGACGCCCCTGTGTGCCAGAGAGGCAGGGAGCACTCTCTCTTCCTATTGGTCAATGTCAAGGAACACATCATAGAACATGGTGGAAAAAGACAAAAAATTCTGAGATGTTAGACTTTCTGCGTTGTTGTCGTGAGGCGTCCCAGATGTTAGATCGCTGATCTTTGATTATGTCACACTATAAGTGGTAAAGACACACGTTTGTCGGTCCAGACCCTCATTATCAGGCACGACTTTGAACGTATCGTGTTGAATTTGTGTAGTCTGATCCTGGCATTACATGTGTGTGTGTTGTAAAGCAACAGATTCTAGCACTATGCCCAAGACAAATGTCCCCTCTGGAACAATAAAGTGTATTCTATTTTTTCTATTCTATTTTCATGATGTCATGACTGTGCTCGCCAGGCGGCGGTGTGGCTACTTGGTATACAAGGCCACAGTAAAGGGGAATGGATCTTGATTTTCATCCTCTGTTGCCCCACTACCAATTTCCTAAGTCTTATTTCTCTCTAATATTGTTAGACGCCAAGAACTCTTGAGGGGCAAGTGACAGGCCTGCTGGTGTGGAACGTGATGCACCAAACATGGCAGCACGCAATGCTGAAGCAACTCATGCCTGTAATTAATTTCTATCCTTAATTCCTTCATAGATAATTATCAGATGAATTACATACTTAGCATTGCAGTGAACAGTGACCAACAAACAGAGCAGACATAAATGTCTTCACTTAGTTATGCCGACTGTGTCCTGGGTCACCTTGCATTTGTTTTTTCTTCTGAAATTCAGAGAAATGTGTAAATTTCTCCACTGATGCTTATGCACTTTTTCATCAATGTGCAAACATTTTGGATTGTCCTGAAAGACCAACACTTTGGATTTTCATGGTTTACTTTACATTACACTGTATTGCACTCAAACATGCAGTTTTCAGTGTTTTTATAGGTATTTAATAGATATTTCAGCATCTTGATTAGCACTGGAGAACTTTGTTTGTATTGTTATTCATTGTCCCATTTTATGTTGTCTGTGTTTTCTGAACTGTGTGTAATGGATGCCCTGCACTACTTAACTGCGCAACTAATTTACTTATGGGTACAAAAAACTATCCAACTCGTCAAATACTTTGTCAGTGGGTCTCGGTGTCAGATACTGACCCACAGGGCACCCTTTAGCATCTGCAACGCAGTAGGTTGACTGCGGCGCTGTAAGATGAACGTACATTTTTTAACCCCACCCACAATCTTTTCCTAACCATAACTAAGTGGGTTTACCCTGCACTTAAAAAAATAAAAAATGACCCCAAGGGATCCCTACCCAAAACGGTAAAAAGTGACGTCAAGGGGTCCAGACCAAGCTTCAGTATTTGACCAAGATCTTTTCCTTACCCTAACTAAGTGGGTTTACCCTCACGTTAAAAAAATTATGCCAAGGGATCCCAACCCAAAATGGGAAAAAAAAGGGAGTGAGACGCTACTGAATATGACGGCACATTTGGCTTCCTGCAGAAGTGTCTCCACTTCAGAAATACTGAAGCGGTTTCGTTGGAGTTCGTTGCGCCACCCTCCTCAGATTTTTGCATCGGCATTCTTTTTATTTTTATTTAATCATGTTTTGGGCCTTTTATGCATTTTTATTTGATAGGACAGGGCGGAGGGAGAGAGGGGATGACATGCAGCCAAGAGCTGTGGGCCTGATTCAAACCTGAGCCGCTGCTAAGGCCTCAGCCTACATGGGGCGCACGCTCTACTTGTTCTCTCTTTTTTCCTTCTTAATGTAATATAGTTATACAGTATGTATGTGCTATTTGTTTCTGTATTAATTGTCTGTAAATTTGTTTTCATGTATGCACCAATAACCAAGGCAAATTCTTAGTAAGTGCTACTAACCTGGTGATGAATCTTTTTCTGATTCTGATGTTTAACTAAAATTGTCTGTAAGTGTAATATAGTGGTATAAAGTTCTTGAAAGCAATACTTGAGTAAAAGTACAAGTATCTTACCAGAAAATGACTTTTAGAGTATTACTTGGTAAAGGTTTTAAAGTATCTGATATTTACTGTACTTAAGTATGAAAAGTAATGTTCCGATATTAAATGTACTTGGGTATTAGAAGTAAAAGTAAACAAAAAAAAAAATAAAAATCAAACATGCTGTGCTCCGTCAGAGAAATCCTCCCTCTTGTCTTAGAATCTATCGAGCTAATTGTCCGTCATGCTTACACGCCACACGGGGAGGATGAGCTGGCATTGAGTCGGCCCATCTTGAAAGATGACTAGAAATACATAATCTCACTAACTTGTGCTTGCACATCATTTGGCCCTTTGAACGCTGATCCGGAGTAATGAAATCAAACGAAGCCCCATCAATCCCCCTGAATGGGTCTCAGCTCTATCAATCCATGTTATGACACCCTCGTCAAACACTAACAGTGTCCAATATGCTATTAAATGAGCATGACAGATGTGTTTCTTTTAATCTAATTGATTTATGAAGGCCTTTTCACGACATTCCGGCAGAAAAATTATACAAGTCAGCAAGTTTAAATCGCTCGCTGATCCTCAAAGCTGCACTGTTTTTACT
The DNA here is from genome assembly GCA_025617405.1 of Perca schrenkii. Classification (NCBI taxonomy): domain Eukaryota; kingdom Metazoa; phylum Chordata; class Actinopteri; order Perciformes; family Percidae; genus Perca; species Perca schrenkii. The sequence continues at coordinate 1,887,805 of CM046804.1, forward strand.
CTGTCCGTGTCAAGGTTCAAGTGTGCTCTGCCAGGTTATAGCGGCTCACTATCCAGCAGTGAGTGAGCAGTCGCCCGGCAGACATGGTGACCGACTGGACACTGTCCCTCCGCTGCTATTGGTCATACTGAAGTTACTGTCTGGTGACAATCACAGGGGAAAAGGTCAGTACATTTAATTAATTTGAAGTTTTATGGTTTAAGTATTAAAGCGTGGTAGAATGATGTCTGAACACTTAATCATCACTGACACTATGTCCACACAGACTAATGCTCTGCCGTTCAAAGGCTTGGCATCACCTGTTTGTTTTATTGTATATGAGGTTTTTCTTTCCTTGGATGATCACTATTTGAACAGAGATACAACAAAAGTGTATGATTCAGACACCAAATGTATTATTTACACTACAGTTGACTGGAACTGTACCTTCAGGGGAGAAACCCCAGGCAAACCATCATTTTTCAATTTGGACTTTTTTGGGCTATTGCTTCTGGAGTATGTCTTCTTTCAGACTATTGGGAAAATAACATCCCAAATACACATTTAGGTCTTTATTTCAGTAAACTTTGTCTATTTGCACCTGCAAATTTCTCCTAAATTCACCAAAAGTTAGCATTAGATAATGCCTCATTTGCATATTTAAACATAACATTTCAGAAAACTTGTAATACAAAAAAGTAATTGATTGGACTCAAAGTGATGCTAACTCAAACAGATGAAATAAAGAAGGTGTAGCATGTATCATTATACTTAATTGTTTTGAATACTCTTTGGCAGGAAATAAGTGAGGAGTCCTAGAGAAAAGGGACAGGCACTGAATACAGAGGAGAACAGTGTGAATTTACCTTTACTTCAACAAACATGTTCAGATGTTTCATGATTATTTTAGCCTCTTCTGTATTTCCAGATTATAGTGGGCATTATTCATTTAAACATTCAATGAAACATTTAATATGATCCACATGTATCACTCCGAACGCCTCTAGCAAATACATTTTTTGGACCTCTGTAGTCTCGCATTGCCAGACCTTCCTCCACAGCGCTGCGGAGGAAGGTCTGGCTGGTCCACACAGAATTTCTGGATGGGAGAAAAATGTGTTCTGGTTTATTGGCATTTCTTTAAACCAATCACAATCGTCTTGGGCAGTGCTAAGCATGGGACACACTGACAGTGTCTCTGCAAAATAGCCTCAGGAAGGAACTTGTTTTGGTGCAACGTGTACGTTCAAATGTTTTAGTCGTGCAACCGAAAACTCAACAGTCTAGCTAGCTGTCTGGATTTACCCTGCAGAGATCTGAGGAGCAGTTAACCATAGTCCTCAGTTATGCACCAGAGTTTAAAATGCCAACACGAAGAGGAAGGTAACACACATCCGGCCAAAACTAGGGACATCCGGCGGAATTTCCGGCAGCACCGGAACAATCCAAGAGGTCCTGGCTGCAGGCCTCCACTGTGAGGTCGCTTCCGGTGCAGGCTCCACTGTCAGAACACCTCCACTGTCAGAACACCTCCACTGTCAGGACGGGAAGTGCAGACTTTTTTGGGGGGGCTGGGGGAACATTTAAATGTCGATTTCACCTGCCTTTTTAATTCTAGGGAGACCAGCGAGTCAACATATGTCCCGAGTAGCGGTGAGTTGCTGATTTTGCTTATCCACAGAAAGTAAATGCATGGTTTGTTGTGTTCTTCGTCAATATAGGTGCCGTAAAATAGTAACGTTATAGAAGTCATTAATGATGCAAATTACCGAATGTTACATGTCGAGTTGGGTTGTCGTTTTGAAGCTAAATAAGATAACGTCAAAGTTAACTTTCACCAATGGCGGTTAGCATCAACACCTTAAATTCTCAGTGATTAAATTTTTAGTGCATAACGTAAAGTAACTGTTCGCATTTGTTTGTATGTAACGTTATAAAACATTTTTGGTAAACTCTCCTTGCATTAGCTGGGCATCATCACAAAGTTGAAAATGTGTCTTTCTGAACTCACAAACGTGATATGTGAGACAGCCAAGCTACCAATACGATGCTACACACCATGATGCTAGCTAATTAGTGATAACAACTGTTTAAGTGCACAAGTGGAATCAAAATGTGGCAGGACTAGATGGCACATTTTTATTTTTTTATTTTTCCACCTCTGTTTATTTATTTGTAGTTTATTTAAATAGGGACAGATACAAAGAAACATAGATTATTACATAAATAACAATCCGATGCCTGTATCACAGTGTTTGTAGCCAAGGCTAATTCGCAACACCTGTCCCTAGGAGGGCTATTAACAGTTCAAATAATAGAAGAAATCAAATTTTTACAATGAATACAATAAAATGTCCAAAAAAAAACAGTTAACAGCAATAAAAATAAGTGTAGTAAATAAACACATTAACTCGGACTCACACAGATGCATACCTCAGAAACACACAGCTATGTATTTCATATGGCATGATCACACTGCTGCTGCTGTATTAACCATGCTTTTACTAATTTTTTAAAGGTGGACAATTTAAGTATAGCCTTTAAATGTAACAGTGATGGAATCGAATGGGCTTGTTATCCAAAATTTTTAGGGCACGATTATAAAGCCCCTCAATAGGCTTTAGGGTAGTTTGGCTGGCCTGGGACCAAACAGTGGTGCAGTACGACAGATGGGACAGGATCATAGTGTTCAGAAAGACATGAGCCCATTCAACTGTTAAAGGAACACGCCGACTTATTGGGAATTTAGCTTATTCACCGTAACCCCCAGAGTTAGACAAGTCGATACATACCCTTCTCATCTCCGTGCGTGCTGTAATGCTGTCTGACGGCTCCAGCGGCATCAGGCCAGCACAGAACATGCAGGTGAATGGTTCCAGTAATCCTACTGCTCCGAATAAGTGACAAAATAACGCCAACATGTTCCTATTTACATGTTGTGATTTGTAGAGTCACAGCGTGTACAAAAAACAACATAACATGAGACACAGCCGTCTTTTAACAGTAAACAAACCGGGAACTATATTCTCAGGTGGAAGAATATAGTACTTGGGCGGAGTGATATGCTCGCAGCAAGCCTGTCTGAGAATATAGTTCCCAGTTTGTTTGCTGTTAGAAGATGGCTGTGTTACGTTGTTTTTTGTACACGCTGTGACTCTACAAATCACAACATGTAAATAGGAACATGTTGGCGTTATTTTGTCACAATTTGGAGCAGCAGGCTAGTTGGAACCAGTTACCTGCAGGATCTGTGCTAGGCCAAGCTAATGCTGGAACCGTCAGGCAGCGTTACAGCACGCACGGAGATGAGAAGGGTATGTATCGAAGTCGGCGTGTTCCTTTAAACTGCTCCTGATCAATCTGAAACAATTCATACTGGCCTTCATTTTCATTGATATGGTTTTAATATGACTTTTGTAATTTATCTGAGAATCTAAAATCACTCCTAAATATTTTTCTTCTTCTACTTGATCGATGAGTTCACCATTCATTTTAATGTTAAGGTTATTTATTATCCGCTTTCTTGTTATAGAAAAACACATAGATTTAGTTTTCCTCAAATTAAGTGTTAAACATGATTTGTTTAGCCAATCAGACACTTTCTCAAGACTTTTAGTCAATGTACTGCCGATAACAACAGGGCTCCTGCCGGACACATAAACCACAGTGTCATCGGCATACATCTGAATGCCAACATCAGGACATACTTCAAGCAGCTCATTCACATACAGGCTGAAGAGAACAGGCCCCAGTATGGTTCCCTGCGGGATTCCGGTCGTAATTTTACATGGGGCAGACTTTGAATAATCAATAACTACACATTGTTCTCGACCCTGTAAATATGACTCGAACCATGATAATGCCTGGTATGATGTATTATAAGATAATAGTTTCGAGATAAGACGGCTATGATTTACAGTGTCGAATGCCCTCTTTAAGTCCAGGAACTCTGCACCCACGATGTTTCCTTTATCAAGCGGCTGCACAACATTTTCCAATAATGCGCAGATAGCTGTTTCAGTAGAATGGTTCTGTCTGAAACCATACTGATGAGGGTGTATATACTGATGTATTTCTAAATATTGAGTTAGTTGTTCTAAGACAATTTTTTCTAATATTTTTTACATTACCGGAACTAGACTGATTGGTCGATAGTTACTAACGTCTGTGGTGTTCCCGGACTTAAAGACTGGTTTTACCAGTGACCTTTTCCAAGCATCTGGAAATATTCCAGTTTTAATAGAGACATTTATAATGTGGGTCAATGGTTGAATGATCACTTGTGCATATTTTTTGAGGAAAGTTGCGTCTATATTATAATTATCTTTCGATAAATTGGCATTCAGGTCTGAAATAGCTTTCAATACCACTGCCTGATTCACTTCTCTAATTTTGAAGAAATTCTCATTCTCTGATGAAAATGTGTTAAAATGTATACTAGGCTCACCATCTGAAAAGTTAGAAGCAAGATCTTGTACAGATTTAGTAAAAAATTGATTAAAAGCATTAGCAACTTCAACAGGGTCTGATATGGCCTTTCCTTCACATTTTAGTTCATATGAATTATTTGTATTTGCATTAGGTTTAATTAAACTGTTTATTTGTTTCCACATTGCTTTACAGTTTTCCTTTCGTTTCAGTTAAAATTTTCATATAATAATTTGCTTTTAAGTTGCACAATTCTTTTACTACTGTTGTATACTACAGTATGTATAACAAAATGAATAGTTTTCACTGAAACATGCTGCAGTCAGTTCCACTGCCCTCTTTGTCCCAAAGGCATGTGTAAACCCAGCCAACCAGCCAGACTTCAGCGGCATTCATTTTTCAGGTCCACATGAAAAATGCCATTGCATTTGAAGGTAATGCCATTGCATTTTAGATTAAAGATACATACATGTGTGCGCGCGCACACACACACACACACACACACACACACAAATGTGTGTGTGTGTGTGTGTTCATGTGACTTGTTTGTCATTGTCTAATATAAACATTTTCTGGACTTAGTCTTAGATAAGAAGATCTGCCACTGCAAATTGAACTGCAGGAATGGGGGACATTATCATTGTCCTATTTGTGACAAAACTGTTATTAGAAGGACAGACATGGAAGCACACTTAAAGTCTTGTCCCATACAACAAACTTCCACCTCAGCTGCTGCCCAGTCCAAACAGAGTCAGGATTCATCCTTGCCCTCCCTGCAACCAAGTTCATCTGTTGCATCCATTCCTCTGCTTCCACCAACCATAATATCCCCATCTCCAGACCTTCTTGTGCAACAACATACAACCACATGTACTATTTCCCTCTGCCCAATCAATTCAAACATCTACCATCCACTCCTCAGCAGACACACATATGACATCGTCTTCTCCTTTGGTTTCCTCTTCTGTTGTACATACTGCCCAAGAGACTCAAGGTCCAAAATACAAACTGAAAAAGGTTGAATGTCCCCTCTGTTCAGTTACTTGTTTGAAGAGAAACTTGGCCAAACACATCCAGAGGAAGCACCCCAAGAAATCGAAGGATGTAACAGAAACTGATCAGAGTGTCTGTTTTGATGCCAAAAATGGGATTTCTGCAGTCCAAAAAGGAGGGCATGGCTTTTCAGTCCCCATACATGTACAAAACAAAACCTGGGGTCGAGTACACAAGATTCAGTGTGAGTTGGAGGAATGCAAGCAGTACTCCACAATGACATCACAAAGTGGATTAACCTTTACACACTGTGAACACAGCCGCTCTTTGCAATACTGTACAGACAATACTGCAATACTGTACAGCCACTGAAGAATGCCTCAGAGAAGAAGTGTTAACAGAAATGGTGCACTTAAAATTTTTTGGTGATCCAAAAAAGTCAACCTGTATTAAAAGGCAAGAATATGCACAGGCAGCACACGTCCCTCTCTGTGTTGAGGTGTCATTTGAGGAAAGCTCAAATCACTCTTGTTTTTCAGTCCATGAGCCAACTTTACACTATTACAGTTGCCTCGGGAGGATATTTTGTAACATACAATTCATCAGCAAACACGTGGCATTGCCCTTGTGCCAAATCAAGGATGTCATGTGTTCACAAAAACATAAGCAAATGGTATTTATTTCAAACGAACCGGAATGTGTTCAGAACAGAGGAAACCAGCACCAGTACACCAAAAAAGCACCAAGATACTGTCTACCCACCATCAGCAGAAGTCTTCAAACGACTTGTAGAGTAGAAAATCTGTAGAAAAATCTTCCAGCTAACCTGCCAGATGACATTGTAAAACCAAAAGCACTCACAGACTATGTCACAGAGTTGCAGCCAGCAGAGAGCGTGTGCACTCTGTCCAGGACCTGTAAATCTTCAGCAAGGATCTCCAGAAAAGCCAGAATAATCACCATGAATGGGGTAATTGAAAGTCGGTAATTTGTGTTTTGCCTGCTATTATGGAAGTTTGCAGAGAATGTAACACTGTATTAATGATATATTCATAATTTATTTACACCAGATGTCTCGAACCTATTTCCGGAGATGTCCAGTGTGTCACATGACCTATAGATACCAGGAATGGGAGGACGGTCTGCATAACTTCGATGACCATGTTATATTGACCCTTGAACTGTGTGTATACCTGAGACTTAACCTACAGGTATGTACAGTATATTTTTTATGACAAATACTTAAATGTGTGTGTGGGTATATTTGTCTTTATAAATCTTACATAACATGTTTTTTTTGCCTCTTCTGTAGAACAACGTCTCAGTATCCAAGGTATTAAATGCACTTGAAGGCCGAAGGAAGGTGACAATTCCTGCCAGAGATACAGTTCTGCACACCTACTGCCACTTTGAGGCATTGACAAGCCATGATTACTCTTTTTCTTGGGTTTGCTGTGGCCACTATCCTCCAGTAGTTGTCATGGACCTATACAAAAAAGGAGTGTTCAACTTCCCTGGTAAGTCACAGTGTCTTGTGTGTTGGGAGGGAGTTATATCATAGTATTTTCAAAACTAGTTAAATTAATTCCTTTTTTTCAGTGAGTGACATTAAAGATGCCCCAGAGAACTTCACTGGTGAAGTTAATATTGAAGAGTTGTGGGACTCTGTACAGCTGGAGATGATTTCTCGTGGCTTTGTCCAAAGTATGTATATATTCATTTTTCCGTAAATTAGTAATTACCCTCACTTAATGATGCAATGCACTTTAGCATATTAAGAATGTCACGTGTACTTTTCACAGGTCGTGCAAAGAACACCTTCAGTGTAAGACCTAGTTTTGAGTACTGGGGCCCATGGATTGGAAAGAATACGCGTCAATCTGAGATGGCGTTAAACACAGAATTTGAAAAAGCATCCTCTGCTAAGTCCTCCACTGAAGCTGAAGTCAGCTTGGTGTCAGAGGACCGGCTGGTGGATGAGCTCATGAAGCAGAAGGTAGAGTTGTGGTGTATGCATGTAGGTTTGTTTGAGTTGCATTGTGCAGTAACATCTTACTTTATTTCTTGTCTGTATTTCAAAAGGTTTCAACTGTGCGTAAACTGTGCAAGGCCTGTAATTTGGATGCGAAGGGATCGCGGATGGATCTGATTCTTAGACTTAGGCAAGAGATGAAGACATGACACTCATACGACAAGATATTCCAGAAAATCTGGGGAGCATCTGGTAAGGGTCACATTTAACTGGATGATAACTACCTAAAATTAGCTGCTTGCAGGTTTACTATTAAACTTTTTTCAATTTTCCATTGAAGGTGGGTGGTCAGTGATTCTCTGCCCACACGGTGTGGTGTACAGTTTGAAGTTTAACCTGCGTGCAGAGTCTCCACGAGAGTTTGCTGATCTCCTTCTATCCTGGAAACACCTGCCAAATGTCACTGTTTATGACTTTGCTCGGGGTCTAGCAACTCATGTCAACCTACGTTGGCCAACTGTGATACCTTTAAAACTACATGAAGGGAGATTGGCTGCATCGACACCACAGAACATCACAGCAGCTCAGCAGAACAAACTCAAGATCTCCCTACCATGGCTGACTGAAATGTTGCAGAATCCTGATAAAGATGGGCATCCATGCACTGGCTCCCCAGACCACTATGTCTTGTATGACAAATTCCATGAGGCCAATACCAAAGACCCACAGGAAGTGTTGAGGAGGATCCACCTGGTTCCAGAACTTCAGGGTTCATTGAATACTACTTCCTCAATAACATGGCACCCTCAACACACGTTGTCTTGATGAGAAACCTATTACATACATATACAGAAACAACTAAACGAATGCACAACTTTTAGAAAAGCAACTACAGAGAGGACGTGAGTCACATCGTTTGCAAGACATCACACTGTACAAATTTGGACAAGCAGTATTTGGTAAAAACTAATTTAAAGACTTATGTTTTGTTTCTTAGTGGTAATTGGAAATATAATGCTTATGTTGCCTGATAATAATTTCTTAAACCTCAGGACCCCCAGCACCTGATATGCCTACACAGCTTCATCCTGCAGTAGCTGTTAAAAAAAAAAAATCAACAAATAGTAAGAGCAAGATTTTATATTTTAATTCCCGTTTTAATAGATACTAATGCCTGTGGACCACATTGTGAAATGATCACGAAAAGTGAGACCATGCCGAGCATCATGGACCTTCAAGCTTCATCCTGCCCAAAAGCAGCTGGTATGTATTATTAAAAGAAAGAGCTGTGTGATATATTAGACAGAGATATGTGCTTCTCATCTTGAAGCCCTACCACCCATGTTCCTATGTTATAATTTTAAATATTATGCTTATGATTTTTTTGTTCTTCAACAATCATCAGCTTAAATACATATTGGACACCGACAACCCAGCGAGCGAGCTCATTGTAAAACAGGAAAAAGTTGCCTGACCCAAGCTGACTTCTGGTGGCTTGGATTGAACAAGGAAATGGAATCAACCATGAGTTAACATTTGAACCCATTTAATTGTGAGCTAATTATGTTTGTAGGTCATTGCCAAGTTTTTGTTTGGTTTGCAGATAGGAAATGCGTGCTTTGAAGTTATTGAGAAAATTGCTCAATCACAGGTATAAAACAAATATTGTTTTCGTAATACTTTTCCTTTTTATATTATATTATATGGGTATTTGGTCAGTGTAACGCTTATCAGTTCAATTTTCTAAGCACAAATGGACATTTGGAAAAACAGAAAAATGGGTTCAAATATCCAAGTTTTCATTTTTTTCCACCTTGACAAATTAAAAAATTGGATCTTTAACCTGTTTTTCCAACTTTTTGTTTTTTTATTCAAAGGATCAGAAATTGAGAAAATTACAAAATTGCGTCTGAGCTCCAATTATTCAATACTGCCATGGTATTCTCTTCCTCTACTTTGCGGAATATGCAGGTTGTTAACTGCGTATGGACCAAAAAAACTGATAGAGGTGCTTGCAACTGATGGTTTCGAGTGGGGGGCGGGGCGTGGCTAGGCGCAACGAGGGAGAGAATACCATTGCAGTATTGAATAATTGGAGCCCAGACGCAATTTTGTAATTTTCTAAATTTCTGATTTTCTGAATATAAGAAAATTGGAAAAACAGTTTAAAGATCCAATTTTTTAATTTGTCAAGGCGGAAAAAAATTAAAAATTGGATATTGGAACCCATATTTCAGTTTTTCCAAATGTCCGTTTGTGCTAAGAAAATTTAACTGATAAGCGTTACACTGACCGTATTTGCTCACATTTGAATTGTATTCCACAGGGGAAAACCATTTTTATGGCTGACCTCTATATTGTACCAACCTGGTGAAAACCAACATTGTGTGATCACTTGCAAGCTTACCTGTAAGTGCAACTTATCCTACTGAAATTTTATTCAGATTATATTTCTTGTGTATTCACTAGTTTGCTTTTGAACTTTTCCTTTGTATTAGAACGATGCTTCAATCAGAGATGCCATTGTCATTCCTGCTCTCTGTAAGTAGTGATGCTTACAGAATTAATTTATATCAAATGTTAACAAAAGTATCCATTTTCTATTACAGTACTGGTGTTGTCCTTTCACACAATGTTGAGTTCAAATGTCACTAACTACAATTACAGGTTTTGAAACCAACACAGAGAGAAATAGTCTTTCTTGACTCCAAATGTGCTGAAGCACCATTAGGATTTGGTGATAAGGAGATGAGGGGAATGCTGAGGTCACTAACAAAAACTTGTGTGTGTGTGTGTGTGTGTGTGTGTGTTTTGGAGTTCATGTTCCAAGCTGTTCTAAAGAGTTCCGTATTTTGTTTTTTAACCAGGTCATGTTCAGATCTGTGTGACAGTGTTTTTATGGTGCAACATAAGTATAATTGTGTATATAATATAATAATTTGTGTATCAAATCATGGTTATACATTTTATATTAGTTTTACAGATTTAACATGATGACCTACCAACATTAACATATTTCATACAATTGAGTCAAGAAACTGGCACCATAAAAAAGCCTTTTGAAATGATGTGTGGAGTGTGACTGCATGGAAAGGGATGCATGGCTGGTCTGTCCCAAATCGGAACCAGTGACGCATGTTCATGAAAAGAGCCCATATTGATCATTTTAATGACTATTCTTTATCTTTTAATGTAACGGTCTTTTAGAAACCTTTCCCAGTCACTAAATCCTGGCAAGTGGAGAGAGAAAACTGGATTACAAATTCAGGTAAGAGTGTAAAGTGTGTATAATATATAATAATGCGTGTATATATTAATAGTTGAATACTTTAATACTGTAAAACAAAAATTACATTATTACATAATTGACTTCTGATATCTAGGGTTTTCCACGACAACCGTACGGAATTGACTGCGGCATCTTCATGTTGATGGTAGTAGACATCTGTTATATATTATTTGTGTAATTCTGTGTGTGTTAAAGAAATCAGCATTAAATTAAAATGACTATGTTTTATTCCTAGAATGCCCTTTACACCACACTGGATGCTCCCTATTACTATTGTAAGTTGAGTCATGCAATCAAAGTAAGCTTAAAATTACAACAACAAAACATTGATTATGACAGTTTTTTTTATATTTTTTTGATCTTCATTTTTCAGATGGACATGCCACTTTTCCGACAGTGGTGGTGTATAATCCTTATGGAAAATTTTGACCTTGGAAGGTGAGAACGCAAAGATTTTGATATTTGAGTGACTTGAAATTGTTACAAGAAATTTTTGTTTATTTCTATTGTTTAATCATTTTTTGAGCCATGGAAAGCTGTTTGCCCACTGGACAGATGCATCAAAAGCCCTCCTGCGAGGTGAGGTGCTAACAGTGTTTAGGCTGTTGAAAAGGAAGGTGGATGACATAACAGGTCAGATTTTAATTTTGAGTTCCATCTGAGTTTTTCTTTTGTTTCAGGTCAGAAACCAACATTTCCATTTCCCTATTTTTTCCAATTGTACTGCAATTGTGGGGTCGCTTTAAAGAATATGCCATTCACAAGTTAAGGTCAGACCTGTCTGCAGTTTAAAAATGAAGTGTCTAGATCAGTGGTTCCCAACCTTTTTTTCTTGGCACCCCCCCTACTTATGTCTAAGAAAAGCTGAGCCCCCCCTCCCCCGTAACCGAAGTTGAGGTAACTCTCGAGATAGAGCCTTACTTTCTTTTTGATACAGAGCAGTTATCACCACTTTTTACGTTTCTCCGCCATGTTTCATTCATAAAACAGTGATGCCGTGGCGGCAGGAAAAACGACAGCAAAGGTCCCAGGTTAAGAGGTCCCGGAGGTTTGGCCTACTAAGTAGCCTGCCTACAATTTTAAGCAAGAACAAAAATATATAGTTTTTATACAGACTTTTGTATACATTACATATTCTAGTGTATTATCATAATTTAACATGTGCAAATATTTTTTTTTTACGTGGACACACCAGTGGAAGGGGTAAGCTTTTTCACAGTATCTATTGGTCAGATACAGTTGGTTCAGCAGCTACGGCACAGACATCTTTCTGTCTTTTCCATAGGACTCGGTTGAAGATCGCATTCTTCGCGATTGCAGACATGCAGCAGAGTGGGTTGAGGCCAACAAACAACTGTTCTCTGCCAAAGTGGACCTGCCTGATGTTCTGTACATGGGGGGAGAAGAACCAGGCTGAGGCTGCTCTGCAGTATGGGAGGGTGTGGAAAGATCAAGTGTATGACCATGAAAAGGAATCAATGCTGGAGCCCTTCAAATTCACATTTTACAGCACTGAGGACATGTGGAAATTCTGTGAGGAAATAATGGACAAAAGAAATTATTCGGCCAAATGTGAATGTCACACAGATGAGTGAGTTTGTTGGAGAATAAAAGGGCTACAGAACATTTGATCATGTTGTGACTTGGTGTGTTTTTTGTTTTCTCATTGATCACTTGGCTTATACTGTAGATATCAAGAGTTAGGGTTGTATCTAGTGGTACTTAGGTGTTCCAGCAGCACAAGAACATAATTAGCATAGACATAGAACCAAAAATGAAATTTATGGTGGTTAAGAATAAAAATACAGAATAATACAACAGAAAAACAAATTGAAAAAAATATATAGAAAAAGAGCAGTGCAATAAAGTCAAAGTTAAATGATAATGAAAAGGCAGCAAAGTACTGTATATACTGTATAGTACACAATAAAATGTATAGGCCTATGATATCTTATGAGATGTTGGCTTATGAATATGAGTAATAACTTGTAAAGTTACGCAGTGTACATTAGTCTACATATATGGCAATCATTAATGAGAAGTGTTTTGAAAAAGAAAGCCTAAAGTTTCAATTGTCCAAATCAAAAGCTTTATTTTTTTCTTTGAATTAATACAGGTTATGGATGGCTTTGTCCTAGATTTGGACAGAATAAATCAAAATGCCCACGTTGCATGCGCAACATAAAAGGAAAACAGAACAAAAATGACAAACAAAACAAGTTTACTATATAAATAAAAACGATATATACTATAGACAAGGACTTGATAGATTTATGTCATATTGTTTACTAATTAATGCGTTTGTGAGGAAAGCAATTCAACCGGAAGTGCATTCACGATTTTATTTTGAAATGTATGCAGTGCATTTCCTGTCCTGACAGTGGCGGAGGCTTGAGAGTGGAGTCTGCGTCGGTAGCGACCTCACAGTGGAGGCCTGCAGCCAGGTGCCTCTCGAACAATCCCGGAAATGTAACGTAGTGTTACACAATTCACCGAAGCAGCTGACCACAAGAAAGGCTGTTTTCACATTCTGCATAAAGTTGCTCTGCCCACAGCAGAGTGATGGGTTTCAGATTGTGCTGTGTAGTGTTCCATATGTAATCACAGCCGCAGCTCCCCGGTGCCTGCAGGCCCGAGAGTAAGACCCGCCATCATTCTCCGTGTGTGCGGCGTGTCGTTCATAAGATCCCTCCACGCTATCGATCCACCAGGCCAACGTTCGAGGAAAGCTCCCGTCATACATCAATGCTCCGCGTCGGAACAGCTGATGAAAAACATTGGCGGCCCATCTCATCAGGTCCATACCTGAAGACATAGTCGGAGATTTTGGGGGGGATGCAGTGGATATTTCCCCCGAATATTAAGAAGAGATAGATTTATCCCCCCTTAAAAAAAAAGAAAAGGAAGACAACCCACTCCCTAAAGAGAGAGTTAAAAAAGAGAAAACGTTCAGTGGGCTCAAAACATGTACGGAAAACAAGAACTGGGTCTACTTTTGCTACGTACATCCGGGGGTCAAAGAACACAACAGGAACATGTCGGAGTCCTGAACCTGCAGCGGCTGCGTCAAGGACTAAACCTCGATACATGGATGTCAGTACCCGATCCGTTCCACCGGCACAATCCGTTCTGCGCATGTGCAAGATGACACGTATGCCATGACGTAGTCGCAGATGATAATACAGCGTTCATTCCACCTCGGAATAATAGGCACCACAGCTAAATTAAGACTTTACAGTAATAACAATGAAGACAAGTATTGAGTGATTGTATTTTAAATGAGCACAAGTAAAGTAGAACTGACGCAACTGCTGTTATATATGTTAACGTTTATTTTCAAGTTTTATTTTGAGGGTCTTTTAAAGTTTACATGCTGTCTCAGCTAGCGGTTAGCCGAATTAGCTGTTAGCTAAACTAGCTAACGTTAGCTTAACTGTGGAGGCTAACGGCAGACCGCTACAATCAGCTAGCGGTTACCCAAATTAACCGTTAGCTAAACTAACGTTAGCTTCCCGGTAGAGGCTAACGGCAGACCTCTACAATCAGCTAGCGGTTAGCCATATTAACCGTTAGCTAAACTAACATCTTGAGCATGCGCAGAATGGATCGTGCAGGTGGAAGCGGTGCCGTTATTCCAACCTATTCCGAAGTGGTGGTGGCATGAACGCAGCATTATCATCTGCGCCTATGTCATGGCATACGTGTCATCTTGCACATGCGCAGAACGGATCGTGCCGGTGGAACGGATCGGGTACTGACAATGGGTGTGAGCTACCCAGGCGTCCAGATGTCTGCAGGAAATTGCCACAGGTCGGATTTGAACCATGGGCCTGTGCGTCGAGGAATAAACCTCTACACAGCGGCAGTTCTACATTGAATTACACCCTGGGTGAGACCCCCTTCCTGTGTTGGCGAAGAATCGATTTAAAATTTTTCAAGTCAGTCTTCAAACAATTTGTAGTAAATGAATGTATCTTGACTTACGTATTTACATGCACTGTAGCTACCTGTAGTATGTACAGTATGACCTGTGTACTACTAGCTAATCACTTCCTGTTTTTGGAGGAAGATTTATCAGGCTGTGGTTTGGGTCTTTAATGGGATTTATTGATTAAATAAATACTAAAGACTACAGACTATTACCAGCCTTAACCTTTAATCGATTAGTAGTTTTTTAAAGACAGATATATAGAAAATACTTTTGATTACTTTGTTGCTGCATTATGACATCAAAATCACTATATTTGACTACAATATCCCTAAAAGCATGTTTTGGGTGTATTTATATCAATATGGGGGTAATACTCAGTAGTGTTAGTTTCGTCAGACGAGACTAAATATGTTCGTCAACGACCTTTTTTTCCATGACTAAGACGAGACGATGACGAGACTGCGCCAATGTCCAAAAACGCTGACTAAGACTAAATTAACATGCATTATTGCTGACGAAACAGACGAGACTAAAATGTTTTGCATAAAATAAAAACTAAGACAAAATCTCTCTTCATTTTCGTCTACAATTGTCTCTACTTTTCCATCATGAGATAGAATATTCAGCTGTTACTAGGGTTGGGTACCGAGACCCGGTGCTAATACGGCACCGACCGGTGCCTTAACGACCGTTATGTACCGGACCGAATAGCAACGTGGATTTCGGTGCCACTTAAATGCTTGTGCTTCTCTCTGATGCTCCTAAACGGACGTTAGAGTCAACCGAAACATCGCTGCATGGGACGCTAGTTAACACTACACTTGGCAGCAGGTAACGTTAGCATACCGTTAGCTAGTTAACACTACACTTGGCAGCAGGTAACGTTAGCATACCGTTAGCTAGCAGCTGGAGTAAACACGGTTAAAATGCTGACAGCTAAACGGTGTAAAGTTTGTCTCTATTTCACTGTGTAGGATTCCAACACAAGACGTACGACAGTCTGCAGCTGCTGTTGTCTGAAAAACAACACATATGTTGCGTTCACTTCAAACTCGCCTCGCCAGCATCGTGCTGCGTTCAATGTTATTGTAAAATACCCTTTTCCCATTCAGTAGTTGTTTTTGTCGTTTAACAGGAATTTACTGGTGAAATAAGGAAGAGGCTCGATATTTATATAACTTTATATAATTTATTTTTATATAACTATTTGACTGAAATGGTTATCAGAAATAATCTCAGCAATAATTTGTTATGTAAATGTTTTGACTAAAACTTGACTAAGATATATTGAGTTCTTTTTTGACTAAAACTAGACTAAAATGATGAGACTTTTAGTCGACTAAAACTTACTAACAAAAAAGATATGTGAATGGCTAAATATAACTAAAGTTCCTTTAGTTATATAAGAATATTTGGCACAAGACTAAGACTAAATAAAAAATAGGTGACAAAATTAACACTAATACTCAGGTGTCATTTGTATATAAATTATGTGAAAATGTACCCCAGCACATACAGTAATGCTATGCGACGTCCCAAACTGGACACATCTGAGAGTAATATTTCAATGGATATTCCAAATATAGCCTATTTAAGACTATTTAAAGCCTATAATTAACTATGTGTGGAGCTAATTCTCTGCTTTGGTAGCACACGCACACACGCGCGCACATCCTGTGCATGCGCCTGCAGCCGCCTGCATCACTCCTCCTCGTGAATCCTAAATAGCGCGCTGAGCCGCAGAGCTGGATGGCATCACAGGGTGTCCAGTGCCAGACTGGAACAAAGACCACTATAGGAGCAGTTAGCGCGGATACAACTGCCCACCTGCCTGGGAGTGCACCATCCCTTTATCACTATTAAATCACTGTTCTTTATCATCAATGTTTCATTCCTTTGAAGACATTTGGCAGAGCAGCATTGTCTTTTTTTTACCAAGTTGGATTGCTTTCGTGAACTTCTATCTAGCCTACTTTCAGTTCTCAAGATGAACTGAAAGTAGGCTAGCTCTATATATATATATATATATATATATATATATATATATATATATATATATATATATATGCCAAAAACAGTTACTGCCTCTACATATGGGCTCTCTAATGGGGGGTAGCTCTACCAGGTAAGCTACCCATGTGCCCATTTGTTGGGATTTGTAAATATTTTTTTATATAGCTTTAAACCTAGGAGCTTCTGGCTTTACCAAGGTCGCATTCTTTAATAGATTTGTTGTTAAGACGTACATGATTCCTAAAAAACACGTGTGATGTTTTGAATATGCAGAACGTTTTGAATAATACAGGAGAATACTTATTTCCTTCTGATAAATAAAGACATTTGCACCATAAATCCACCAGAATGCAGGGAATTTTAATGGGGGAGGACTCAAACGCCCCAGTTATAATGTGCCCCCCCCTCCCAATGTTAAGACAAAACCTACGGCCTTGCCTGAAGCTGCAGAGCTCACGTCACCCCAGCGGCCAAGGACAGCAACCTGTCCACCCTTGACGGTCCTCCGGCCACGATCCACTTGAGGAATGGCACTGAGTGTCCCCAAAATGAGCCTGCCTTAGTGCTCATCCGTCTTCCTTGTACTTGCAGTAGAGATCCTCGGCATGCCAAGATAAGACGACGATTTCAGCCATCCGTCTTGATCTGCCATTTGAAATGACTTTCAGCGTCCGGCTGTAACAGCTGGTAACCAAGGACGGAGCCTCGTCTCTGGCCTTCGCGCCTCTCAGAGCGAGTGTGAGGGATGACGCCGCCAGGCTCAGTTCAATCTCTCCAATCAGCCTTGATGTCCAGTCTCTGGACTCCAACTAGCCATGAGGATTATCGCTCTTCATTTGTCAGGTCAAAGGTTTGTGATGGGATGTGATTTGGCAGAAACGTACAGAGACACTCAGGTTATGGGGACACAAGGAGGCATTAGTTGGATTTCTGCCTTTCTGGTCTACATATCCCTGCCCCTCCTGAATGTCCCCCCCCCCCAAGAGTTAATCTACTTCAGCAATCGACCACATAGTATATACCTATAATAGAAGTATTTAAAAAAAAATAAAACTGTCTTTAGTGCAATAAAACGATAAAAGAAGAGCTCTGTGACAACAGCTACAGTCAGTTGTATTAGCAGCAGTTGTTTAGCTGCCAATGGGTGACTGTGAGGTGGCTATAGGCACTGCCCGATGACTGTCCTTTCAGGGGCTGGTGTGGTGTAGTTTAGTCAGAAAAAGTGAGCGTCATGCGTTAAATTTAAGAACAATATGATGGTTTTGATTAAAACGCTCCCCAGGAACAAACAAGCATTTCCTGGGTTAAGGTAGTTTGTTTTCGCTGCAAAGAGTTTTATGTACTATTTAGGGCCCGAGCGCCGACAGCGGCGAAGGCCCTATTGAACACACAAAAATGGCTTGCTAGCGCCCTCTAGAAAGTTAAAAAAAATTGAGCCCCTGCAGTGCGTTTAACGTAGACTCACGAAACTTGGTACACATATGTAACATGTCAAGATGAACAAAAAAACTTCATTAGAGCCATACCCTAAACCCAACAGGAAGTCCGCCATTTTGATTTCAAAGTTCGAAATTAGTGCGATTTTGGCCATTTCCACATGTCGTACTTTAACGAACTCCTCCTAGAGATTTCATCCGATCAACTTCAAACTCGGTCTGTCCCATCTTAAGATGTTAAAGATGAAAAGTTATTAAAAGAAAAACTTTTCGCCATAGGGCGTGGCCGTGGCGGGGGGGGGCATTTTGTACGTTTCGCCGCCGAAAAAGGAAGTGAGTGTAACTCGAGTGTACGTTGTCCGACTGGCTCGAAACCTTTCAGGATTCATAAGAGTCCAACCAGGACAAATAAAGGCCGATATTTACTTAAAGTCATAGCGCCCCCTAGTGGCAACAGGAAGTAGGCCTAAAAGTCAAGGTGCTATACTTTAACGAACTCCTCCTACAGATTTCATCCGATGGACTTCAAACTTGGTCTGTACCATCCCAACACCTTAACGATGAAAAGTTATTAAAAGAAAAACTTTTCGTCAGACAGTGTGGGCGTGGCTTGGCGGCCATTTTGAGTGTTTAGCGATGAACAAAGAAGTTGTTGTAACTTGACTGTACGTTGTCGTATCTGCCCGAAATTTCTCAAGATTGACAAGGGTCCATGCCTGAGGACACCTACAGGCCAAAATTGACTTTTGGTCATAGCGCCCCCCGCTGGCATCAGGAAATCTGCCTTATATGACAAACATCATCCGATTTGCATGAAACTCAGAATGTGTGGTCTACATGTGATACTGAGCCGCCCCCTATAATATGGCCACACCCACTTACTCAGGCCACGCCCCCTTTCATAACATTTGAACCGTTTAAGGTATAGTCTTGTGTGAGGTGTCATTAAACTCAGCAGAGAGTTCCTTCTTCATTGGTGATGGTTTGGCCCGCCTCCTTTTATAACTAATGACCTGTTTGATGTAGACCCTTGTGTGAGGTATCATTGAACTAAGCAGAGACTTCCTTATTCATTGCTGATGGTTTGGCCCGCCCCCTTATACGTAAGCCACGCCCCCTTTCATAACTTTTGACCCGTTTAAGATAGAGTCTTACGTGAGGTATCATTGAACTCAGCACAGACTTCCTTTTTAATTGGTGATGGTTTGACCCGCCCCCTACGCTTTTGCCACGCCCCTTTTCACAGCTAATGAACCGTATAACATAGAGTCTTGTGTGAGCTATCGTTGAACTCGGCAGGGAGTTCCCTTTTCATTGTTGACGATTTGTGGCGTCTGAGTGCCGCGCGAATGCACGGTCGCAAGGAGCGGCGTCCGCCGGTAACCCCGACACGCGCAGAGGCGCGAGGGCCCGTCCATCGCTGCTCGCAGTTTTAATCTTTCTTTTTCCCGTCAAATGAATTGCCTTTTTGAGGGGCTTAACATATTCGAAAACTCACAAAATTTGGCGGTCGCATCAAGTCTGGTGAAAATTTACGTATTTTATGGGTTTCGGGAATAGGCGCATGAAAATGGCTCACTAGCGCCCCCTAGAAAGTTAAAAAAATTGAGCCCCTGAAGTGCGTTTAACGTAGACTCACGAAACTTGGTACACATATGTAGCATGTCAAGATGTACAAAACACGTCATTAGAGCCATACCCTAAACCCAACAGGAAGTCCGCCATTTTGATTTCAAAGTTCAAAATTAGTGCGATTTTGGCCATTTCCACATGTCGTACTTTAACGAACTCCTCCTAGAGATTTCATCCGATCAACTTCGAACTCGGCCTGTGCCATCTTAAGATGTTAAAGATGAAAAGTTGTTAAAAGAGTGTACGTTGTCGTATCTGCCCGAAATTTCTCACCTACAGGCTAAAATTGACTGTTGCCAGCGGGGGGCTGGCAACAGGAAATGCGCCTTATATGACAAACATCATCCGATTTACATGAAACTTAAAATGTGTGGTCTACATGTGATACTGAGCCGGCCCCTATAATATGACCACGCCCACTTACTCAGGCAACGCCCCCTTTCATAACATTTGAACCGTTTAAGATAGACCCTTGTGTGAGGTATCAGTGAACTCAGCAGAGACTTCCTTCTTCATTGGTGATGGTTTGGCCCGCCCCCTATGTTTAAGCCCCGTCCCTTTTCAAAAATGCTGACCCATTTAAGGTAGAGTCATGTGTGAGGTATCATTGAAATCAGCAGAGACTTCCTTTTTAATTGGTGATGGTTTGACCCGCCCCCTAATATTTAGCCAAGCCCATTTTCAAAGCTAATGAACCGTATGACGTAGAGTCTTGTGTGAGGTGTCGTACTCGGCGGGGAGTTCCCTTTTCATTGGTGACGATTTGCGGCGTCTGAGTGCCGCGCAAATGTACGGTCGCAAGGAGCGGCGTTCGCCGGTAACCCCGATGCGCGCCGAGGCGCGAGGGCCCGTCCATCGCTGCTTGCAGCTTTAATTCATTTTAAGATTATTTTCCGTTTTAATATTGAAGTTCATAAATAATTTTTTTTTCACACGTCATTATTGTATCATTAAACACAATTGCAGAAGTTACAATGATCATATGTAGGCCACATGAAATGGGAAACCCGCTACTAAATAAGCTACTTAAAGCTTTTCAGAGGGGGCCCAATAACAATAAACATACAACAGATAATATACAAACCAAAAACTCAATTTACAATAGACTCAACATAGACAAATACTACAAACAAACAGATAATCCCAGCACATATTTAGCACTTACGGAAAAATCAATCATATGTTATGATCAATTTTTCCTCGGAATGCGACACTTTCAAGTTTTCCTCCAACTCGTTCCAGATCTACACTCAAACTACACTTTAACCATCGTTTTTTGCCAGTGATTAGGTGTTTTTCCCTTGTGTCATAAGTGTACAGGGGACGACTTATTGGAATAAGATCACACAATCGGTAGGTTAACCTATGAATGACCTGGAATATCATGCAGGCATTATGAAAGACATTATATTCAGTGAGCCTTAATAAACCAAGGCAACGAAATTGAGGACGAGTGGGGGTATTGGGCTCAGACCACGTTAATGCCCGTATGTTTTTTCAATTGTCTGGGAAAAGTGTTACACTATGACATTACAATAGTTTAAATGGGGCTCAAACTAAGTTTTATATAAGGTGAGAAGTGCTGAGTGTGGGAGTAAATGTCTTACTTTAAATAGTCCAACATATTCAGATAAGGTTTCTGTTAGATAATCAATATGGCATTTGAAATTTAAACATTAATGTTATCCAGAGAGTCCTCTTTTCGGCAGATTTCTCTTATAATCAAACAAAGTAATGTTGGTTTTGGGATAAATGTATTATTAAATTTATTTGTTGACATCAGCCTGCCCAGGGACTACAGGTGGAAACTAGCACAAGTGCTACAACCTGGTATAATGCATCTCTCCTGTCTAAGGTTAATGTATATTGTACATTGTCCCTGTTTAAATAAATAGAGAGCGAGAGAAACATTCATCTATATAGACTCCGAGGAATTTAGTGGTGTTTACTCTTTCAATAATTTGTCCATTCATTTTAAGACAAAGACTTGTTTTCCATTTGATTTTTGTTGGAATGAAACACAATGTAGTTTGTCTTATTGATGTTAAGATAGTTTATTACACCAAAACCAAATTTCTACATTGCTTAACTATTATTTCTTGCAGTGTGACATAAATAAATTAGTGTCGTCAGCAAATAAAACTTTGTGTAAAACCATGGTGGAATTTTCAAAGTCATTAATATATAATATAAAAGAGTTGAGGACCCAAAATGGATCTCTGGGGGACTCCAAATTTGATAGATTTGCTTATGGAAATTTGTTCATTATTGTTTACATATTGCTGTCTGCCAAAAAAATAACTTGTGAACCAGCTAAGTGCCAGTCCTCTGATTCCATAATGATGTACTTTATTCAATAAGATGTCAAAATCAGTAGTATCAAATGCCTTGGATAAATCTAAAATACCAATACCAGTCCCCTTTATCAATGATATCATTGATCTTTTCAAATCAGATCTAGTACAGCCATGCATGTAGTACTTCTTTTCCTAAAACCATATTGGGATGAAACAATATTTAGCTTATCAAGGTAGCCATTTAACCTATTTTACAATACTCTCTCTAAGACCTTAGAGATTGTAGGCAAGATTGATATAGGACGATAGTTGCTCATATCATTTTTATCCCCAGATTTAAATACTGGTATAATTCTTGCAATTTTTGCCCTTTTCAGCACAATTCCAGAGAGCAGTAAAAGATTGATACAATAAGTAAGTGGCTCCATGATATCAGAATTTTACTACAGATTTCATCCTCACCAGCAGTGTATGAGCTTCGTCAGTTTGTGATGATTTTATAGACTTCATTGCAGTCAGTTGGCTTCATAAAAAAGGAATTGACATTTGCCTGGCAAGTAATGGTTAAAAGAGATACCCTGAGGTTGGTTTATTTTGTTAGAGAGTTTTTCCCCAATGGAGACAAAGTAATTATTAAAGTTATTTGCTAGATCAATGTCATTAGTGAAATTATTACATATGTGAGTATATGCCCACAGTATTTGGGAGCCCGGTGCTGTTATGGCTCTTGTTGAAGACTTCATTTAGCACTTTCCAAGACTTCTTGGAGTTACCCTGTGGTATGTATAGTGGTTACTTTTACTTTTCCTTATTATAAATGTAGGTTTATTCCTATAATTAGTGTATATTTCCTTGTTCATAGCACTTGGGTTTTTAAAGCAACATTTGTAAAGTTTGTTTTTATACATGATAGATTTTAAGATACTCTTTGTAAGCCAGGGGTTGTGACCAGTTGCACTGTATACGGCATTTTTCTCTGGGATGGTACATTTATTAGGTTGTCATATGCAGTGTCAGGATCATTGCAGTCATAGACTGCTTCCCATGTTTTGGCCTGTAAGCTTTCACTCAGTTGTTTCAGGGTTCTGTCATTTAGTAGTTTTTGTTTTTCGCCGTGGTAATTTAATCTTACTAGTAAAATCTAGAAATAATACAATTGGAACATGATCAGTAATATCAGATAACACAACTCCAGATTCTAGCCTAGTGTTTTGAATGTTTGTGATGATATTGTCAATAGTTGACCTAGTGGAATGCGTTACTCTGGTAAAATGATTTATGGTACAAAAGAAAGAAGATGAATGTAAAGTATTAATGAAATCACCTTTAGCAGCATCATCTCTGGAGACATCAATATTGGAGGACACAGTCTTTGTTTTTCCTGTTTATGGAATATAAAATGTCCTCCAGTTTGACCTTGAAAGTCTCAAGGTCAGAGTCAGGGGGTCGATAAATCACTCCTACTTTTTTAGCATTTGTGAGGTTTATCTCAATAACAAGTGAATCCGAATGATTATCATCTAAGACAATGTCATCACAAACACTCATATGATATCTAGAGTGCACATATAAACAAACACCACCTCCAGTGCGGCCAAGTCTGTTTTTGATAACTAGCTTATAGCCATAAAGGTTAAGAATATCAGTAAAGGTCCTATCATTAATCCAGGTTTCACTGCAACCAATAACATCAAAGCTACAGTCAGAGTTTGAGAGTAAGGTAGCGAATTCTTCATGATGTTTCCACAAGCTTCTAATGTGAAGATATTATTTAAGCTTTTTAATTGTTCAGGAATGTAATATTTACAATTTAAATTCTTATCTATATCAATACACTGTTTTACATCCTCTCCATCATAATTCAAATCTGAAGACTTCAGATTAGAGTCTTTACATAATCACACACTGTATGATTTTATCTTCTGACTGTCAACAGAGCCGGTCCAACTTGGTCCCGTCAGACATCACACCCATGTTCATAGTCAACAGTCCTTATGTGGGTCCTGGCCTTTATTTGACCACTGCTGGTTTCCTGATCTATTTGAGTCACAAACAAATTGGAAAGGTCTGGAACCAGGCTAGCGTGGGACGCTCTTTGCCACACTATATGGTCAAAAGTATGTCAACATACTTACAGTAAATGTACTTTTGGTCTGTTTCACGGTTTAGGCTGATTAGTTCCAAGAAAGGAAATCATAATGCTACAGGATACAATGATATTTTCAACAATAGTGTTCTTCCAACTTTGGGTTTGTTCCCAACTTGTTTCAACGTGACAATGGCCCAGAATACGGCCAGCTCCAGAGATGTTTTTTCCCCAGTTTGGTGTGGAAGAACTTGACTGGCCCAGTATCGCCATGAATTGCGTTTATATTGGATGTATAGTGCGCATTTTACATCCAATGCAAACATTCAGTGCCAATGCAGGAAGTAGTGTGTCCTTTCAGCAAAGTGGAAAGTTTGTTTTTTGATCGTAATCTTTCCCTAAACTTAGCCAACTTTTAATTGCCTAACCTCAATGATACTTTAACCATTGTTTAGTTGCCATAAGTACTTCCTTTCCCTAACCTTAACTTGTCTTTTCCAGATATTAGACAAACCATTTTTAAAAATGCGGTCACTGATCGTAATCTGGGGTCTTGCAGATTGGTTCATTAGGAATGTTCTGCCTGCAGATGAAGAATGTCAACTGTGAGCCACATCTGATCACTCAATATCAGTGTTGGATCTCACTGATGCTCTTGTGGCTGAATGGGATCAAATCCCTGCAGCAGGTTCAACATCTGGCAGAGACTGAAACCAGAGGAGTTGGATCAGCATGGTTTTGGTTTAACGTGCAACTATAACATAATGGAGTGGTCATGATGGAAGACTGAAGAGGAGGCTTTTAAAGTGCTCAATTTGTGTCTTTATTAACAAAACACCAAAACATACTCAAACTGAAATACAATAAAAAATTAAACTGAGACAAACTAACAGCAAACTAAATGGCCACCTCACAGCAAGCTGCCTAAAAAACCCTCTTTCTCCTCCTGAAGCCATTTTAACTCAGCCTCCCCTAATTGGACCCTACCATTTGCACAGGTGATTATAGGGTGAGCTAACCTGAGCAGGCAACATTAACACCTAGTTTCTCGAAACATCATTACAATTGAGACAGATCAGTTACTGCTGACATTACTATTTATACATATGTGTACCCACAACAATAGGCACCCCAAATATTGTAAAAATGTAATTTACTGCAGAACTATCGTACCTATTGTTCTACACCATAGGATTGCCCAGCCCCTCCCTACAGAAATGGGGCCTAATGAGACAAACCTGCATGCACTCTCCCTGATTAAGCTGGTGAACAACATCACAGGCGGAACCATAGCAAAACACTACGAATCCATAAAACCTGCTGATCCGGCCTATGTCAAATAATAAAGTAACAAATAAACTAAAACAATAACCTACAACATTACATTGAAATTAAGGATTAAGCAGACACAAAACAGTATTAATTTTGGGAACAGGGCCTAGTGAAAAGGGAGAAAGGAAGCCTTTTCACAGGAGTAATGTAGGGGTGTCTTTTGGCCATGTTGTTTATCAGTTTGTGGTAAAACTTCTTTCTTGCCAGCAAATGCATTGAATCAACAATGTAAAACAAACAGAGAAGCACTGAAATTGGATTTTTTTTTCTTCATCTTTGCCGCTAAATTGATTTTTGGGTTGCCAGGACACAAGAGGTGTTTGTGTGATATTGAAATAATGTCCGGTAGATAGAGAAAATTTCATTTTCGAGTCATTTTCATCCCAAAGAGGGTCACATTTCCGGTACAAAAGGGCCTTGCCAAATGATGCTCTCTTCCTTTTAAAGGAGATGACAGAAAGGGTAATTTCATACTTGTTTATGCCCCTCATTCTCCGTCTCTTCCCACATCAGTAAATTGATTTCACTCCTCATATTGCAGCAATCCTCCAGTTTCCTCCACTCCATGCTGAAATTAATCATGGTAATGTCCCCTCTAAGTGAAAAGAAAATTAATTTTCACTGCCATACTGATCTTACTAATAACAGGGAACAAGTAAGGAGAAAATGGGAAATCATTACTCAGCGAACATTATCTTTATTATTTGTACCCACTCCTGAGCAGAAATGAAGGGGCAGCCATGGAGGAAGTTTTGGCGGATACCTTGAAGTGTGTCTGACTTTCAACAAGATCCCGGAGAAGGCATTAAAAAGGCAATTGGCCATTGATTGCTTGCTAATAGCAGAAAGAGGAGGGGAAGAAAAAAAAAAATTGCTGCAACAAATGTATTTCTTTAAAAGAAGAAAAAAGCCTATCCATTCATGCATGTTATTAAAGCCATTGAGCTGAATTCCCCCGCTGAAAGACACGGGATATGGAAGATGGGATCTCGGCAACACCGGTAACTTATTAAAGTGTATTTGACATTCATAAATCAAAATGACACCCTGCTGAAATCCTTATCTGTGATCTAAAGCAAATATCCTTTCAGTCACACGCTGAGCATCTCCATTTCACGTTATTGTGCCAAAAGTAATTGCCTCACAATCGCTTTAGTCATTAAGGTGATACACAGTTTCTATTGTTTGCATTTAGTCTGCACTTACACATTCACAGCATGTACTAAGATGAAACATTAATGGTCTTTAATAGAGACTGTGGGGTTTGGAAGCACCAAATTGTAACAGACAACAAAAGGTGGAGCAACATAGGGTCAAGACTCAGTCTCTGCTCCACTGATTCTAGGCAAAGTTTTTTTGAATTTGTTTTCCCTGTCTCTACTCAAACTTTATGGAAGTGCAATGCTAAATCACTGGAGTTGTTTAATGTACACACCTGACGGATTCAACATAAGAACATGTTGAGCACGATGAAAGAATAGGCTTGTTGGAGATGAACCAGGCCTGTGCAAAATTGATTACCGAGATCGAGGCGGACGCAGTTTTGAGAGGCAAGCGCTGCAGTTGCTCTCCACCGACTGCAGGACCCAGGCGGACCCAGGGCATGATGGGAAACGCCTGGCTCTCATTTAATTGGAGGGATTTGAATTGCTATTTGTCTGATTTAAAAGTTTATTCCGTACAGAACACCTGTTGTGTGGCTGGTAGTGACGTTTAGAAGTCAGAGAGACTAAATCTGTTCAGATTACAAATCATCTCCAGTCTTTTGTTTCTTAACATCAGCAACAGATCACATTTAGAGCATTCTGACAGCTCCTTTATCTTAATAAAAACAACTGGGGACTGCATACAAGCTGATATATGGGTCTGATAACGTTTTATTAAATCCTAATCGGACCTCGGAGTGTTTTTATGGGACTTCCTGTTCAGATTGAAGGCTGTTGGAAACGGCTGTAGACTGTCCGACTTGACCACAGTGTTTTGTCACCGCCCCCGGCTGCCGCCGCCTGCTCTCATCCACTTTACAGGCTCATCATGGACAGTTGTCAGTCTGTCGCAGGGATGGCATACACTGTACACACAGACAACCATTCACACCTACAGAAGACTTGGAGTTCTCACCTACTGGAGCTCATGTGTCTTTGGACTGTGGGAGGAACCAGGGAGGGAACAGTTCTAACCACCACGTTCTCACTCCCATCGCGTAAAATATGGACGCGTGCCGTGAGTTTGACACGTGATGTAAGGAAAGTCATTATGTTAAAGAACGGCACACAATAACTGTAAACCCCTGTCTCCTAGAACAGTATACTTATTTGCATGCCATTTATACTCACTTTACCCTTGATTTTGGGACAAACCCAGCAGCCAACCCCCTCACACTACATTTTCCAGTCCTGCTGCTCCACCTCTGCAACTTGGGATACCTCAGTATATTCCCTCCATACTGTCTGTACATAAGCTCAACAAAGTAGCTGCACAATCCACAGAGCTAAAGTTGGCCTTAGTGCTGCACTATCCTATAGGATTATCACGTGTTCTCAAATCTTAAACAAGTGCGTGCTCAGCCTGCTTTAAAACATGCCTGCCTTAAAATGCTTCTCTTGATATTTCCATCTGCAGGGACAAACCTGCTGATAGGTTTTACTTTGTGTCAGTTGACAAATGTATTTCTGACTGTTTGCTTGTACAGTACCACCTTATGATGTTGCCAGGTGTATTGTCCTCGGGGCACGCTACATGCTGACTAAACATGTAGTAAAGTACAGGACGAGTAGTGTCCTCATCTGTCTGCTGAGTTATGGAGACAGATGCATACAGTAGATTCACAGGAATTCAGTTCACCTCTACCCCAGTATAATATTTGTTTGTATAACCATGAAGCACATCTTCAATCACAGGTTTATAAGCTGGTGTACCACATTATCAAATGATAAAAACGTAGATCCTCAAACTATAAAGAATCAGAATGGAGTTTATTGCCACAGTAGTTACCCTACATGGAATTTGCCTTGGTGATAGGTGCATACATTCACAAACACACATATTAAACATTAATAACAAACACAACAAATACAGAAACAGAAATAAATAAATACAAACTAGCTGTATAGAATAATAGAAAGGAGGCTGAATGGGTTTAGTGCAGAATGCCAAGAAATATATAGTATAGTATGAGTAAAACCCCCTAAAAAAGCTGCACCCTACATTTCCCAGCAGCCAACTTTCTTCCTTCCATCTCTCCCTGTTCATCCTCTGACCCGGTTTGACTCTGAGACAGCCTTGGTGCTCCTTACTGTTTCCTCCTGCCGATGGATTTGCTGAACAGCCCTTTTCGCTGATGGAGCAGCCCCACTCCATTAACTTGGTGCTCAGCTCTGAGCCCTCCTGACTTTGTTGCACCTGCCCTAAAATACCCTTTTTCCTGTGTGCTGACTTGGAGTGCTGAAATACTTTAAAAAAGTTATCAATACATGTCATACTAGATATGTTTTTATTTATTTAAAGGACAGAGCTCTTTTAGTGTGTCTTTTGCTCTGTTTTGTATTGTGCTATGGACCGTTTTCTTTGTGTCCTGAATAAAGAATAAATTAAAGTTAGGGGGTGTTGTCATTGGCCAACATGTTCACAACATAGCCTGTTTCCACACATCTTTACTATTTATCAGTGTTGTAGTCAAGACCACCTTTAGTCTCGCATTGCCAGACCTTCCTCCACAGTGCCGCGGAGGAAGGTCTAGCTAGTCCACACAGCATTCTGGGATGGGAGAAAAACGTGCTCTGGTCTATTTGCATTTCTTTAAACCAATCACAATCGTCTTGGGCAGCGCAAAGCGCCGGACGGCGCCCTGGTGCCGCTGCAAAATAGTCTCAGGAAGGAACTTGTTTTGGTGGAACGTAGTAGTTTTAGTCATGTGACAGAAAACTCAGATTGGACAGATAGTCTTGCTAGCTGTCTGGATTTACCCTCCAGAGATCTGAGGAGCAGTTAACCATAGTCCTCAGAAATCCACCGGAGGTTAGAACGCCAACACAGAGACAGAGGAAGGGGACGGACATCTGGAAATGAAATGAATCATCGATATAGACTAAGACCACCTAAACCGAGACCAAGTCATCACCAAGACCAGAGTGTATCGAGACCGAGACAAAAACAAGACTTTGAGGGGTTGAGACCGAGTCAAGACCAAGACCAGGGCAGGGCGAGTCCCACACTGCATGCCATGATGAATGCCATGATGAATTGTGGAAAAATGATAACCAAAGTCACTCCTCAAATTGGTCTGAAAGAGCCACATTCTCATAAAAAAACACCAACAGAAAACAAATTAAGATTGAGAAATGCCTTGATAAAATAATCATAAGGCAGTTGTGGCCTTGACCCGTCTTGAAATAAAATCCTGAGTCCTCTTAATCCGAGTCTGAGAAAAGACCGGGTAAGAATGCAATTGATTCCGAGACGAGACCGAGTCCAGAACAAGACTTTCAAAAAGTGGTCTTGAGACCAAGACCGATCTCAGGTGCTACAATACTGCAATTTATGGCCTGGTTTCTCTACGTGCAACAACCCAGGAGCAAGGAAAACAAGGACATCTGGTGATACTCCATGTATTCTTTATGTCAGCAGATGAATTATCGCACTCTATAGCACTAACTTACCTTCTTCTCTAAAATAACAACACCTAGTGGGAAATCATGCTTTACAATTTATTTCATAAAGAGAAAGAAGACTTTTTCTAAGCCTTGTGAAAACGGATTGATTCAGAGCGCTGATGTTTCTTCTTAGTGTCACTGTTTGTACAAATTCTTGGGGCAATTAACAGTCAGGTCCCAGGCAACGTGAGAGGAATGGCTTGCAGAGGATAATGACAGATTTCTTCATCCTCTCAGCAAACAGGCCATGGCCCCTGTCTGCACCACCCCCCATCTCTGAGATCCACCTGTACATCAGCTAGGGTTCATGACGCATGACCACAACAGGGGCCAGAGGGGACGGAGGAGGAACATCAGGATGTGCAAAGTGTCTCAGGCTTGGCTGCTGCTCACTGAATGCAAAAACAGAACGGCAATGTGTGTGTATCTTAATATCTTTAGCAACAGTAAATACAGATTCTCTTATATCCATGTATTGTTCGTTCTACTGAAGACACATTGGAAGAGAGTGCATAAAGGTCTTATGAAAAGCAATTATGTTGCCATGGTGCCTTTCAGTGTGGATGAGTAATTATTAGCTGAGAAAAACACCACTGTGGACAGGAAATCAATAATCATGAGCACTGAAATGTAGTTACATACAGTAGAGATATTATAATATAGGCTGTGTCTTATTAAAGGATAAATCAGCAAGAACTCTATGCAAGCGTGACCCATAGCAATCACCACAGATCTGCTCCCTTACAGCTTGGAGTGGAAATGTTCCGAGGTGCATTGTGGGTGAGGTTTTAGACTACATCCTGATTTCCCCATTTCCCCCCTCAGGAACAGCACGCTTGTCTTTCTCCTCACAGTACAAGATTGAACAGATAATACAAACTATGTGTGAAGAACTAGAATTAGACATCACACACCGTTATTTCATTGCCTTAGGTTATCCTACAGCGATATCAAGTATTTTATAAAGGCAAGGTTATGTAAAATGTGAGGAACAAGTCTCAATGGAATAACAAAACCACAGTATTATAGCACTGTGGGCATCTTGTCTGCAATTTAAAGGATAACTATGGTTTATTTCCGCTTGGGTTTTGTTTTTGAAGCATCAGTTATGCCAATATTGTACTCATCCGAGTAATTGCTGAGATCTGGGAACATGGTGACGTTGCTAAAAGCAGGTCCAACGTGGCAAGAGACACAAGTGGTCAGATGGTAAGCCAGATTAGCTAACATTACATTACTTCATTTGGAAGTAAAAGTGGAAGTGAGAGCACCCATGATGTTGCTAACAATCCCTCATTGCACAGGGAAAACTTGGAGCAGTCTGTATACTGTGATGGATGTTTACAACAGTTTAGGGTAATAATTTCATCATTCACCTTTGTTTTCTATTCCAAATCACTTTGGCTAACCTGTCAGCTTGTTTATAGCCTGATCATCCATCTGCCTTCTATCTGTTTCCTGCCCCATGTGATTGATTTTTTAACAATGTTGCTGTGTTCTTAGATCTCAGAAATTACTTTGGTGAGTTCAATGTTATTATAACTGATGGCCTGAACTACAAAAGTCAAAACAAAGTTGTACACCATAGCTTTTCCTTTAAAAGAGTACTCACCGATGTATCAATCGGTCTAACGGCAGTTCTAAAAAAAATGTCCCATAATTTAATCTATCTATTCCTGTTTCACAAACAAAAATGGGGAAAATGTGTCTGTGTACACAAATCACTAAATTAAATTGTCACACTCACAATGGACAGTTTTAAAGGATTAAAATCAATGCAACCGAACCACGTTTTTATTTTATTCCATGCATCATTCTTCCTTCAAAATCGGGCACCTACATTACCCACAATGCAACTCGAATACCGACAGACTCAGATTCAGGAGTGTAGCTACTGTAGCTAGTAGCTAATGGCAAGTGCCCACTACAGGACTGGATCAAGCCAGAAGAAATCAATCAATTAGTTAAACTTCAAGCATGCATTAAGTACATAAATACCTGGATGACCTACAATTTCCTGATGTTAAACTCGGACAAAACTGAACGTATTTTACCTGGCCCCAAACACCTCTGAAGCTCATTATCTAAAGAGATAGCGACTCTGATGGCGTTGCCCTGGCCTCCAGCACCACCGTGAGGAATCTCAGAGTTATCTTTGATAAGATCAGATCATCGGTTTGCCTTGGACCAGCCTTTAGTTATGCTGCTATAGGTTTACACTGCCTGGGGACTTCTTATGCAACGCTATCTCATGATCGGGTCTGTATGATATAGTACGAAAAAGCTATCCTAAGAAACTAGGAGAACGCGGGCTGGTCATGTGACGCTGGCTACAGTGGCCGGCTATGGCTTTATAGTGACAAAAAGTGAGCGTTATGCGGCGATGAAAGTTAAGTTTAGGCACCAAAACGACAAGTTTAGTTAAGGAAAAAGATCTTGGACTGGATTAAAACCCTCCCAAGGAACATGCATTTCCTGGGTGAAAGCTTTTTTTTCCGTGGGAAGAGAACTCCGCTCCCTGGCTTGAAAGTCCTGTGTTTTATGACCCGCCCATCCACCCCAACCACGTCGCTACACGGCCAATCACTTTCTTATACAGCAGCAGTCATCGGGGTGCATACAGTTGAGAAAATGTGGAATACTTACGATTACTGTGCTTAACTTTTGGTAGCTATATGAACGTATGGTTCGTGGCAACAGGCTGTCCTTTGACACACTGAGCTCCTCTCTCCTCTCTCTCTCTCTCCATCTGTGGGCATTCATGTCCCATTAATGCATGTTA
Source organism: Perca schrenkii (assembly GCA_025617405.1). NCBI lineage: Eukaryota > Metazoa > Chordata > Actinopteri > Perciformes > Percidae > Perca > Perca schrenkii. The sequence goes on from CM046804.1 coordinate 1,920,627, forward strand.
CTAACTTTGCTTCTTCCCCGGAGCCCTTGTGCTTTCTCGCATCGCCGATTTCGTTGGATTGTCTTCTCTAGTCCCCTGCATTACCATTCTCCCACCAGTCCCAGTCAGTCACCTATGTTCCCTCATCAGCCCTGCAGTATTTATACCAGCCTGAAAGTCTGCAGGTGGGTGTGGAGCTACACATTCTAATGAATGGGTTCGTATGATATAGTACAGAAACTTGATGAGGATTTTGAATCCGATGCTGGACGTGACCAGGAACACTTAATTTACTTATTTTACAAGAGTTCATGAGGTTTAAGTGGGCTCAAGTGCTAATTTACACGTGGCACATGTTCCTGATTTCACCTCTCTTCATGCAGAGCTCAGGCAATATCGTTAACGCTGCAGGATTTCACCTGAGTTTAAGTCAGTTCCTCAGAACCAAAGAGCAAACAGTGTGACGTGAGGAAAAAATGTATCCTCAGTGCACCATAATGCATTGCAGCCACATTTACTATACTATATTTTGGCTAAGTGGACACTCTAATTCTGGCAGCCGTCATAATGGCTGATTTTTAGGTCCATGCAATGAACAAAGAGACTCTCAGCCCTTCGGGTTTGTTAAAAGGCATTAATTGAAGTAGCCTAGATGGTTCAAAAAAAGGACATTAACAATCAGAAAAATAACAGAAAGATACTGAAACATAAATTTCAGTACTTGAGCACAACGCAGCACCTGAATAACATAGACTGTGTGACGGAAAAAGTGCAATATTTCTTTCTGAATTGTAGCGGCGTACAAGTAGAAAGTGGCATGAAAAGAAAAAGGCTCAAGTAACGTACAAGTACCTCAACATCTGGACTCAAGCACAGTACTGGAGTAAATATACTTAGTTACATTCCACATGTTATTGTGTATTTTTTTGTCATGCATGCTTTTTCTTTTGTGCTTTTGTTTTGAAGCACATTGAGTGTTCACCTACTGATGAAATGTGCTATATAAATAAACTTCCCTTCACTTCACTGTGCATGTAGTGATGAAGAGGATTTAAGAGCGCAGGATGTAGGGGGTGATCAGCATGCTCCCGTCTCCTAGAGGAACCGATCAGGCTGGTGGGAGAAAGGGCACCTCTTCTCACATGATTGAGGTGAGGCAGGGCGGCCATTGGACGTGAATGTCATGTATGAGATCAATGGAGTGACAGGAGCCAGCAGAGAGACACAGCACGCTGACAGCTCCGCCATGAATATTTACAGCCTCGCCCTTCTCTGTGTCAGTGGGAGCCCAGCACACCCTCCCCTCTTTGAGTTTGACACAAACAGCCTCTAATGTATGCGGGGTGTCAAGATGTGTCTGTTTAAGGAGTAGGTTTTAACAATATGTTGTCTGATGTAGAGCTGGGCGATCGAATATCACGATATCTGTGATACAAATACAGCGATGTTTGTAGGGTTGGTCTATATCCACCACATTCCACTTCTGGGATTGCTCCGTTGCCTCCAGAAATTCCGCCGGATGTCACTCTTTTTTCATCCAGACGTTCGTTACATTCCTCTTTCTTTGTGTTGTAATTCTAATCTCCGGTGGATTTGTGAGGACTATGGTTAACTGCTCCTCAGATCTCAGCAGGGTAAATCCAGACAGCTAGCTAGACTATCTGTCCAATCGGAGTTTTCTAACGCACGACTAAAACTATGTACACATGTTCCACCAAAACAAGTTCCTTCCTGATGCTATTTTACAGAGACACCGTGGCTCCCTCCACCGTTTAGCACCGCCCCAGACGATTGTGTTTGGTTTAAAGAAATGCCAATAAACCAGACCCTCCTCCACAGCGCTGTGGAGGAAGGTCTGGCAATGCGATACTATTGTAAGGTTGACTATTGGTGCTTTAACTAAGTATTAACACAATTAGAGTTTTGATAAATAATCACCAATAATGTGGATACAATGACTAAGTGGGTAAAGGTAAATGATAACAGCTAGTAAGTCTGGATAGTTCATAATATACATCACTTTACTGTAAAGCAACCTTTAAAACCAGGAAAAGACAACACTTGTCATAACAGGATATCCAAAATATAAGACGATATCTAGCCTCATATATCGATGTTGATATAATATTGATATATTGCCCAGCCCTAGTTTGAAGTTCAAGCATCATTTGGATGCTTAAACATTTTTAAATTAAAAACTAACAATTTTGGTACGGCCTCTAGCTCACCCAGTAGAGTGTGCGCCCCATGTAGGCTGACTCCTTGCAGCGGCCCGGGTTCAATTTTGGGAATTTCTCGCCACAAAATATATATAAAAACGTAAAAAATGCTTTTTATAGCTTTTTAAGCTTTTTTTGGCAAGTAAAGGGTGATAAAGCTGGCGACGCTAAGCAAAGTAATAGCACATCCGCTCTAAATGGAAGTACGGTTACAAAATGACAGAAGGAAAACAGAAAGAATAAGGTCAATAGTGTAGACTACAGCTATTGAGTAGAGTGACCATGGTGAAACCAACTATACCATGGTAAACAGTGAAAGATGCCCTCTCTCTGACAAATTGACAGTACTTCTGGTCTTTACAGTTGAATTTAGCTGACAAAAGGTGACTGTGAGCTGGGTACAGAGCACCGTAAAGTGACCAGGGGAATTGAGTTAAGCCATCAAAGATGACTGTCTTGTTGCAACGACAGTTAAGTTTAGGCAACAAAACGACTAGTTAAGATTGGAAAAAAGATTGTGGTTTGAGCTAAAATACTGGTCCCCTTAAGTAGTAGTCTGGTCCGGTTTCCTGGGTGAAAGTCTTGTGTTTTCTTCTTAACTTCTTCCAGGACATGAACACCTGTTTCCTGGGTGAAAGTCTTGTGTTTTCTTCTTAACTTCTTCCAGGACATGAACACCTGTTTCCTGGGTGAAAGTCTTGTGTTTTCTCCTTAACTTCTTCCAGGACATGAACACCTGTTTCCTGGGTGAAAGTCTTGTGTTTTCTCCTTAACTTCTCCCGGACATTAGCTCCGCTCCCCTGCTTAAAAGCCCTGTGTGTGTGATGTAATGGCCTTCTTATCCATCCATGGTCAAAAGTCATTTTTAAAAGGGTTAGGATTTTGGGATTTTATGAATTGATATCAGATCACTCAAACAATGATCAATTTTAATTGGAGAATCATTTTTTTATAACCCAGCAATAGTGGTCTATATATGGTTTTACACTTGCTGTCGAACCAACACATACTTATATACTTATGTGCACATTAGTCAGATGCAATTAGCAGACACTTGCAGTAACAGCATTTTGCAATTAGAGTGCAGGGATCTCTCCGATTGTTTACATTTTTTCACACAGGTTGTTCTTGTTCTGGAGTACATAAATACCTTGTTTCCCTCTTGCGAAGAGGCCCTCATCTGAAATTGGACCAGTTATTGGAAAGGAGCCTCACTTGTAGGCGGTGTGTACGTGCAGGACAGGCCTCTTGACTGAAGACATGCTATTAACCCATTTCACATGAGAAGTCTCCTTTTCTAATTTTTGAGTGATTCTTAGTGGAGGAGGAAAGCTGGAGAGCTTCGCTGTAGCGCCACTCAGTCAGAGATCAAAGCCTCAACCCCCCCCAACTGGATTAATGTGGCGCTCTCAGGGTGATTACAGCACACACACTCAGGTATACACACAGCACCCTCCATGTGGAGTGGATTTCTTCATCTTGAGTTGAAAGGATTAGCCCCCCCCAACCCACCCAACCCATCCACACTCTGACAGCAAACAAAAATAGGAAGAGACCACGTCTGTGTCATTCAGTTCAGATCATCTCAACCTTGACAAAGTGTGGCTGGTTTTAGTGGGAGGCAAACGAGGTAGGTATGATGAGAGAGAGTGAAATATGGAACATATATCATCCCTAATGTGGCAATATATTATACAGCAATATTTTGTAATGGCGTGTGTTCATAGTGTCAATGGCTCCGTTAAAGTGACAGGAGTTATCCTGCTAATTTATGGCTCTAATCATGATCCCTGCCATCAGTAAAGCCTCACTCTAATATCACTAATGGCCAGTATGGTAATTGTAGCACATTAAATGTCTAAGGACTCACATGATGTCTTTACGAATATTTATGACAATGTTTTGGTTTATAGCTTTTGCACGCGTTCTTGTCCAACTTTAGTCATTTCCATAATTGTGTTTGGCACACTCTGACTTAATGTGATGCATTAGAGAATGGCACAAACAGATACTGTGTATCTATTAAAAAAGCTTAACTGCTTGTTTTTTAGATGTGCCAGCGCCGCTGTAAGCTCGGCATTCAAACGTAAAAGACGGATCAGGTGAATAATTTATGATATTCATCCCTCTCTGTGAAAGCATAACACTCTGAGTCTGATCTGAAAAAGAAGATATAATTCCATCGTTGCAGTAAACTGTAAGCCTGGCCTAAATTGTGCATTAGTGATATTTAAATGTGGAGTTGCATAACATGATAGCGTCTCTGCAGTAGCTGTACGCGCTCATCCGCTGGTGTTCCCCAGCACAGGAGGAGGCCAGCCAAGTTGTCTTACGCACGACAGTTTCAATCTGCTGCGGGATGGTTGAATAATTCAAAGTTCTTACACAGGACCATCTGGCAGCCCAAAGCAGGCGCGCGAGACACCAGCCTGCCTCAAATAGCATTTGTAAAGTGAGTGTGGGATGAAGCAGCAGGACCCCTGCACAGGCAGATTGAGCTGCTTACCAGCAAACTGAAATGTGCTGCGTCAGACTGATGGCTTATTTGGGAGGATATAGGCAATCAGAGAGGGAGCTCAAATATTGTTGATATGACATAAAGTCCATTTCACTCCACGCTCAGGCTGTAAATCAGCTGGAATGCTAAATCTCCTCCTCCTCAAACACACACGCATGTACACACACACACACATGCGCACGCACGCAGACACACACTCTTTGTTCAGGAGTTTGCAGGATCTCTGACTCTCTGGCTGTTGACATGATAATCTCCACATCACAAAACTGATTCAGTATTCCTTTCTTTCTTCCTTAGATTCATTCTTTATTAAATGTACCATAAAAAAATACGGATATTGTCATGTAGATGCACAACACTGTGTTGTTGTATACATCATGTATTACTTTACAGTAAATCATCCCCCATCCCAATCTTTTAATTTAAAAATATGGGGAAACAATAAGGACATGGGGAACTCTGCATCTACAGATACATGTTTGAATATTAACTTATACGTATGAATGAGTACATGCACACAAGCATCCACAACAACTTATATGTGTGCACACACACACTCCTGTTTTCTGTGGATAAAACTGTAGATTCCAGGTGTTTGACTATGCATAATGTTTATATACGGTTAGTTTTTGTGCAGAAATATGTAGTAATGTATCCGTATGAATGCATTCACCTGCATACATACAAGCTTTATGATAAGCTGATGAAAGAAAGAAGCAAACAGAATACTTCTTATGTGTCATTTATAAATATTTAATATCCAGCTCTAATCTAGACCTACTTAAGCTGATACACACTGTACAATACACAGCCAATACTTCTCATATTTTATAAAGAGAAACTTAAAGCTGCTCTAGTCTTATTTTTTATATTAGCAATGGATCAAATGATAATGTGGAATGTGCAAGGTGTCACTGATAATATGAAATCCACAGATAATGATCACAAACACTACAAATTTGCTCTGAGCATTTTCTTATTTTTAAGTCGATTTTTTGGCATTTTTGCCAAAAAACAGGGGGAGGGGGCCATGAAGTGTAACAAAGGAGACATTGCGGATTTGTGGAATGCACTGTAAAAACATATTGGCTATCAAGGCGCTCCAGTTCTGAGCATTTTAGTGTTATTGAGTTCATTTTATTTTTATTTTTTAGGAACAAAAAGGTTTTGGTTGACTCTCACAGCTCTCATGAACAGCTGCAGCTTCGTACACCAACCTGTTCTCTCTCCCAACTTATTAAACACAGACGCTTGGTCAGTGTCTCTCAGCGTCACATACCGACGCAAAAATCACCCTTCAGTGTCCGTACGCACCGGGCAGAGCTCGACTGCGGGGCTTAGGAGACCGTTTTGGGCTTTAGCGGAAAGGGGGGGAGGGACTAAGAAGTTGTCAATGTTCACATTTTCCTCCTGGATCTTCACAATCCTACCTACAGCACCTTTAAGGTCCTATATATTCTGTTAACAAAGTTCTATTGGTCTTGTTTCTTTCATATAGCTAGGATCAGTCCCATGTTGTTCCAGGATACTGAGAAAGATTTCTCACTCTTAGGGGCAGTTCACACCAAAAACGATAACTATAACCATAACTATAACTATAACGATGTGAGATGTGTGATCCACACAGCTGCAAACAGCGACGTAAAGCATGCACTGCACGCTCCAGCTGATAATAATACCTAACACACCAACACAGCAGACGTTGCAATAAAAGATTACAGGAATGTCTGTAGTAATATCCTACGTATTCGTGAATTCAGGTACATTTTATGAACCAAAAAAAGTCTATCAGCGATCCCTGGAGCGCCGACGCCGCTGCCTGCAGGCATCAGCTGAACACAGAGCTCCGTAGATGGTGTAGAAGGGATGAGAGCAGATCTGTGCAGAGCACCGGAACAAAAACACCGACAGCATGATGATAACATCCAAACACAAGAGTGACTCTCAGTGCTTTCTGTGACATGAAAAATACTTTCAAAGTAATCATTTTTTTTTTAAATACACAGAGCTAAAGGAGCACAGCCCCCGCCGAGTGTTGTGTGAAGAAAATCTCTCCGCCGTGTCATGTTGTAAACTCAGATGGATTCTGATTGGCTGTCAGTCTTTCTATCGTTCATCAAATCACTCTGAAAGTGATCCCGACGATATCGTTCTCCACTGCTTTTGTCGTTGTGGTGTGGACTCCGCCATCCACTTGGGTTAGAATGATTTTTAAAACTATATATTTAATGTTATCTTTATAGTTATTGTTCTTGGTGTGGACCGCCCCTAACTCATAATTAACTCAGTCATCTTTAAATCATCTTCATCTGCATAACAATTCAGCAACCAGGCTTTTACCTATGACTCCCAGTTTGGAATTGATTTTAAGATCATTTTCATCAGCTTATATCACGAATATATTGTCTTTCTTCAAAAATGTAAAACATATCGTTTGTTGCTCAGCCCTCTTGAATACATCACTCTTTGTTGGAAATTAGGGCTGCACAATTAAATGCAATTCTATTGAAATCGCAATATGGACTATAGTGCAATACCCAAATCAAGGCGGGAGGGCACAATATTTCTTAAAGGCAAAATATGTGTCAAAACACTCTGAATGAAGTATTGTTTAGTGGTGTTGCAGAGACGTCCCAGCCTACAAATCTAAAGACTAAAGAAACAATCTTTCTTTGGTGCAGATCCTCAAAAATATCACACTATGATCAATTTAAAAACATTTAATTTGTATATAATTCAATCAAAATCGGAATGATAGAAAAATGATCATTCCCTCCAATATCGTAAATCAAATCGGAACATCAGTGAAAATAATCGCAATCTGGAAACATGACTCTGTTATCTATCTAAGAGGATTAGGGCCACATGTGACAAAATGTGTTTGAGTTCTGAGAATAAAGTCAGAATTCTGAGGCTACATTTACATCGCTACGTTGTGGTTCGAAAACTAATCTCTTCTGCTAAGTTTCCCCCTCTCATTCCCCCTGCTCTGGCGTTTTCCCCTGTCATTCCCCCTGCTCTGGTGTTTCCTCCTCTCATTCCCCCTGCTCTGGTGTTTCCGAGCCCTTAAACCGAAGACATTCTGACCCATTTTGGTTTGGAATCTGCGGCGTTGTGTTGCAGTCTCAACAGCTTCAAACGGAGACCTCTGGCAACACAGACACTGACGCCAATGTTTCTCCTGATTGGGTCTTATCAACGCCTCGTTCTCTGAGACTAAGGCCTCCTACACACTGGCTGCGTGGCGTGTCTGTTTTTATTTCGGCTCCCATGTTAACAGGTTAGAGCGTGCACACTGCCTGCGTGACACGCACGTCTCAAGCGTGACTCGAGCCGAAAACGCGTGCATGTTTGAAAGTCTTTAGGTTTTGACATAAATGCAGATATAAATGTAATTAAAAAATATTGCACCTGTCAGTACAGAAAGAAATATTCTGTACCTATTTTATACTATTCAATACTGCCGACGTTGTCTTTGCTGTAATCTATTATTTCATTTTATCAATGGGAAACATCCATGTGTCCAGACGAGGCTAGCAGCAGCAGCGCCGCATCAGACACGTTTCTGGTGGGTAAAGACATAGAAAACGCCACGCAGCCGCCACGCAGCTGACATGCACGCAACAGAACCGCCACGCTCACGCCACGCAGCCAGTGTGCAGGGGGCCTAAAGCTACTAACTTTACCATGGTAACTACCAGCAGTAGGCGGAGTCTCCACGCTGCCTCCTGTTTATGCCCAGTATACCAGAATGTTGATGAGGTATGAGGTTTGGGCGTGTTAGTTTAAACAGAGATTAGTTCTTCTACTGGAGCTAAAAACACTTGGTGCACAGAGATGACTTTTGGCTTAAAACTCAGCTTACAAACCAAACGTAGCAATGTAGGCTAAATGGTTGCAATGTAAATGTGTATAGAGTTTTTTTCCTCATAATTCTGACTTTATTCTCATAATTCTGACTTCAAACTTAAATAAATTGTTCACATGTGGCCCTTAATCTTCCTCCGTAGGTATCGCTGATGGAGGCTACTTTTAGAAACTTTTTAAGGCTCTCACACTGAGCTGAGCATCTCTCCTCCTCCTCCTCCTCCTCCTCCTCCTCCTCCTCCTCCTGGAGGAAAACGCCCCAGCCGTCCCCGTGCAGCCTCCTCCATCCAGCAGCAGTGGTACTCCCCGCGTCTCCCCCGCCACACTGACTGATCCGCGGGCTGCTGATGGAGGGCGCTTCGGTGTAAGTGGACTTCAGAAAGGCTGCCTGTTTACCTCAACGCTCCTGTGAAACGAGAGAGAAAAGGTAACCTCACGGTCCCGACAGGACGCATATTTCTCTCGGTGTGTTCTCTGCGCACCTGGCTGTCCGAGCGGGCGCGCGCTGCACGCTGAGCGGAACATCCGAATTGGAGCCCTCTTCACTTCCACACCTGCCGCTACTTGTCCTCCTGTTTAACCCGAAGCCACGCGACTCTGGGCGGGGAGGGGACATGTGGAGAGGCTTTATGACCTGCGCTGCATCCCGGCTCTTCCTTCCCGAGCGTCCGGCTGGAAGGGTAGCCGCCGTGTCCCGCGGAGGATGCCGAACAGGTAAGCACAGCCCCGGACATCTTTTTGAGTTGCAAAGTCCAGTAGTAGCAAAATAAGACACTTAGGTGTGTTATGGTTGTTAATAGGTGTGTCATTTTTTTCTTCAAACGTCTATTTATTGATATTTTAGAGAGCTAACATATTGCAAGCACATTCTCTAAATTACTACAGAAATAGTTTGACAAAAACATTTACATACACAGACACGAACACAATAGGTCATGTAAAACAGATCATCAGATTAGATAATAATCAAACGTACAAAGCTGCTCCAAATACTTATTGACGTCACACCTCAGATAGTTATCATAGCTATAGAGTTAAGGAGCCAAGGGGATATTTGCTTATAGCTACAATGTCAATGAAGGGTTGCAAAGTCTTAGAAAATGTGTCAACGGAACCACGCAATGTATATCTGAGTTTTTCCAGTTTTAGGTGCTGCATAATGTCTTTGGTCATTATGAAGTGGGAGGTTGTGCCTGCTTCCAGTTCAGTAGAATGAATCTGTGCGCTAGAAGGGTTAGGAATCTTGCTACCTGGGGGGTGGGGGGGGGGGGGGGGGGGTCCTTTCCAGTGTGGCTGCATCTTTTATTTCATTTATTTGTTACAGGTTTATCTGTCAGGGACAATGCACACTTATGATACATCAAGTAAAATGTGCCAGAATTAGCCTGCAGGCTATTTTACATCCAACCAACAGGTCACCCTAAAAAAAAAGATAAAAGGATTGAGCTATAAATGATGCATACAGATTTGGCCTTATACAATAAAAGTTGATGATACTAATGCTAAAAGACGACAACATGAAAACAAGATGAGTTGGTCTTCTTTCACACCAATGATGAAGTTGCAGCTACATTAAAACAGACTTGAGTTTCCACTAGAGCTGCAAGGACAAAAATAATAATCGACAACTAATTAGACAATGGATTAACCGATAAAGTAATTTTTCATGCAAAAATAAATTTAAAAAATGCTCCTTTTCAGCCTCTCAAATATGGCGATTTTCTGACCCTTTCTGTCTTATATCATATTAAAATGAAACATATTTGTGTTTTGCTTTGAGAAACATATATTTCACTATTTTCTGACATTTTTAGACCAGACGATTAATCCATTAGACGAGAAAATAATCAGTAGATTAATGGATTAATGCATTAATTAATGTAAAGAATCGTTAGTTGTCAGCCCTAGTTTCCCCCCTGCAGGATTGCTCAACTGCCGCAGCTCAATGATCAAACATCATGCATTTTCCAAAGACAAAGAAAAATCTTTAAATGTGCATGCTTGTGCACAGAGCAGCTCAAACTGAAATGCTGCTCGAGCCGTTTCCCTGGACCGTGAACTTCCCTCCGCATCCACAGTTTGATTTCAGCACAGTCTTTTCCTGTGTGAACATTTGGCACTGGCACAGTTAAGCAGGATTTATGCTTCTGTGGAGGCTCTACGCAGAGCTTTCGCCCGTAGCCTACGTACGTGGACTGAAGTTTATACTTGTGTGTTGGTGTATGCGTCAATCTCTTTAAGAGAATAGCAGGGCCGGCGCGTGTGTGTGAGAGAGAGTGACTGTGATTATCTTCAGAGCAAGTAGTGACTCTAGACTCATAGTGAGAAAGCGGTCCAATCACAGTGGATGTGTTAAGCGTTGCCGCAACGCTTGGTTACATTTTTTGAGAGGTGTACGTCATGCTACGCCAGTGTTGTAGTACTCGAGATCGGTCTTTTTGAAGTTCTCGGTCTTGTCTTGGAATCAACCACATTTTTACTCTGCCTTGTCTCGGTCTCAGATAAAGAGGACTCAGGATTTTATTTCAAGACCGGTCAAGACCACAACTTCAGGGATATGACTAAATTGCCTGTGTATTGTCTAATTTTATGTAGGGGTGAAATATGATTGCCCCACCCCCCGTGCCCTCCGAATTCATTGGGCTAGAGTGCTGTCAATCTGACAAATTTGATTCCCATTTGATCAGAGTAGTGTCACTTTGCTGCCTATTCAACCAATTGCTGCCTTTCCATTTGGTAAATGGATATATACTTTAAACACACATTGTATGGCAACTGTGTTCTTTGTTGAAATTGACTCATTTCTAATTTGAAATGTGTTACTGTTAACCCCCTCTCCGCGGCTCCCTTAACACAAACTCCCAAGAAAGTGAATGCAGGAGACAGGAGAAGAAGCTCTGGCTGTCTGGCACTCATCTGGTCTGGTCTTGGTCTTGGTCTTGGTCTTGACTCGGTCTCGCCCTGCCTTGGTCTTGACTTGATCTCAACCCCTCAAAGTCTCGGTCTTGTCTCAGTCTCCATACACTCTGGTCTTGGTGATGACCCGGTCTCGGTGGGCTAGACTACAACACTGGGCTACGGCGTAGGGTCCGTATCTCCACGTACCTACGTGCGTACCAAAAACGTCCATTTAACGCAGAAGCACAAACTGACCTTTACTCTCAGACTCCCCTTGTTGGTGTTTCAGGAGGTGTAGAAGATATGTTCAAACTGGAGACAACACATTCAGAGCCTCAACATTTCCTAGTTTCTCCCTTTGTGTTTGTGTCAATTCTGCGATCAGTCTTGTCTCAGGCAATTTGTTACTGTCTCAGGCGACAGGTGCTATTTCCAGTGCTGCTGCTTGTCATCATTACTCCGCATTAACTCTCTAATAGGGCTTTTGTTATTAGGTAAGTGCCTAGGGCTCCGTGGCAGCCTGTGAGAACGAAGATGAAAAGACAGAGGGCAAAAGTGCAAAGGAATGAGCGATATTAGGTGTGTTGGATATTACAGTGCTTTGGTTTAATAATGATACTGCTGCTTATGTACGTTCCCCCCAGATACTCTGTTATCCCAGGTATTATATTTATAAAAAGATTCAACAGGGGATAGAGGCTTGGATACAGGAAGTCACAGCAGTGTATATTAGTGCAATAATTGCCCTTGCACCTACAATCACACAGTTATCAGAGACTGTTCTTATCCCCCAAAAAGGGTAGAATTGGTTGTTTGCAGGGCTTTAAATACATTTTTTGATCACCAGCCAACATGGCTAGCAGATTTTCAAAATTACCAGCCAATGAAATTTTCCACTAGCCACATGTTTTTCAAGGGGAAATAAACCAGATTATGAGTGCTACTGAATACATTAAATTGCTTTATTTGAGTTGATGGCAGATATACCTTAATATGTATCAAATCTCTAATATTCAGATTCCCCCTCTGAGTCTGTAACTCTGGGTATGCTTACTTCCTGCTGCTCGCTCTCTGCGTACAAACTCTCCATTGTCCCGTGTGTCTGTAGCCTTCCTCTTTTGCTCTTCTGGTTTCTTAACTCCCCAAAAATATCTTCACGTTTGTTTTTAGTTCTTTCCTAACTAACTTTATGACTTAATTTGAGCTCCTCTGGTTTCTTTCGCACCGTTCCGTTAATCTTCTTCGTTTCAGCGTAGCACGTAATCGATACGGCACACGCTAGACACAACATGGTGTTGCAAGATAAAGATTACGTTTCCGAGCCAAACACCCAAACATAAAAACATACTAATCTGGCAACACTAATCTCGCTTTGCCAGACCAGGAAGGTCTGGTTAGTCCACACAGCATTCTGGGATGAGAAAAACGTGCTCTGGTTTGGCATTGGCATTTCTTTAAACCAATCACAATCGTCTTGGGTGGCGCGAAGCACGGAGAAAAGCTGCGGTGCCGCTGCAAAATAGCCTCGGGAAGGAACTTGATTTGGTGGAACTTGTAGAAGTGGAACGTTGTGGATATATACTATGGCAACACTGACCCGTCACAGCTTTACAGCAGCTGGCCGATTCAAACAGATTCAGTGTTATTTGCTTCATTCATCACCAGCCAAATTGGCTAGTAACTTTACAATGTCACCCGCCAAAGTTAATTTTTACCCGCTTTTCGCGGGTTGGCGGTAGTTCATTTTAAGCCCTGGTTGTTTGGTCAAATTATATGTCCTGACCAGCGACCTCGCGTGGTCCTACAACCTGTTTCTCTCTCTGAACTTGTAAAATATGGACGTTTGGACAGTGGCTGTCAGCATCTCAAGCGATGCAAAAAATGACCCTGATCCTTCCCTTACCTCAATGAAGTACTTTAGTTTCCTAAACCCAACCAAACTAATCATAGAGGCTGTCTGTGCCGCTACGCATGGGTTGCTTCTTCCAATGTCTTGTAAAATTTTCTATCATGAAATAGCCAGTAAAATAAAGGCTTTTTAAATAATTTTGAAGAAGAGTGCCGTGGATTTTTTTCTTTTTCTTTACACTCAATTGAATTCCCAACCCCAAAGAACACCTTCAAGCATTTGATTGAACTTCCTGAGCACCCTGGACTTTTTTGTCTTTCTAATCATAGAGGTAGCTGGTTCAATCATTTTTTAAACTTCATATGTGTTTTTAAAAGCCAGAAATTCCAGAAATACTAAGTCTTTTCAGGAAAGTCAAAAAGACACATTGAATCCAGGAACTTCTGGCCCTGTTAAATAAAGCACTTGGAGGGGGTATGGGGAAGTGGCTGGCCAGAGCCAAACACAGTAGAAATAACATTTAAGCTTTATAATATCTGATTAAAATAATTTTCTGATTGTATGGTTTAAGGGATACTTTGCTGATTTTCAACCAGCTTAGTATATGTAATATGGTAAACTTCCCTCCATATTGTCAGAGCCCAGATCTCCGTTCTAGTCTCCCAGCTAAAAACGCACCATTTGGCAGATTTTCACTGGCTCCAGGGCTGCTGCCCAAACTACAGAGTTATCGGATGGAAAGAGTCCCTCTCTCTCAAACTCAGATGAAACTGTACAGTGCTGATCAAATATAAATCTACATTCTGTTCCTGTATCGCCTATATCTCGCCTAAAATGTTTTCAGAAACCGGTTTTGGGTCACTGTTTGACTGAAACACGAGAGTTTTGAAGATATGAATGCCATAATGTTTCCTGTATTGCGTAAAAAACTCAGATAAAACGGTAAAACTAGACAGTGATGATCAAATATAAACCAAGATTCTGTTACAGCATTGCCTATTTCTCAAATGTTTTCCGACACATTTTTTAACTTACTGTTTAACTGTTATACAAGATTGTTTGTCACCAGCCAGCCGCCATATTGATTCTGTGACGTGCTCACATTACGTGACATTTCTAGGTCTTTCCACTTCATATAGACAGCGTAGTTTTATGAGAAGGCCTTCTTCCCAAAAGTGAAATACTTCTTAAGCAGAGTTGCTGTGGTTCAAGTATGATGGGGTGAAATTATAAATTTGATGAATGTTATTACCCTCTTGTAGTCAGCTAGCCACCACCAGGAGTAAACACGGCATAATAATACACTTTAAATAGTCCCAAAACAACCAAATTACTAAATGATTCAAGTGTCCAGTTTGTAAGCTGCTGGCCACTTTTCTACAGAAGTATAAATCCTAGATTAGCTCATTTTGTTGAAACTGAATCTCAGTGTCCTTATGTGAGCACAGAGCTGGAACTTACCCACGACTGACATCTGACATAATGATGCATTAATGATAGCTAAAGATAGGCCTGTTTAAAGGAGCTGTACTCGAAATACTGAGAAAAACAGTGGGCTGGGATTGCCTCCCCATGGCTCTCATAGACTGTTCCCCTATACGTAAATGACCTATGTTTTTTCGACGGCCAAATGAAAAAAGAAGCTTGGATATCAACACACTCAGAGGGAGTGGGAATTCATGTTCTGCACAGGACGCCATTACTCCATCTTTTTTTGATCTAGCCTGCTTCATTTTCTGTAGTAAATTGTTTTCTACTGCTATTCATACTCCTTATCCGTATACGCATATATCTTTAAGTTTAGCTGCCAACAAAATAATATCTAATTTGTATTTGAACCCCACCTTCCAAAAAAAGAAACAAGAAGGTCTAAACTGAGTGTAACTGTTAATGGTCTGGAAGGAAATCAATTACAACAAACAATACTTTAAAAAATGTCAATTGAAAAAAAAAAAGAGAAAGCAATGGACAAAGTGTTCACAGTTAGTCCACTTAGCAATCTTTCACCTCATCCAAAAGGCAACTCCCTCATCATATCACAAGACAGCCATGCATCACAGTCCCTGACTATGGATCTCATCATGGGAGAACAGTAGATGTGTTCCTGAAGGTCTAGTTGGAGCTATCAGAGGTGATAATGGCACACAGTTAGCACAAGCCAGGACAGCATATTGTCCTATTCATCTTAATGACTCCTGTGGGCAGGGCTGCAGCGAACATCGAGGAAGGGCCTGAAAATGCTCTCCGGTGACCTTCTGCGACTAACAAATGGAGCGCGGATGAAAACAAGCCGAGCCCTGCCCTGGAGGCTGCCAAGTCCAGTAAAACTGTGAAAAGAGAACAGAGCAGGAGAGAGTTAGTCTATCAGTCTGATTTTACAGCAGCCTTCAATCTGGCTACTCCCTCAAGCCTGAGCCAGTTATTACATTTCACTCACGTTCGCCTTTGCAGAAGCGCTAATTGAATGCATCCAATATTCAGGGAAAGACCTACCTACTGTACCAACATGACCTTGGTTACCGCTTCTTGATACCTTGAGCGAGCAAGACACTTCAGTGGAAGCGAGGCCCTGCGGCGTGCTGTGTCATCATTGCAGATTCATGATGGTCAACCTGCTATGTCCAATTTGCAAAGACGTGTTTGGGTAGCTACAACATGGATTAATTTCTGGCTTAGCAAGCAATTACAGAGGCAGGAGGAGGATATGAGGAGGAGGGTGGCTCTGTGGGATTGAAATCTGAGAATGGTGCAGAAATTTGTCAGCCCTCCACGCTGACACCCTTATCCAAGTCATCTTCTCAGGATAGTGATATATGACAAAGGTGACCGTGATCATTATTCACAGACTGGTCGTCTTCTTCTTTCCCTTGGCATGCCTTCCTCCTGGGTCTGATCAAGTGTGTTCTATTCTCCCGCGGTAATGATTTGTGGAGTTCTGTGGCACTGTAGCATCTGAAGGACAGCGTGTTGCGGAGCCTTCCAAAACAATATCATAACCCACATCCATTAGCCATATGGGTTCCATTCCCCAGATTTGCTTGATGCAATTGCGGTGTCCTCCCACAGCGGACCGAGTGCAAGCCTGGGATTCATTTAATTGGAGGATTCTTTGCTCTTCTGGTCTCTACACCTTTCTCAAAGGGCTTTTTTCTGTTTAATATTAATCCTGTTAGAATAAAGGCTCCAACTAAGAATTATTTACAATACTAATCATTCTGACAATTATTTTTTGGGTTAATTCAGTTCAATTTTATTAATTAGTATCAAATCATAACAAAAGTCATCTTGACTCACTTTACAGGTGGAGTAGGTCTAGACCACACTATAATTTACAAAGACCCAACAATTCCCCAATCATTTAGTCAGAAAAAAGAAAAAACAAATTACCCTCAGATTTCTCAGAATCATTAGTTTTTTCCAACCAAAAACCAAATGGTACTGTATTCAATTTACAATGACACATCGTCATATTGTAGATGCTGGTTCCAGAGAATGTTTAGAATTTTGGCTTGATTTAAATGATTATTTGATTATCAAAGTTCTTGATTTTCTGGCAAATTAGATTTCTTGACTTGAATAGACTAGAATTGTACTTGAAGTTTCATTCTTGACTTTGGAAATAATAATTGACAAAGAAGTCTCAACAGTGGAACAGCATGAAATCATCAGCAGAAATGTGAACCACGCTATGTTCTTGTATGTGTGCATCCTCGTGCACAAACATTGCTCCATAGCGCAACTAGTGGTCAAAAACTCCAGAGTACCTGAAGTTTTTACAAATAGTTTCAACCTGGATTTTTCAAGTAAGATTTGAATCCTGCAAGACATACATATTATAATTTATTGTGTTTCATAAATATTTGAGCTGAGTCTTGAAGGTTATTCTCGTTTTTATTGGAAAAGAATGTTTGTGTTCTTATAATGAAGCAGCTGACACCATTTAAAAAATGTCACCATATTTACAATTTGTAACAGTGCAGTAAAATCTTCATGTGAAGCTATTTGATCATGAAATAACAGCATGAAAAGATACAAATATAAACATTTATAGACATAAGATCATTAACATAAATGAAAAAAGTGTGGGCTAAGAATACATCATTGCGGCACCCCTTGAAGCTTTTTCACACGAAATTATGAATAGATACAAATTGCTCTCTGTCAAATACTGTATATAGCTAACAAACCATCTTGAATTACATATATTTCAAAATGGCATTATATAAGCAAGTATATTAAAATGCTTTTGAGAAGTCTAAAAGTACACCAAGGGAACATTTCAGAAAGGAGACACTACTTTAAACAAATTGTAAGGGCCACATGATGTTATTTATAATTAAAGTATGGTAAATTCTTGAGTAATTTCTCATGAACCTTTGAAAAACATAAAGATTGAACCTTTGTTTATACGTGTATCATGCTCATTTGACTCTGTGATGTGTATAACTGTTTAGCCATTTTTAAGTCACGGGGTTCAACACATGAATGTAAAGTTGATGCCGTGTTTTATGTTTTATTTTTGCTTCAGTGCGGAACAATGAAATGCAATAGCTCTCCCTCTGCAGCGCTTGCATTTTAAAGCCTTCAGTTGAAGTTGGCTGGTGTCTTGCATGGATCCATTTTTACTGCCGCTCCTGTGTTTGCCGTGTAATTGACTTCTGAACACATAAATAAGGACAGCTGTAATGGTTTCCCTTCCCCTCGCCCCCTACATGCTGGATCTCTCATTGGCTGTCCATCCTCTCCTCCGTCTCACCTCTACCGCCTACCACAGCAGCTCTACAAAGAGCAAATATGTTTGAAACATAGAGCAAACATAGAGCAAACAAAGCCGCGTAGTCCAGGTGGACGAGGTGTCTGGAAATAAAACATGATCACCTATCTAGTCGTTGAAGATTGTTTATGGGCCTGTGTTGCTCAGTGATTTAAGGATAGCGCCAATGCAGCCAGGGTGAGGGGTTTAATTCCCATGGGGGTCACTCATGCTTAAAATTTAAGCATTCAGGGCATCCAAAGGTGCTTGTGTTCAGTTAGCACTCCTATATCAACTGTAGTAGGAAAGACTTGAAGTGTCATTAACAGAACCCGACTGTTCCTGGATTTTAAGGCCAATATTAATATTAATTTAATCATAACCACAAAACATAAACAAAACAGTGTTTCCCACAGATTAGAAAGCAATTTGTGATGGCGGGGGGACACGCTGTTGGATGCTGTCCTCCTCTCCTACTTTAATGCCTAAGGAATCTCTCTCTTTCTCTCCCTGACCCTGTCTTTCACTGGTTGAATCCTGAAAATATTGTCAACAAATTAATAACATAACTAATTCCACTGGTTGGACTGTTGAGCTCTGTTTCAGACTGATACCTCCGGTTCAGGCTGGTCCTCATTCTCAACACTTCCCAGTCTCGGAAAATACTTTAATACTCCTCTGGATTGAAGCAGCAAACATTCAGTGTAAGAGTAAAAAATGACCTAACATTATTTATAATAAGTTTATTTGATTCACATTTGCTACATATAGTGTTTTGACCTCGACAACCCAACTGCATTTTACCGCAAACTTGCGACTAGTTAACTTTCTAAAGCAGGCAAGAGTCGGTCGGTGATTGTGAATGTGTGATTGTGAAAGGTGTTCACGAGATAGATACCAACCTTTCATGAACGTGTGAATTTCGCCAGCCGTCTTCTCTCCTCGATGGAGACAGATGCTGTGTGCACGGTGGGCTCGATGGTGTTTTAAGCCCCCAACATCGCCTTACAGGCAGCTAACCCTCACCGTAAAAGTGGTTACACACCAACCAGATGGCCGACCCTCGGCAGAAAAGCCAGTGGAAATGATCAATCGCGTCCCCGAGGTCCAAAAAACTGCCTCTGGACACACATTTTTCATAGCGGAAAAATTAACACACAAACAGCAAATTTAACTGTAATCTTCCATGGAAATGAAATTCTAACAATAAAACCTGTAACCATACAACAACACAAATACAACACATATTTTACGTGTCAGGAGTGGGGGACAGTACTCAGGCGCAGACTGGAGTAGGTGGTAAATCTTATTTTATTGAAGCTGTGAGTGTGGGCTAGCAGTAGGGGTGCTGGGTCCGAAGATGGCTGGGCTGGCAGAGGGGGTGCTGGGTCCAAAGATGGCTGGGCTGGCAGACTTGATTCTCCAGTGTGTAGCGTGGCTATTGGCAGCAGCGGATTCCGAAGGGGGGTTATTTCTGAGAACCGAGATCTTCCAGGCTTGTGCAAAATTCAGAATTAGCCTCCATTCAATTCATGAATTGGAATTTGAATTGAATTGACTCTGCCCCACAGGAAGTTGAATTTCAATGACAGGAAGTGGAATTAAATTCATGGAAATTCAAAGAAATTCCACACAGTCACACAACAGAAAGAATGTGTTGAATCCCACATACATTCAGTGTTAGGAAGGTTACTTTGGAAATGTAATTGCTTACTGTTACCCATTATAAATGTGGTTTGGATTACTTTATTTGGATTACTTTATCAATGCAAATCAATTTCCTTTTAATTTGATTAGTAACTAATTAAATAACACATTTTACCTCAGTAATACAACTAAATTATTGTAATTTTGTAATTTAATAACATAATTTCATTACACGTTAACTAGTCACTCCTCAACCCTGCATACATTTTGTTCCAAAATATAGCTCACTCTTTAAGAGAACAAATATTGTTATTTGTTATTTTATATTAAAGTAATAAGTAAAACCAAGATGGCGCCACAGAATGGTGACACGGTGTGTTGGTGCGCTCTGTTTTGTTTTGTTTTGTGTTTTAACTATGTTTCTTGCGATGGTACCCGTATCTCATTCACCAGTGAAGAGCTCGTGAACTTCAGGGGAACAATACCATCGGACTTATTTCCCACTTTTCTTCTCCCTTCACTGGAAATTTTGGACATTCTGGTCAAAGGTGCGCTCACCTTTGCTCATGCAGCGAAACGCCGGAGGAGAGGGAAACGGGCCGGTGTGCTTGTGCGTCTCCGCCAGCGAGGATTACGCACACCGTTACCGGGAATATTCCTCTCTAACGTGCGCTCACTGCCCAACAAACTGGAGGAACTACAACTGCTGTTGGTCAGAAACAGGGACTTTTTTCTCATCTGCTGTTTTGTGCTTCACGGAGACGTGGCTCTGTGGATTAATACTGACTCTGCGCTGCAGCTGGCAGGCTTCCAACTCTACAGAGCGGACAGAGACACGGACCTCTCCGGCAAAACTAAAGGTGGAGGAATCGGTTTCTACATCAATAGCGGTTGGTGCAACGACGTGACAGTGATCCAGCAGCATTGTTCTCCTAACCTGGAATATTTCATTATAAACTGTAAGCCTTTTTATTCACCCCGTGAGTTCGCGTCATTCATCCTGGTCGGTGTTTACATCCCGCCGCAGGCCAACGTGCAGGTCGCACAGCGCATGCTTGCCGACCAGATACTATGTGTGGAGCGGACCAACCCGGAGTCCCTAGTTATTGTCCTTGGTGACTTTAATAAAGGGAACCTCACTCACGAACTCCCTAAATATAGACAGCATATTAAATGCCCGACCAGAGAGGAGAACATTCTGGATCACTGTTACACCACAGTCAGGGATTCTTATCACGCCGTCCCCCGTGCTGCACTGGGACACCCTGACCACGTCATGGTCCACCTGATCCCCACCTACAGGCAGAAACTAAAGCTCTGCAAACCTGTTGTGAGGACATCAAGGAAGTGGACCAGTGAGGCTGTGGAGGATCTCCAGTCGTGTTTGGATTCTACTGACTGGGATGTGTTCAGGACTGCTACCAACAGTCTGGATGAGTACACAGAGGCTGTGACGTCATACATCAGCTTCTGTGAGGACTGCTGTGTTCCATCATGCACCAGGGTGAGTTACAACAATGACAAACCCTGGTTCACAGCCAAACTCAGAAGGTTAAGGCTGGCTAAGGAAGACTCGTTCAAGAGTGGGGACAAAGACAGATTTAAAGAGTCAAAGTACAAGTTTAGCAAGGCGGTGAAGGAGGCTAAACGACGATACTCTGAGAAACTCCAAAACCAGTTCTCAGCTAATGACTCTGCAACTGTCTGGAAAGGACTTAGGCAGATCACCAACTACAAGCCTAAAACCCCCCCCACTCCTTCGATGACCGACACCTAGCCAACGACCTGAACGAGTTCTACTGTCGATTTGAAAGACAAAAGGTCAGTCCTGACACCATCCCCCCACGACACCTCCCTACAGCTACAGCCACTGTGCATCACCTCCACCTCACCCTACCTCAGCAGGACCTTGGGCCCCCCCCACCAAAGCCCTCCTTAAAGGTCTCCACCTCCACCCCCCCTACCCACCTCAGTGACGACTCTCTCCATCCACGAGAGGGATGTCAACAGACTCTTTAGGAGACAGAATCCCAGGAAAGCTGCTGGACCAGATGCTGTCTCCCCATCAAGCTTGAAGCACTGTGCTGACCAGCTGTCTCCAGTGTTCACAGACATTTTTAACACCTCACTTGAGACATGTCATGTGCCAGCCTGCTTCAAGACATCAACCATCATCCCTGTCCCCAAGAAGCCAAGGACCACAGGACTTAATGACTTCAGACCCGTCGCCCTGACCTCTGTGGTTATGAAGTCCTTTGAGCGCCTTGTGCTTTCACACCTCAAAGCCATCACCGACACCCTCCTGGACCCCCTGCAGTTTGCCTACAGAGCCAATAGGTCTGTAGATGATGCAGTCAACCTGGCCCTCCACTACATCCTCCGGCACCTGGACTCTGCAGGAACCTACGCCAGGATCCTGTTTTGTGGACTTCAGCTCTGCCTTCAACACCATCATCCCGGCTCTGCTCCAGGAGAAGCTCTCCCAGCTTGGTGTGCCTGACTCCACCTGCAGGTGGATCACTGACTTTCTGTCTGACAGGAAGCAGCATGTGAAGCTGGGGAAACACGTCTCCAACTCACAGACCATCAGCACTGGATCCCCTCAGGGCTGTGTTCTTTCGCCTCTGCTCTTCTCCCTCTACACCAACAACTGCACCTCCAGTCATCAGTCCGTCAAGCTTCTGAAGTTCGCGGATCTACACCTCCCTCATCGGACTCATCTCTGATGGAGACGAGTCCGCTTACAGGTCGGAGGCTGACCACCTGGTGAAGTGGTGCAACCAGAACAATTTAGATCTCACCGCTCTAAAGACAGTGGAGATGGTTGTGGACTTCAGGAAGAACCCAGCCCCCACCTGCCCCCCATCACCCTCTGTGGCTCCACAATTGACATTGTGGAGTCTTTCCGCTTCCTGGGAACTACAATCTCCCAGGACCTCAAGTGGGAGCTGAACATCAGCTCCCTCGTCAAGAAAGCACAACAGAGGATGTACTTCCTGCGGCAGCTGAAGAAATTCAACCTGCCAAAGACAATGATGGTGCACTTCTACACAGCCATCATTGAGTCCATCCTCACATCCTCCATCACCATCTGGTACGCTGCTGCCACTGCCACTGC
Organism: Perca schrenkii; assembly: GCA_025617405.1. Classification (NCBI taxonomy): domain Eukaryota; kingdom Metazoa; phylum Chordata; class Actinopteri; order Perciformes; family Percidae; genus Perca; species Perca schrenkii. Next base: position 1,943,475 of record CM046804.1, read on the forward strand.
CAAGGGCAGACTGCAGCGTGTCATTCGGTCAGCTGAGAAGGTGATTGGCTGCAATCTGCCGCCGCTCCAGGACCTTTACGCCACCAGGACTCTGAAGCGTGCTGGAAAGATTGTGGCTGACCCCTCCCACCCCGGACACAAACTCTTTGAGCCACTCCCATCTGGCAGGAGGCTGAGGTCCATCAGGACCAAAACCTCACGCCACATGAACAGCTTTTTCCCCTCCGCCACTAGCCTTATTAACAAGGCCCGGAAACCACCCTGACTCTCCACCTGGCTCTTCATGCCACTGTTCTCTCTGCGCTAATGCTCTTTGCTCTTTATTTATTTATTTTATTTTATTTCTATCTTTATTTTTAATTTAATACATACTGTGTACATATACTTATTGTTTATACCTATACTTATATTGTTTAATATTACATTTAGAGAATGTGTGATGTGCACCAACAACACCAAAACAAATTCCTTGTATGTGTCAAAAAACGTACTTGGCAATAAAACCCTTTCTGATTCTGATTCTGATTCTGAAAAGTGTGCTTGTATGCTTTTAAACACAATATCCAGTGTTGGGGGTAACTCCTTACGAAGTAATGCCATAATATAATCACATTTGGCTGTAACTGAGTAATGAAACACATTAATGTTACTGTTACGGTTGTGTTGTGAGTTAAAGGTGTGTTTAAGCCCTGTATGAGCTATATGCCAGGCTCTTGCTGTGTTGCATACAGTAATGTAAGGAGTTACTATCCATAGAGAATGACAAGTAAGGTAATGCATTAGGTTTTTTTTTTAAGTGAATAATGTGTATTACACGTTCTTGAGTAGTGACCCTAACACTGATAATATCAAATATCAGTAGCATAATACCATCAAGAGATGGTTTTCAAAAAAGAAAAAACTATCTGTCTGTTAACTTACTTGTAGATGCCTTTTGAAATGTGAAGTAGCCTTGATGGAGCCACAGACTGGAGCACTGCAGGGCTTGCATACGGCTCTGTGGTTTCCAGGCGTTCATGTTGGAATTGGTCCTTCAAAATTAACTAGTACAGATGACCTTTTAGGCCTGCTATTATTTTCCATGTTGCTGTTATTACAGGTTTCAAGGTTTGTAATCTGAAGTTGTAAGGGACTTCTGGAACTTAAAAAGTCCAGTGTTGACCATCAAATTGTGTAGAAAAGAAGCTTTCAAACAAAAGTCCACCTCAAATTGTTTGCCACCCATTGTAAATACTTCTGGGAAATGGAGTCATGTTCCATCATGTTTCACAAAATTACAATTACAATAAATCAAACTTAATTATTTGTTCTGTGACTAGAGCTTTTAAAGGAACACGCTGACTTATTGGGAATTTAGCTTATTCACCGTAACCCCCAGAGTAAGACAAGTCGATACATACCCTTCTCATCTCCGTGTGTGCTGTAACGCTGTCTGACGGTTCCAGCATTAGCTTAGCCTAGCACAGATCCTGCAGGTAACTGGTTCCAACTAGCCTGCTGCTCCAAATTGTGACAAAAGTGACAAAATAACTCCAACATGTTCCTATTTACATGTTGTGATTTGTAGAGTCACAGTGTGTACAAAAAACAACGTAACATGATACACAGCCATCTTCTAACAGCAAACAAACCGGGAACTATATTCTCAGACAGGCTTGCTGCGAGCATATCACTCCGCCCAAGTACTATATTCTTCCACCTGAGAATATAGTTCCCGGTTTGTTTACGGTTAGAAGACGGCTGTGTCTCATGTTACGTTGTTTTTTGTACACGCTGTGACTCTACAAATCACAACATGTAAATAGGAACATTTTGGAGTTATTTTGTCACTTATTGGGAGCAGTAGGATTACTGGAACCATTCACCTGCATGTTCTGTGCTGGCCTGATGCCGCTGGAGCCGTCAGACAGCATTACAGCACGCACGGAGATGAGAAGGGTATGTATGGACTTGTCTTACTCTGGGGGTTACGGTGAATAAGCTAAATTCTCAATAAGTCGGCGTGTTCCTTTAACATTCAAGTTAAAACAGTAGTTCAAACGAATATCATTTATAGAATATGTAATGCAGTCATATCTGACATATTGTAAAGTTTCATTGTTAAACACTTAAATTATGTATATGAAATTCTTTGAATTTTTATTGAATTGCAATTCGGCTTCCTTTAATTCAAATTTGTATTGTTATTCTAGATCCTGTTTTTGACACCAATTCAAATTCAATTCCAATTCAAGAATTGAAATTTAGGAGTCATTCTCAATTCAATTCTGAATTGTGCACAAGCCTGCCAGTTAGTCACGTCAGGAAACGGAGCAGACCGGTAAGTACAAAGACAAGAAACTAGACTAGATACAAATCTCGAAGGCTGGTGAATAAGCATACTCAGTGGTAAGCAACTATCCAGCAGGGAGAGGCAAGTCAGGCTGGTATTTGAAGGCAGATGATGGAGCAGGATGAGTAGCAGGTGCGCTGATTGGGATTGGTGCCAGGTGTGGGGAGAGTCAGCAAGGGGGGGTGTGTCCACACTCTGTGGAACATGCAGCCGGAAACAGAAACACAGACAGACAGACAAAAACCCCAAATACACCAAACACACGGCAGGCATCACACAATGAAGAAATAAACCAAAACACACACACACACACACCAGACCGTCACCGTTCGGAAGTCACGGCAGGCGGGGGTGTGACATTAAGATGAGAAAGATAAGACTCAACGATAAAAATGAAGATCATAAAAGTAGTGAATCAGAACTACAATACATAGGATCTACTTTTTAAGGAGACTTCGGAAATCCTCAACCTATTCTTCTGCTCCAACAATAATGTTTTATCCTATCTTAGCTCTTAAAACTAGTCTTTGATACAAGGACCCTGGTAATGATGCAGGACCTGCCTTAATTGATATTATAGTTACTTTAGTGGTGCAAGTTATTGCAAATGTATGATTAGTCGCATGACCACAAACCAAACTCAGTGAACTTTACCTTTCTACAGCCTGAAACAAAAACTCAAACCCTGCAGTCCTCTGTCTGTGTGAGGCTTTCTCCCCCCCCCCAGCTCACTGTGTTGACAAAGAAAGCTGTTGTCTGTCAGCTCCGGCTGTCAGACTCACACAGACGCACACAGAGGCAGCATCACTTCATTTCTCTCTCCCAACTTTGGCTTCTGTCAAAACATGGCTCAATACTTCTTTCAGCATTAGCCATAAAAAAAAGACTTCCCACTCAAGCTTTATTGACATGCATGGACATAACGCTAATTCTAAATGCAAAAAATCATTCATAATTATATTTCTAGCAGCGAGCTGATTTACACTGAATTATTTCAGCAGAGTAATGGTATCTTTAACTAAATGTGAGGCAGGTTCATCATGTTGTCTGAAGTGCTTTCCCTTGGGGTAGTTCAGAATTGGTGGAAAAAAGACAGAATGGGACTAAATGAAAAAATGTCGGCCTGTTTTTTCTCTGCTGAAAGATACAAGTCAAACGACAAAGAAATAATGTTTTCCAGCATGAATGTATAAATGAAAAAATGAAGCAACTTTAGGTAAGAAAAAGTTAAACGTGACCTTATATGTGGGTTATTTCTTCTTTGTTTATTTGTATAGGGACAAGTATGTAGCATAGATCTATGCCACACACCACAGCATGTATAGCCTAAGCTAATTTGCAATGCACGTTCCTAGATGGACCCTTCTTTAAATACAATAACTCAACACATACATAAAAGACAGTAGAGAACACAAACTCATCAACAGACACACCTTAAAACGCAAAACTAACAATATAAAACACAGACTGATGCAATAAATCACCATAAAACAGGAGCACCAGATTATTCACGATGCTTCAGATGAAGTTTAAAATGATCCAAGATCACTGTTAACCCCCCTGTTGTCCTTGGGTCAAATTTGACCAATTTTCAAAAAGTTTCTATATCAGAAATTTGGGTTTCTTACAACAAAATTGTCAAAAAAAAAAAAAGATGTGGATGGTGCCATGCAACGCTCTTCACAAGTAAAATGAATGATCAGTTCAATACTTTCATTGAATTTGTGTGTTTTATTCAATTTTGTAGCATTTGAAGAAAAAAAATTGATAAAAGAACGTTAAAAAAAGTGACGTTTTTGGAAAAAGCTTCAAAAACAGCAACAAAAATGTCAAAAAAAGCACAGGAAAAAAATCGAAGACTTGGGAAAGGAGTATAAAAAATGTCGGGAAAAGCGTTAAAAGTATAAAAAAAAAGTTTTCATTTTTAATTTTGACTCAGAAAAATAAAAGGTTGCATGGTTGACGGTAAGACAACACAAGGGTTAAGTTCAGTAGGTAACGAATTGCACATGTTGACCCCCCGAAAAGAAAAGGCTGTTTGTCCTAATGAGGATTTACGTAAGGGCAGCTTAAATTTCCCGTTGGATGCTTTACACGATCCAGAACCCAAAGCTCTAAGAGGAACCATTAGGTCCCTGAGCTCCTGGGGAGCCTGGCTATGTAGGCCCTTATAAACAAGTTTAAGATTTGCAAATTTAATAAAATTGAAGGATTTTCTTGGGCGTTTCGGTGCAGATCCCAGCAGGGCACCCTTACATCGGAAGCCTGCATTGGCCACACATGGCTCTGCGTATGCTCTCAGTCCCTTTCGTCTGCACGTAGCACCAATGATCCGGGGCGTGATGCTTAATTCTCTGCAGCTATCTGCTGCTATCAATTACAGCTTTCTATGGATAGGCGCTATCAGAGTTACCATGGCAACCAATGTCTTTGGCAGTGCGTTGCATCCCCTGCAGGGCTGTGGATGGATTTTGAAAGATTCAAAATCTTCAGCGCCCGGCGACAGAAACAACAAGCATGAAGTACATATCAGTGTTGGCAGACTTGTGCAGTTTGTGCAGTTTCCCTCAGCTTCGGGTTGCCGAGGCTATTTTGAATGTTAACGGTTAGCTTTTGACAATTTGAAGGAAATTGTGAAAGTGTCTAGCAGGCAGAGGTAGTAATTCACTGGAAGCAAGCCCAGAGTTATACAGCATTACCTGCTCACACACTTTTACAAGCTCCTTTAGGATTCTGTCAAATGAAAATGTCAACAACCTACCCTTCCTCCATAACACACTTTATGACCAGTCATGACCTGATTTCTCAAAATATTTGGATTTGGGGTGAGTTTTACATGGGTGTTGAGTTAAAATGTCAATAGATGTTGACTCTCGGGGATCAGAGCCAGAGCTACTATTGGAAACGCAGAGGTCAGGTTCTGTGCATTTGGTCTCAGAACTGAGAGGTTTTAGAGACTTAGAGGGAGTTTGTATTCTACTGTTGCTCTTTATGATGGGTATTTTACAGGATGGTTACTGTATATTTGAATTTGAATACCTTTAGGCCAAACAAGAGAAGGCTTTGAATAAGAATGCAGAATAGGCGAGTTTTAACTCTCCCTCTCAGACTACACATACGTACAGCACATACTATTCATGCAAAGGCATAGCGCACACGGGGTCCGCGGGGTACAGGTCCCCCACACTTAACATGTCGGTGCCCGCCATCCCCCACACATCACGTCTGAGTTGATGTGAACGCACCATAAGTAGGCGTGTGTGCATGTTACTCAGGTTGCGTCAGTTGATTGACTCATACAGATATAGGCAATAATAAAATAATATATAATAAAATATATACAAAAATATAGGGAGGAAAATGTATTTAAATATGCGGTAATTAAGCTCAGTGTATATGATGGAATAGTGGCAGTAGAATGTGCCGGAGGCCACCAAATATGGGATCTTACGGACAAAACTTTGTCCAGGGAGGCATGCCCCAGGACCCCCCTACACTAGTTAAATGTTAGCAGGTCTCCCATTGGGCGAGAACAGTCAGGAAAACAGTATGGAACGGTTTATGGAAACATTGGTATTTTCATCAATCATAAATGAAATGTAGGCTACTTGGAATCCGTGATTTGGAGAGACAAATGGGAGACGATCTTTCAATAAAAGTCCTCCTGTCTTTAGATGTGAGATGTGAGACTGCAATCTTTTCAAAGTCTGTTCAGAGTCTTCCAGTGTCTGGTAGGCATAAGTAAAGTTAAGTACCTTTAAGTAAAATAAAATAAAGAGATTTAGTATTTGTCAATCATTAAGATCAACAGATAAAGCGTGAGGAAGCATTTGGACCCGGTGGCCGCCTGTCTGTGGGGACACGCTGATGAGCAGTAATCTGACCCTTCTCTAAAGTGAGAAAAACAGCAGCAGGCGGCTGAGTTATGGCTCTCTTTTATCTGATGGAGCACTTAGTCTCTAGCCCAGCCTTGTTGTCAAGTATTCTTTTCACTTATGGCCGATCGATCGCTGTTGCCAAGTGTTAATGATGAGTCATACTATTAAGTGTGATGACCTGCGGCCGTATTCTATTACTTTGCTTTTTTCTTGCACAGACAGAACCCTGTAATTACGGTCCAAGTGGATGCAGTAGGAGAAGAAAACTGGCCTATGCGTGCATACCACCCAGGAAGACATTTTGAGTTTAAATGTTGGAATGCTTTATTGGTTTCTGTCACCTGAGGAGATTAATGTTTTTCTTTGAACTGATGTGGAGATAAAATACTGCGGTACGAGTGGCAGGATAATCATTTAGTGAAATTAACAGCCAGTGCCAGCCTTTTTTAATTCATACTATTGTCAATTTTTTTTTCTGCAGTCAGTTGTGAATGTGTGGTGGAAGATGTAATGCAGATGGCTCTGGTCAGACCGAGGGGCTTTTATGCTCATTAATAATGCAATGGGACAAAGCAGGATGTGACAGTGTTACGCAATGAGAAAAGGCGGCTCACTGTGCCATTAGCTGTCTGTTAATCCGTCAAAAAGGTGAAATGATGCGACTGAGTAGACAAGTGATCTTTTTTTACTTTTATCAGCTTGATGTCAAAGGTCAGTGAATCCCTTCGGATTGACTTGCCAGAGGGGGCAATAAAAGCTCGAGATGGAGCCGTTTCTGCTGCGCTTACTATATGATGGTAGTCTCGCTTTGCCAGACCCTCCTCCAAAGCGTGCTGAAGGAGGGTCTGGCTACTCCACATAGCATTCGGGGATGGGAGGAAAAGATGCTCTGCTTTAATGGCATTTCTTTAAACCAATCAGAATCTTCATGGGTGGTGCTAAACTCCGCACAAAGCAGTAGTCGTGTGAGAGAAAACTCAGATTGGACAGATAGTCTAGCTAGCTGTCTGGATTTACCCTGCAGAGATCTGAGGAGCAGTTAACCATAGTCCTCACAAATCCACCGGATTTAACATTCCAACCCAAAGAAAGAGGAAGGAAACGGAAAACACATGCATCCGGCGGAATTTCCTGCACCCCTGGAGCAATCCCGGAAGTGGAACGCAAAGGATATAGACTAATACGATGGTGACCCGATGCCTGAGAGTCTTTCATTTTATATTTTTCACTTTCATTTTTATTTTGCACACTTTAAAAAAAAAAAAGATTATGCTTTTTTTTGGCAACCAGAAAAAGCTCAGCTGAAAAAAACTTTGTTACATGCCCGTTTTCAACTCTCATTCCCATTGCACGAAAAGCAACGCTTGCTCAGGTGCCTTTGGCGTTTGTTATTGACGCAAAAAAGTCTCCTTTGGCGTCATATTTAGACGCGCTTGGTCAGGACTCTTGGCATCACTATTTGACGCGCTTAAAGGTAAGTGTTTTATTTAGAGATGGCCCGATACCATTTTTTGCTTCCCGATACCGATTCCGATGCCTGAACTTGTGTATCGGCCGATACCGAGTACCGATCCAATACCAGTGTGTCATACATTATATTATGTTTTAACAGCTGTATACTACTATCCCTGTATGGATGTGATATGATTTCTATCTTTGTTGTCGGTCTGGCTCAGGTTAAACTCTTTGTAAAACACGAACAAACACAAAAAGGGAATGCCACAAAACTTTCTTTTATTATCCAGTTTGACAGTCCGTTATAACGGAAAAAGAACATAAATAAACTACTTTAACGCAGATTTTCTTTAGGGCTTTATTACGTGGTATCGGATCGTTGCATAAACTCCAGTACTTCCCGATACCGATACCAGCGTTTTAGGCAGTATCGGAGCCGGACCTTCTCTAGTTTTCTCAATGGGGGTACGTGTCCCTCTAGGGGTACTTTGGAGGACTGCAGGGGGTACGTATGATTTTTTTGCAAAATGTTTTTCAGTTCCAAGGCTGTAGTTACTTCTGCGGTCTTTTTTTTCCATGTTTGTCGCTTTTTTCGAAGTTTTTGTGTCTTTTTTTGGAGATTGTCACCTTTTTTTGTTTGTTTTGACCTATTGTTGCCTTTCCTCCTGACGTTTTTTCTACTGTCTCTTTCTTCAAAGTTTTCGTCGCTTTTTTCAAAGTTTGTTTTTCAAAGTTTTTTCAAAGTATTTGTCACTTTTGGGATTTTTTTGTCACTTTTGTCGTCCTAGTGTTGCCTTCCTTCTTTCTAATGTGTTTTTTTTCAACGTTTCTATTACTATTTTCAACCTATTCTTGCCTTACTTCCTTCTTTTTTGCCTTTTTCCATCAGCATTTAAATGTTTTCCATGTACAAGGCTGTTGTTTAGTAAATCTATCACTGACATCGCTGTATTGTTCCTCTTTGTATAGACTTTTTTTTTTTTTCACCAATAATTATTCACGCTGGTTAGGGGGTATGGCTTAAAAAAACTGTTCAAAGGGGGGATATTATTGAAAAAAGCTTGAGAACCAGTGGTGTAGAGATCCAGGTTTCAGACGTCGTGGTTGGAGTACTGTGACAAAAAGGAACAGGCTGGAAAACTTTAGTTAACAGACTTTGATTCTTAGTGCAAAAGTTGGCTGTAGTTCTCTACCACTGGATGGGAATAATCTGGCGACAAACATCAGGAAACCAGGAGACTTCATGCAGGGAGGTTGATCGGATGGTTGATTGGAAGAGACTGTCAGGTGTGTTGATTGGCAATGATCCTCAGGTGTTTCACTGAGCCAGAAGCCCAGAACAAGGTGACGTCCACTTGTGTCATAGTGATATTAAACGGTGGTGCGTTGAGAGAGAGAGAGAGGGGGGGGGGAGAAAGACATCAAACACAACATACACATACATCATCAACAGGATGATAAAATAACAAATCCACATGAATAATATGGACAATAAAAGAAAAGCTACTAAATAGTGGACTGACCCTGTGATTCAGTCTGCATGGTAAGGTGCTCATTGAGAGGGGGTGTCATGGTGCTAGTGCAAATAAGTCCAATAGTGCAATGATAAAGTCTAGAGACCAGCATTAAATATGGACAATATAAGAGATAATAGCTGTGATGGAAACCATTCCCTCATTCACTCACTCACTATTCCCTATATAGGAAGGAGATGCGCCGCTTATGCATCATGTAAACAAACTTAAACAAAAATACTTCTAATATAGTGGACTATATAGTGAATGAAATTAACCGTGGAGAATTTGAACAGAATGGCGAACACACTATATAGTGCACTATTACTGCGCTCTGCCTTTTTATAACCATGAGTTATAGCCACGTCTCTGCTGATTGGGCGTCACCTGTGACACAGCCAATAAGCGAGGGACACACCCAACCACGCGACAGAAAACAGAACTCAAAGCCCGTTGCACACCGTTTTACACCGTTCCAAGGACACATGAAACCGCAGCAAAACTGTGCCCAGCATTTAGAGACTGAACGTGGCCCAGGCCTTGAGACTGTTGGTGGAAACAGGAGAAAGTTCACATTGCTAAAATGTGAACTGATTTTAATCCTGCAGACCTTCTGGAATAAGTCGAACAAATATTTTGTTCATTAAGGCGTCTACAAACTATATTTCACACCCCATTGATGCACAGTTTGTTTGGAAAAGAAATATTGCATAACTTGCCTTTGTTCCTGGATTCATTTCCAAGCTTGCAGTCCTTCCAAAAGAAAGGCAGCAGTCCTCACAGGTTTGTGCAGTCTCAGCTCAGTCCTCCAAATCTGCATTCAGGTCAGCTTTTAAATGCTCAAAGGGATTTAATAAAGGACATGTCAAAGGCCATAAAGGCTGGAAAACTGAAATTACTCTGCAGTCAAAAAAGGAAGATCCTGTTAATATCTAATATGTTCCACTGTGGCAGAGCTGGGCTCAGACCATTTTTTTTACCTTTTTTGTCATCTGTAATCATGAGCCAGACAGGAAGGCAGCAGATCTTACGGTGCATTCAAACCAAAACAAGCGATCCGGCGATTTTCCGCAGGGTGGTGCAGCGTGGGGGTGACGTCCTGTTGTATTCTTAAACCCCATATTGTAGCACAAGTAGACTTTAATTTCACAATAACTGTTCTCAGGACCAGTAAAGCTCTCGACTTTTCTGACGGCACTTGAAGGCAGCTTTATTTCACGGGAGAGAGAGAGAAAGAAAAGAGACGAGTGAGACATAGCGAGTGCTTTGTTGGTGCAGGAAACATTCAGCTGTTACACAAACTCCCTGGGCAGTTCAGAGCTTGTGTTCGGTGTTTTAAAATGTTCTTGTGGCAGAGATAGAGGCAGTGATGTTTCCTGTTTCCTGTACGGGACTATCACACCGCCTCAAAACACTCTAGTCTGATCTCCGGTTACATGATTGGCCACCGCAGCGTGACGTGGGGTTGCGTTTCTCAAAAAGGTTGAGTCGGTGTCAACTTTTTGCTGCAGGCCCACTGCATTTTTTTTGCGTGTCCCCCCTGGAAAGACCTGTGTTTTTGCCGGACCGCCAGACGGCCGATGCAGGCTGTCTGAACGCAGCCCTTAAAGGGTTTTCACCGACGTTAATTATAGATAAAGGACAGTGTTATATCCACGTTATATAAATGCAGTACATTTGCCAGTTTCCACTTTTTAAAATGTACACAATAAAGTTGTGAAAATATATAAATACTGGGAAAAAAATCGTCCTGTTCTGAACCGGGGCGCGCTCCAAAACAGCACTGCACCACTCTGAGCCCTAAGGTATTTTTGACAATTTATGGTCCGCCTGGTTTAATTTTCTAAAAAAGCTTGTAAAACATCAACCCCATTGTGCACAGTCAATCTATAAACATCTTTTTCTTTTGATAAACGACAGAAAATCCATAAGTAATGGACATAGAGTTCATCAATATTGGATGTAAGAGTTTGGATTTATTGCACAAAGACCCCGAAAAACCTTCTGTCAGGGCTACGAAGACACAAAAGACTTCAGTGGAACAGCGCGAGTGTTAGCTTTTAGCTGCAGAAAACGGTATGTTTCTACTCGTTATGGTTATCAAATGATTAAGTCATGAATCAGTGATGCTGTTTTTGGTCGTCACGACAAACTTGGGCTGAGAGAGTTTTAAATGGAGAACAAAACTGTGCCGATCGGTAATCATGACACTGAAGCATCTGAGAAGCAGTGTGTGGAAGTATTTTGGGTTCTTCACCGTAGATGTAGAGTGACCAATAAAGACGTTGCTTAAGCAGCTGCCTTTCTCTCCAACTATAACTAGTTGGAGGTCTCCCCTGCTGTGCGAACCATTGTATTCGATTCTATTAACGTAGAAACAAGACACACTTGTGATTATATAGTCTCACATTGCCAGACCTTCCTCCACAGCGCTGCGGAGGAGGGTCTGGCTAGTCCACACAGCATTCTGGGATGGGAGAAAAACGTGCTCTGGTTTATTGGCATTTCTTAACCTGTGTTGTCCTTCAGTGTATTTGAAGTTTTTGCATTGGCCTGGCGTTAAGCTTTGGGTCCCCGGCTGACCCTCGCGTGTTATGTGATGTCGTTTCACGGGAATTGGCACGGGGGGGGGGTCCCAGAGACCCGTGCTGCGATTGGACACATTTGGACAGGCTAATACAAAATGTAAATAAACTAACCAAGTCTCCATGACACAAAGGACAATACAAGGGTTAAACCAATCACAATCGTCTTGGGCGGTGCTAAGCGCCAGACGGAGCCACGGTGCCTCTGCAGAATTGCCTCGGGAAGGAACTGGTTTTGGTGGAACATGTGTACGACCTGGGGTCCGTTCCAGAAAGCAGGTTTAGTGAAAACTCTGAGTTTGTTAACCCTGAGATGAGGGAAACTCTGGGTTTTCCGTTTCAGAAAGAGAGGTAACTTAACCTCAGAGTCAGTTACTATGGTAACTGAGTCTGTGAACCTAACCTGGTCGGGAGCAGGTTTCTTCTGACTCATTTCCTCATTCATTCATTCAGTCTGTATCAGGCGCATTTTAATGCAGTTTGTTATTTGTTATTTTTCTCAAACACGTCATGTCCTTTTGTCGACGATCCCGTTGATGAAGAAGCTGTATTACTTCACAGAGAGTTTACGTCGGGAGATGATATTGAGTCCCAACTAAATGTATTTTCATTTCCACATTTTTTCACAGTCCATCAGATATGTAGATACCTTATCCGTCCTCATATCACTAACATCCACCATCGTGGACAGGCTTTAACATCCAAGCAGATTCTTTGTGTCGCATTAAGTTTCTTGCAAATGGAAGTTTTCTTTATTGGTGTTTATACGGATCATACTGTAATAGTAAAGCCACTGTATGCAGAGCCGTCCTCTGTGTGACTCGCTCTGAAACGTTTTTTAAACGTTTTTTGTAGTGTTCCCTGGACACAAACCAGTGAGAGCCATTAAAAAGAAATAAATGAGTATACATTATAGTTCTGTTAGTGCTGCAGCCTCAGAATGGGATTAGTATAGCTTACTTTTTCGCCCGCAGGATTGCACCCAAATGAAATTATAGGTGTAATACAATTCCAGTTTTCACCAGTGGTCCATAGTGGTGCACGCGCGTAACCCTGAGTGAACATACTCCGAGTTGATTGAACCAACTCAAATCAGCTGTTCTGGAACCGAAAACTCAGAGTTTCCCATCTCAGGGTAAATCAACTCAGAGTTCAGGGTTAGACTCAGAGTTTGTTAAACCTCCTACCTGGAACGGACCCTTCATCTCAAAACCATGTGTGTTTGTGCGCAGTGTTGTGCCAATCTATCCAATGGATCTCAAGGTATTTATCTGATTGGGTGAAACATTTTGACCTGCTGATGCAGGAGGAAAAGTCAGAGGATCATTAAAGTTATCAGAATTTGTCCTGTGGGGACCTTAAATATCTGTAAAAATGCATGGCATACATACTGTATGAGGCACATATAATACACATAATCATGTTGGAGATATTTGAGTCTAGACTAAAATGGCGAACCTAACCACCAACAGACAGACGCCAAAAGGTGATCATTAGATTCATGATCAAATTCATGATTTGGCTCACATTTACCTACCAAAAATAACACATTTTGCACTATGATTATTGAACAGAAGTTCTTTTCTTCAACTATTTGCTAGGGCTGCCACCTCTTAGTCGATTAGTCGACTAATCGGTCGTTTTGGTCTCACTCATTTCCAAGAAACTTATGAGCACATTTATGGTAAACACAAGATTTAAAGTGGTGCTTTTGCAGGATTAATTGTGGAGAAACTCAGTTTTACAGATGGTTAATTAACTACATTTATATTGTGCTTTTCTAGTCTTAACCACCTCTCAAAGAGCACAGCTCTGTCAATTAAATCAACTAATCGATTAGTCGACAAAATCTTATAAGTGTTCGTCGACTAAGAATTCCTTTAGTCGAGGACAGCCCTATATTTGCTAATAATAACACAAGGTGATCAAATGTGATATGTGTGCTTTAGGAGCAAAACTGAGGGGAAGGCAGATTGCTGGGAAACTGAATGGAGACTCAGCAGAACTGTGGCCCGCCCCTGGCTGTGTTCCCCTTCAGCACTTGTAACTGCAGCCTCAGAGATTTTTATGCTATCTAGCATACACCTGCAGCTTCCCCAAGAGGAGCATCGTCCAGGCAGGCTGTCTCCAGGTGCTTGTGGAAATGTCCACCCCACGTGTGAACAAATACAAGCTGAAACAAACTGGCTCCGAGCTTACTGGATTTTTTATTTTTTTTTGCAGGCTAATATATATATCCCATCTTCCTCTGTTCCCCCTAAGGTCACAGAGCAACAGTATTGAGTCAGAGATATGGCAGCCATGGCAGCAGATGTGTGCACATAAAACATCTAGGTTACATCCCAAACGATGTTCTGTACCCTGACTAGAAACACATCTCCACCTCTTTCAATCCTGTGACAAAAAGTCTTGATGTATTCGGAGGAGGTGGTTGTCCTGAGCAAGGTTATAATCGTTAACGAAAACGAACAAAATAACGAAAACTAGGTGGGATAAAACATTATCGTTAACTGAAATAAAAATAAAAACAAGGCATTACAAAAAAAAAGAACTAACTAAAACTGTAATGTCTGTTTATTTCTTAGTGTGAACACTGCACATTGTTGCATTGGTGCACATTATACGGCAGTAGTCATTCTGTCACTCTCACAGCAGGAGCCACGCTGATTTTTCTCCTGCTCCGTTCACTTGCTGCATCAAGCTTATGTTGATGCATTAAGCTACAGCTGATAGTAACTCATCACCTTCTGCATGTATTCACAATAAATGCCTTTTAATGTGAATACAGCGGTCTGCCTTTTCTGGGAAACCGGGAGTGGTGACAGTGCCATTTAGGGTGCCAACCAAATGTTACTGAAAAATAGCTTGACGCAATCCTAGAAGTATTTTTTTCTGCCATGTTTGTCAGAAAGTCATTTTGAAACATTGCATGGGCGAATAAGATTTATATTAGCAGCCCAGGATAACCTTTTAAATTCCAACTATTCATACTAACCTGCAGCTATCTGGACATGCTAGCTAGCTAGCCTGTGACCTGTCATGATTAATGACAGTTATGGCCAAGAATGACAAATGAAAATTTTTAATTTCTGCTGTTTTTTTAAATGAATTTGTTATATGGTTCTTCTTTGTGCAATTCCAGTTCACCTGTTAGCTTTGAGTTGCACAAAGCTTTCCTGAATATTATTTAAAATGCTTTTGAAGTTTAATTTGAGCAGTTATTCCTGCCTCCAGATCAATTATGCTTCTGGGAAACGGTGATACTGTCTGAATAAAACTGCCTCTGCAAAGAAATGATGATAGATGCCCAGCAATCCTATTAAACCGTGTTTAATGCCTGAAGACTAAACCCCCTAAACACTAAATCCTACCTGCCCCACTCTCTCAGTAGTTTCCAGATAAAGACCTGTTGCTGCTCTGGGAGCCCTCAGTCATGAGTGTGGATACCTGGTGTGTGGATGTGGAAACAGCCTGGCTAGATGAATGAGGTATAAACCAAAACAATATATATAATCATGTTGGAGATATTTGAGTCTAGACTAAAATGGTGAACCCAACTACCAACAGACAGACGCACAGACATTTTTCGATACTCGATACTAAGGAGGAAATTTGGTTAGCGCTAGTCTCGCATTGCCAGACCTTCCTCCACAGCACTGCGAAGGAGGGTCTGGCTAGTCCACACAGCATTCTGGGATGGGAGAAAAATGTGCTCTGGTTTATTGACATTTCTTTAAACCAATCACAATCGTCTTGGGCGGCGCTAAGCCCCAGAGAGAGCCACGGTGCCTCTGCTAAATAGTCTCAGGAAGGAACTTGTTTTGGTGGAACATGTGTACGTTCAAAAGTAGTTTTAGTCGTGCAACAGAGAACTCAGATTGGACAGATAGTCTAGCTAGCTGTCTGGATTTACCCTGCAGAGATCGGAGGAGCAGTTAACCAGAGTCCTCACAAATCAAACTGGGTTTAGAACGGCAACACAAAGAAAGAGGAAGGGGACGGACATCTGGGTGAAATGAGGGACATCTGGCGGAATTTCTGGCGGAATTTCCGGTGGCCTCTGAGCAATCCCGGAAGTGGAACGTTGTGGATATAGACGAGTCGGTGCCTAAAAAGTACTGAATTTGGTCCTAAGCCCTACTGATGTTTGGGTGGTGGTTGATGGGTGGAATAGGAGGTGAAAGCAGGGCCAAAACATCTCCTTAAAAATAACAGCGACAGACCTCAGGGTTAACAAATGCATTCACAGGTCATGAGTGTCCTCCATCGAGCTGAGGACACACGGGCATTTTCCATGATTAGGTGCTGCTTCTGCCTCCCAAGCACAATGGAGATGAGAGAAGGGGTGTGTGTGTGTGTGTGTGTTTGGGGGGGGGCAGCGATTGGAGTGCAGCAGGGCCATCCATTCTGAAGCGCCAGTGAATGCCTGGATCAGTACATCTCATAAATGGATGAATGTCTCGCCCTCAGTGGTTATCTTCAGTAGAGACCGCTGACCCGCACATCGCTCTCTTTGACAAAATTTGCTTAAAGCTGCGCTAGGCAAGATGTCTAAGTAAAAATAGACCCAATTTTACAAAAGAGCACAACGTAGCGCTGCAGTAGAGATACATGTCTGATTCCCTCAAATAGAATTGCCATCACATCTGCCCTAATTTCCCAAATTAAATTCTGGTTGTGGGCATTATCAGTCACGGGAAAACTTTTCCACCCAAAGGAAGGGACTATATCCTAAACAGTGTGTGGGCGGTTAGAGAAAGCTGCATTCGCCAGCAATAACTGGTATAAAGCAATATGGATGGTGTGTTGCATGAAGTTGAGATTTTAATGAAATTGTTTACTGTAATAAACATGTTAAACATAAAAGCATGGCAGTCATCTGTTCATACGTCAACATTAGCAGTCTAGAGGCTGCAGTCCAATGCAGTAGTAGTAGTCAGGGTGCAATTTGCCAGGGGGGTGCGTGGGATTTCCCCCTTTCTGGTCTACATATCTCTGCCTCTGCTGAATTATTTGTATCCCCGGTGGGGACAGAATGTATCCCCCTGCTGTGTGATCACTACTGCTTCACCAATAGACCATATATCATCAGTGTTGGGAAGGATACTTTCAAAACGTATTTCGTTACAGAATACAGAATACATGCCCACAAATGTAATTTGTAACGTATTCCGTTACGTTACTCAATCTGAGTAAGGTATTCTGAATACTTGGATTACTTCAGGATTACTTCTACATTGAATTGCGTTTTATAAGTGTAGGAATGCGGCTATCACATCCAGCTTACTAAACAGGCATATTATGGTGTGTTCTTTTCATTCCAACTAGCTGAATGTGTAACTGAACAAGCAGATAGATTATTGTATTGGTAGTCCCGAACTGCATACTACAAAAATCTAACCGCGGTCTAAGCTACCACAAGCTAATTTTAGCTAACGTTAGTTAGCATGTCAAACGGAGTCAGTCTTTAAACGGCTCTGGAGCTAGTAGCTAAATCAGCACGTATACATATAGGAGAATGGAAAGTCCCACGTCAATGTTAAAATAGCAAGATGACCAGTAAAACTACAGCAGACTTGGCTAATTAAAATAATAACTTACTTTAAGATGCTTCTTCAGGTTGGAGGTGGAGTAATTTGGACGCTTAAAGGAGGTTGGTTGCTGGCAAGCAGAGGCTGCACTGTACATTTATATTTCGTTCTCCTTGTTCTTTCTTTAATGTGAAATGCTGTTTGAATGTCCAAGATAGAAACTTATTCCTGCCCTGGCTCTGTCGTGCCGGTTCCGACTCCATTGTGACTGATCACGGAGCTAATTTTTTCGATTTCATATCGATAGTGATGCGATAGAGTTGCCTTTTATTCAGAGTGAATAAACTCGTGAAACAGAGAAGTATCATCATGTAATCCATTGATTTTAACAATGTAACTGTATTCTAAATACCAACTATTTAAATTGTAACTGTAACGGAATACAGTTACTCATAGTTTGTATTCTGAATACGTAACGCCGTTACATGTATTCCGTTACTCCCCAACATTATATACCTAAAATAGAAGTATTTTAAACTAAGTAAAGCGCTGTAACGTGAACACTCTACAGTGCCATAGAATGATAAAATTCCAGCAGTAGTTGCTGGTTGTAGATGGCGCTCTCGCTAAGCTTCATTTGACCATCACTACCCCCACGTTTTTGATTTTTTTCCCGACATTTTTGTCACTTTTTTCAACATTCTATCATTTGTTTTTTCAAATGCTATAAAATTGAAAAAAAAAAAAAAAGAATTCAATGAAAGTAGTGAACTGATTATTTATTTTACTTGTGAAGAGAGTTGTATGGAACCATCCAAGCTATTTATTTTTTTTTAACAATTTGTTTGAAAGAAAACCAACATTTCTGATATACTGTAGAAGCTTTTTGACGCTGGCTACCAGCAGCAGTTGTTTAGCCGCCAACAGGTGACTGTGAGCCGGCTACAGGCACCGCCAGATGACGGTGCTTTCACCGTGGCCGTGGTAGTGGAGTTTAGCGATGACAGCTGAGTTTAGGCACCAAAATGACTCATTAAGTTTAGGAAAAAGATGGTGGTTTGGATTAAAACACTCCCGAGGAACGAACGAGTGTTTCCTGGGAGGAAGTATTTTGTTTTTGCTCTCTGGCTTAAAAGTGCTGTGTTTTATGTTGACACCACGTTGGGCTATTTCTATTTTAAATTTTTTATTTTGCATTGGATATTGAAGTTCATAAATAAGTAGCACTACGTCCATGGTATTGAAAGGGGGATTTTGTTTTGTTGTGCATGATCAAAAGGTGATTGTGATTGGTGGAGGTTGTTGTAGTCGTGCAACAGAAAACTCCGATTGGACAGATAGTCTAGCTAGCTGTCTGGATTTACCCTGCAGAGATCTGAAGAGCAGTTAACCATAGTCCTCACAAATCCACCGGAGGTTAGAACACCAACACAAAGAAAGAGGAAGGGGACGGACATCCGGACGAAATGAGGGACATTCAGTGGAATTTCCGGCGGCACTGGAGCAATCCCGGGAATGAAACGTCGTCGATATATAGACTAGCAGAGCACTGAACCTTCCGAATTCTTGCCCCTGATTTTCCTCCAGCAAACACCAGGGGGTTGACACTTTTTGTTTGTATGGGAAATATCCTGATTGACATGATTGCCAGGACATTTGGTGCAGACATTCATTTTTCCCCTTAAGATCCTCCAGCACCATCATCTGGTCAAGTTGCAATATGTCCAATACTTTGGTTTATGACTAAATACCTCAAAAGCTGTACTCAGCTCAGCTGTACTCTGTTTACTGCTTATTAACAAATGTTGTGTATGATGGACACTAACAGTATACCGGCATAGCATCAACAGCGTTGTCATTGTGAGTACGTTAGCATTCACCTAAATTAATTCATACTTTGTATTTCAGTCAGAGACTTGTGGAAGGCACGTTGCCACGCTTTATGGATTATATTATATTATATATTATATTTTGGCTTTTTATTTTATTAGATATATGTAGACAGACAGGAAAGGGAGGTTGACTCGCAGAAAAGTCGCCCCTTGTGTTCTTGTTTTTATTCCTAGCATTAGCCTCCGCATATTTGCACAGACTTTGTCTACAGCTGAGCAGCAACTCTCTTTTCTTCCCCGGCACCATGGTAAATATGTTGCACAGTGAACGCCCCCAGTCCCAGCGGTATGATCATTTTCCACTCCACTGATCCGACTTGTGTTTAATGAGGCTGACACCTTCACGCTCCACATAATGAACCCACCTGTGACTTGGCTAACTTATGCAGTGTCAGTCTTCACGTGTAGGTGGGAAATATGCGCCGCTGCGTTGCATCATCTACATCGATTGCACCACGCTCGCTCTGCGTTTTCGGATGCAATCATACTTTGTTATATTTACAACAGCCATTAGAGGAGAGGTGTTTACCTTCAGATGGATAAATCCTGAAGGTTGCCTCTATGAGTGGGTTTCTGTTTGACCTGCTTCACTATATCTGTTTCCCTCTATGCTTAAAATGCATGAATATATGCAGGGTGCGATTTGTGAAAAAAAAGCAGGGGGGGGACAACAAACAACAAAACATGCAAGAATTAATTTTTAATTATGGGGAAAAGTCTGGTTAACTTGCTGCCAGAACTTTTTCTGTTATTTTACAGAGTGCAGGAAATTAAGTGTTTGACACTGAAACTTTTCTGTGTCCCCAATGTCGAATTGAAGAAGTAATAATCTGTGACATTTTCATATATGGTTGAAACTATCAGCTCCATCCTACCAGATCTAAAGAAGCTTTTATATTCACTAGCAGTGCTCGTAGAATTTGACAAAAACAGAAGAAAGACAAGAAACACTGGCAGAAAGAGTCGACTGACCAGTAACATCATCAGCTTGCAGTTGAGCATGAAAAGCACCATCCACTGAGGAAGACAATGACATAATGTTCAAAGTAGGGCTGTCAAATGATGTGAACCTAGTCACACATTTGAATCTAGAGTCAATATTAGGGTTGGGTATTGTTTGGTTTGGATACTGGTGCTAAAGCGGTACTTTTAAAACGGTACCGGTGCCTTAACGGGCACAAAAAAAGAAGGGTACTAAACAACAGTTGGCGACATTAAAGAACGGCTTGTTTATTGCTAAGGCCATATGGTCAAAATTAAATGATTTAATAATAATGTAATAACTATAACAATAACTTATTTCACTGTTGAACGACAAAAACAACCACCAGATGGGAAAAGGGCATTTAACAATAACTTTGAATGCACCACGAGGCTGTAGGTTACCAGTTTCATTGAACGCACCGTCTGTGTTTTTCCGACAACGGCAGCTGCATTTTGTTACATCCCGTTGTCGGAATCCTCTACAAAATAGTAGCCAGTTAGGCACAATGCGAAGCTGAGTGAAGTGAAAATAAATTAATAAATGGTGCCATGCGATTAAGGGCTCGGCCCTTAATTGCATCGCGATTAACGCGTTAATGCTAACCGCCCTAGTTCAAAGCAATAGAAAAGGTTAGTAAGTGGATCTTGAGTTATTTGCCCCATCTGACTTCAATGTCAACATGTTTTTAGATCTCAGCAATGACTTCGTCATTGTATTGTCGATATAGACTAAAGTCCGGACAACCTAAAGCAGAATCAACCCTCCTGTTGTCCTCGGGTCAAATTTGACCCAGTTTCAAAAAGCTTCTACAGTATATCAGACATGTTGGTTTTCTTTCAAACAAATTGTTAAAAAAAAATTTCAATTTTATAGCATTTGAAAAAACAAATGATAGAATGTTGAAAAAGTCACAAAAATGTCGGAAAAAAATTCAAAAACGTGGGGGTAGTGATGGTCAAATGAAGCTTAGCGAGAGCGTCATCTAGTGAGCTCAGAAAATAAAGAATGTGGTTCACGAATCTTCATTTGACCACTACGTGAAAAAAAAGAAAATCAACAAAAACTTTGGAAATAGTGACAAAATAAAATTGAAAAAAGTGACAAAAACGTCAGGAAAAGCTTCAAAAACAGGAAAAGCGACAACAGTGTCGAAATAGACAGAAAAAAAAGTTTGTATTTTAAATTTTGACCCAGAAAAACAGAAAGTTTCCTGGTCAATGGTAAGACAACACAAAGGGTTAAACAGAAAGTTTGGTGTGTAGCGTTTATTGGTCCAGAAGTGGCTGCAGCTCACACCAGCAGCCAGGGAGAATGGTGTGTTGTGGAAGCAGAAGAAAGAATGATGCTGTCCATGGTGCTGAATCAGCCTCTTCCCCGGGATTACACTGACACACAATGAGAGGAGAAGAGCTGAGGGCAGCGTGCTCATCGGCTTTTTGTCACCATAATGGGTTTCACCGTTTAAGAAAATTAATATAATGATTCTTCGCTTATCTCCCGTGACAGAAAGGTGTTTGTACATTGAAGGAAAAATGCTCTTAATCCAAACACTAGCTCATTAGCATCTGGGCTAATAGCTATTACTGTGTTGAAAATGTAGCAGGTTACAGCTGCATCCTCTTATTTAAACGGTAGTTAAACATGATCTAGCATGTCAGTGATACAGTCATGCAGTGGTGCCGGAAGCCGTAATCCTGTAGCACTGTGCGTACATAGTTTTTCTGTGAGGCATGCAACGCATCTAATGATAACAATGCTGTGATGCACACTGGAGCAGCAGCAGCTCTGTTCTGCTCTCTGCTCTGTTCACAGTAATCATTTTCTCATTATTCTACATTATTTCACCAATAACCCATCCACTCTTATTCAGAATGTTCATTTTTATATCTCGATCAATAGATAAACTATCGCTAAACCCACGGACCGAGCTAGCATGTTGTATGAATCGTGTGACATGAATATATGTTTCGGTTGTAAGGCTGATCATATTTGGGACATGATGTTTACTTGGCACACAGAGAAATCTCTTTCTCTCTCTCTCTCTCTTACAAAACGCTTCAGTAAAATATTTTCATGATCTGCTCATCATGATATGATAAAAGTACACTAGGAGCACACTCTTATACGCATTAAATATTATGAGAACAGCTGATTTCTGGCACAGAAAACCGCTTCAGCAGGCGTGCAATATTTGTGCATACTACGAAACAGAACCCTGCCGGTGCCACTGCATTCGTGTCTATGTAATTGGTAAATATATGTACTTTGTGATGAATGGGGTTGGGGTACAAACCCATTTCTAACCCTGGGAGTCCAAGATAGACCGGAATACAACTCTGCAGTTCTGCACTGTATATTGCATCCTTTCAGTGCATTCTTCACTAAGCAAGAGATAAATCTGTGAGTTTGTGACATGGGCTGCACATAAAGCGTGCTGCTGTCATATCGTTGTACGTGTGGCACAAAGCAAATACTGTAGATGACAATCCAGGCCTGGGTTATGAGGCAGAGTTTATATGAGCTCTGTGATCACTGGAATGCGTTTTTATACTCGGCTGTAAAGAAACCGGTGGCAAGCGTGGCCATGCGCAGATGAGCTTCTCTAAAATAGCAGAATACCATTCTTTTTTTTCCTTTCTTTCTTTAACCTTTAACCAAGTTCTTGTCCTCCCAGGTCAAAAAATTGAAAATTCAGTTTTTGTCAACGTTTGTCTTGCATTTTTTTTATGTTTTTGGCGCTTTTTTCAACTTTTTGTTGCTTTTCCCAATGCTTTGGCAGTTTGTTTTATCATTTGTATCACTTTTGCAAAAGTTTTTTTGCAACACGCTTTTCTTCGACATTTGTTGCTTTTTCCCCCGACGTTTTTGACATTTTTTTCCAACATTTCCTGATCATTAATTTTACTTATGAAGAGTAATGTTTGGAACCATCCATGTTATTTTTGGGCAATTTGGTTAAAAAGAAACCCATATTTCTTATATAGAAACTTGGAAAACGGGTCAAATGTGACCCGAGGACAACAGGAGGGTTAACAAAATTAAGCCAACTTGACTCATTATAATTTTCATGGTCCGTAGCTTGGCATTGGGATGTGGGCGCAGCAGGATGCCATTACCATGGGTGTAGTGCAGGCCTGTATAACAAAGCACAGATCACAGGCTGCCCAGTTCTGCTGTCCTCTACCAGCTGTCGGCCTCTTTCTTCCTTTTATCAGGATTATTTTGCTATTTTGCTGGGTTCGAACCCAGGTCGTCCCAGGCCTGTCTGTGTGGAGTTTGCATGTTCTCCCCGTGCTTGCGTGGGTTTCCTCCGGGTGCTCCGGTTTCTTCCCACCATAAAGACATGCATGCAACTAGGACTACAGTTGAAAATTAGCCGACTGGCTAACACTGGCGCATTTACAGAAATGTTGATTAATGTGCATTGTCCTAATATAAATAAATAAATCTTCTTCTTCTTCTTCCTCTCTGTCATATTACAGACCATAAGAGATGTCTTTGTGTTGCGCCTTAACCCTAGGGTTGTCTTCCTGAATTTTTTTTTGTCATTTTTTTCAATGTTTTTTTTTAATTCATGGACAATAAACATAATTTAAATGACATTATACCTCATGTTGGAGTTAAAAACAGCAGATGACAAATAGTTAAGATCAGAGGAGTGGATCACAGACTGGTAAATGTCAGTTTAGTCAAGATACTGTTTAAAACCATTTAAAACAAATGCAATAAAATTGTATAATACACCCAAAATTCAATGAAAGTAATCAGTAATTTTACCTGCGAAGATCATTGTATGGGTTTATGCATCCATGTTATATTTAGGCAGTTTGGTTGAAAAAAAACCAAACTTCTGATATGAAAAACTTTGAAAACGGGTCAAATTTGACCCGAGGACAACACACGGGTTAAAGGAATTTGACAAGAATGTGCATATGCTTTTAAGTATGGAGCTGGAGCCAGGATGTGGTTAGCTTAGCTTAGCATAAAGAATGGAAGCAGAGGGAAGCAGCTAGCCTGAACTGTCCAATGTGAAAAAGTACACCTACCAACAACTCTCAAGCTCACTAATTACAACCTATCCTGAATATTTAATCTGTCAAAACAAACAGAAATGTCATTTTAGAGGGAGTTACGTGGTGGAAACTATTTCTTGGCGAAAATCAGCAAAATTAGCGACTTCCCAGAGTATTTTCACATTGAGGTTACCAACATGTCTGCACAGACACGTCTATGAAAAACGTGTGTTCACCTATCGTATCCGGCAACCAACGGTGCTACGGTCTTGTAGTGACATCACCATCTAGCTTCAAACGCCATATTGGAGGATGGGAAAACTCTGGTCCTTAGAAAACCATCGTTAATTCATTGCTTTTTGTAAATCTATTATTAAATAGGTCCAGTATCTGGTCTCTGACCACTTAGTGGTCAAAAAAAATATTTACTGTATGTGCTTTGTATGTGCTGTCCTACTACTTTTGGAGCTAGTGCTAGCTACTTCAATTGGAGAAGAGTTGGCAACACTGCTCAGACATCAGGCCACTAGGACCCTCAATGAGGACTCTGCCTGATGCCTACTGTTGACTAGAAGACTGAACAGACTCTGAACAGACTGCAGTCTGACACTGTCTCACATCTAAAGACAATCATCTCACCTCTAATGTTAAAGACTGTCATAATATGTAAAGACTGGGGATCTTACAGGCAGTGTTGGGGAGTAACGGAATACATGTAACGGCGTTATGTATTCAGAATACTAATTATGAGTAACTGTATTCCGTTACAGTTACAATTTAAATAGTTGGTTTAGAATACAGTTACATTGTTAAAATCAATGGATTACATGACGATACTTCTCTGTTTCACGAGTTTATTCACTCTGAATAAATTAAGGCAACTCTATCGCATTTTCCAGAAGCCCCGATATGAAATCGAAAAAATTTGCTCCGTGATCAGTCACAATGGAGTCGGAACCGGCACGACAGAGCCAGGGCAGGAATAAGTTTCTATCTTGGAAATTCAAACAGCATTTCACATTAAAGAACGAACAGGGAGATTGAAATATAAATGTGCAGTGCAGCCTCTGCTTGCCAGCAACCAACCTTCTTTTAGCGTCCAAATTACTCCACCTCCAACCTGAAGAAGCATCTTGAAGTAAGTTATTATTTTAATTAGCCAAGGGTAGTCGTCTGCTGTAGTTTTACTGGTCACCTTGGTATTTTAACATTGACGTGGGACTTTACATTCTCCTATATGTATACGTGCTGATTTACTAGCTCCAGAGCCGTTTAAAGACTGACAGCCCCGTTTGACATGCTAGCTAACGTTAGCTAAAATTAGCTCGTGGTAGCTCAGACCGCGGTTAGATTTTTATAGTATGCAGTTCGGGACTACCAATACAATAATCTGCTTGTTCAAGTACACATTCAGCTTGTTGGAATGAAAAGAACACACCATTATATGCCTGTTTAGTAAGCTGGATGTGATGGTCGCTTATAAAACGCAATTCAATGTGGAAGTAATCCTGAAGTAATCCAAGTATTCAGAATACGTTACTCAGATTGCGTAACGTAACGGAATACGTTACAAATTACATTTGTGGGCATGTATTCTGTATTCTGTAACGAAATACGTTTTGAAAGTATCCTTACCAACACTGCTTACAGGGTCACACGTTGCAAAAATACAACTAGATTCGTTTTGTAAAATTGAACCAAGCTAGCTAGCTACTGCTAGCGTTAGCTGGTAACTGAAGGTAAAGTCAGCAGATGTTCTGTTCTGTCGTACATGCAGATGAATGTCTCCAGTACCCGGAGGTCCGCGTTTATCTGCCAATAAATATCCTGTTGGATGAACAACACAGGCTCTAGCTGGGTAAAAGCTAGATCAGATCTGCAAGACGTGTTGACGTAGTTAGGTTGAGGCATAAGGAGTGGGGATTGGTTAGGGTAAGAATAACAGGGTAAGCCAATCAGAGGTAGAATAAGGCAAAAATAAGGCGGGCCACGAGGCATGTCCTGTGACGTCAACACGTCTAGCAGGTCCGATCTAGCATCTACCCTCTAGCTGTTTGCTGCTGGAGGATTGTTGACAATGTTCACGTGATTTAACTTCACTACCAAGACTTATAACTTAGGATAACATTAAACATGTTTGATTTTGCTGGAACGTCAAGAAGGGAAAAAGACTGACTCGGACTGAGATTAATGACCAGGGTAGTCTGCGACAGTGGGATCACTTGAAAAGTCGTTTGGTGTAAGGTCGGCATAAGACTGCACCCCCTTTGATTAATTGATTGTTCCATACTGGGTCCATACGGTCTTTCTGACTGCCCTCTAACCAGCAGGAGGATCTTGCGAGATTTCCACTGCTAGTGATGCATGACTGTACACAGCACACAGGCTGAGCTTTCTTCACCAAAATAACTTCAGTGACTTGATGTTTGGCCGCTCATGTTGATGAGAT
Organism: Perca schrenkii; assembly: GCA_025617405.1. Taxonomy (NCBI): domain Eukaryota; kingdom Metazoa; phylum Chordata; class Actinopteri; order Perciformes; family Percidae; genus Perca; species Perca schrenkii. Next base: position 1,970,109 of record CM046804.1, read on the forward strand.
TTACTTCCGCCCCCCCCCAGCTGATGCCCTCCACATTACTTGTCCACACAGCAGAGCATTGATTATTAACAAGTTCTTCATGCTTTATTAAACTAACTGTCATAACACCTCATCAGGGACCGCAGAGGGAGTAAAGTCATCCTCCACCCACTGGAGAAAAAAAATTAATATTTTAAGCTAAAACTTAAAGTTGTTTATCTCTCATATTTACTGCATTTTGCTCACAGGATGTGACAGGCCAGCGTTTACAGAGCCCGGAGGAAGTTAGATCAAACTTTAAGGGATGGAGCTGCTTGCCAACAGCCTGCCCGATGTTTGCCCGGCGTCTTAAGAGACTGTGTTGCTTAGGTGTGTTTGCATCCGTCAGGCAGACAGGACATTGGCTTTGGCCCGCTCACTCGTAACTGTTTATCTTTCCTGTTGATGTCCATTTACAGAGCTACACGCCTGATGATTCCAGCAATCTGAAGTTATCACCACCTCACCAGCGAGTGCACTTATGCCAAAATGGGCCCGGTGCCTGCCAACAGTACCACAGCTACCCCTGCCACTTCTCATCAGTAAGCGCTGCCGTCAACCCAGAACAGCTTGGTTATTTTAGGGCAGGCCTCTCCTCCTGTGACCCCCCCCTCCTCCCCCCACCCCCCAGCATCTCCTGCAGGGCTGCTGTCATATTTATTGATGTCACTCACTGCAGCCATGCTCGCCTTGGCCCCTGGAAGTCCTCTGGAAGAGGCACAGTGCCATGGCCAAATTAGCTGAAACACCTCCTAAAGAGTCTGTTGTTGCTTTATGGCAGCTCTGCAAAGTCATTCTGTCTTATGACACTTCTCTTTATTCCAGAGATGGGGACTCCAGTCGTACCTAAAGGGTAACTTCGATTTTTTTTCAACCTGGACCCTATTTTCCTATGTTTTTGTGTCTAAGTGACTGACTGTTGGAACATTAATATTTGACATTGGTCCAGTATAAAGATAGATCACTGCAGTTGGCAGTCAGCAAAACAAGCTACAATGCAAGTTAAAGGACAATTTTCCAGCTTGTATTTACCTTCACTAAAGTGCTTTTTGCCGCTGACAGGCTCAGATTATTATTCTTAGTGTCTGACAACATTATGGAAAGGATTTCTAAGGAGGTCGACCTTTCTGTTAAAGAGTAAGATCCTTTTTTATACATAAAAACATCTGCAAGTTTACGATTTACATGTGAAAATATGTTGGCTCTATACACGCTAAAAGTATTGTGTTTTTAAATTGTCTGGTGGGTTTAGCGCTAGCGACTTCAGAGCTGTTTCTGGTTTAACAGAAAGGTCTTAAAGATGTTTTAAAAGGTCTATATCTGTAGGGATCCTTTCCATAATGTTGTCAGACACTTAGAATAATAATCTAAGCCTGTCAGTGGCAAAATTAAAGCACATTTAGCGGACGCTAACTGACGCTGAACATTTGCCCCAAAGGGTTACATTGCAGCCCGGTCTGTGGCTGCCAGTTACAGCGTTCACGCTCAATACTGGACCAATGTCAAAGATTGTTGTTCCTATCAGACACAAAAAAACATATGGAAATAGGATCCAGATTGAAAAAAAACCGAAATAACCCTTTAAGTCACAGTGACTCGACCTCGAGATGCGAGAATCGTGAACAATCTTTATTTTTAGGAAACGTCTGATGAGTTGAATGTTCTTCCCCTCCCTGCATGACCTATAAATTGCCGACAACTCCACCAAGGTTAAAAAGAGCCTCAAAAAACTAGGACGTCGCTTCATTACTAAAATCACAGAGGTAAATATTTTCAATTGAAAAGGAGGGCTCTGCAAAAACCAGTTGGTAGAAAGTGTAGAGAGGGAACTTAGCTGGAGGAGGGGTGTATCATGATACCACCCCTCTGCTTTTCCACGTCGCTTCCCCATGGCACTCCTCCAATGCCGCTCACTCTTCACACTGGTCTGCTATTCTTCACAGCCTCTGTCCTTTTCTTTTTCCCTGTGGTCTCTTCATTCCTCTGCGTGCTCCTGCGTGCTGCTCTCATTTCTTCTTCTTTGCTTTGTTGCTTTTGTTGCTCTGCCCTCCAAGTTTCACACCTGCTTTTTAATAGTTCCTTCCTGCTCACCTGTTTCTCGTTGGGTTAATTTTAGTCTATGTCCACCACGTTTTCCACTTCCGGGATTGCTCCGGTGCCACCGGAAATTCCGCCGGATGGTCATCCCCTTCCTCTTTCTTTGTGTTGGCGTTCTAAACTCTTATGAGGATGATGGTTAACTGCTACTCAGATCTCTGCAGGGTAAATCCAGACAGCTAGCTAGACTATCTGTCCAATCTGAGTTTTCTGTTCCACGACTAAAACTACTTTTGAACGTACACATGTTCCACCAAAAAAAGTTCCTTCCAGAGGCTATTTAGCAGAGGCACCGTGGCTCTGTCCGGCGCTTAGCACCGCCCAAGACGATTGTGATTGGTTTAAAGAAATGCCAATAGACCAGAGCACATTTTTCTCCCAGAAGAAGGTGTGGACTAGCCAGACCTTCCTTTGCAGAGCTGTGAAGGATGGTCTGGCATGTTAATTTAGGCTTCTGGCTGCCATGGTGGGTGTTCAGTTCAAGGGCAATACGGAAAAACCATACTGTTAAAAACTGCACAATAAAAGCACCAACAACTTAAAACATGCAGATAAAAACATGCCAAATAAAACACACATCATGCCATTAAACACATCTAAAATAAAAACGCCCTTTTGACCTGTGACAATTTGGCTTTAACAACTTCATACAACAAGGCCCAAACAAAAGAAACGCTGAATGCAAAATATGTGGACTCGAATTGTGAGCATCTCTGCTTTCTTCCACTGCAAAGCATAGTGGATTGATAAAGACATCCTCGAAAGCATGTGTTTATGTTTATTGCTGGAATCTTCTTCATCTGCAGTCCCACAATGCGTCATGCGAATATACAGTATTACGACAGAACAGATGTGATCCGTTCCCAATGTATGCTTTTACACGCAGACAAAAGGAGATAATCTCATCATCACCTGAGTGTGGCATGATGTTGCACCATCTCAGCTCGAATGATCAAAGAAGAGAAAAACAAGCTAATTGGCACTCTCCGGAGACTGTCTCAAAACAGTAAAAAATATTCTCTTTGAAAATTATGCACTGCTAAAGTTTGCAGTGCTCTACAGTATGTCATTTAAACAGGCAATTTATAAAACCAGACAGAGGTTTTCACTGAACTGGCAAAAAAATGCCAGCATTACAGAATTAAAGTTGCACTCAGCAAGATTTATTTACATAAAAATACAGTTGTCTTGTTAGCTGAAATCATGTGAGGCAGCAATAGAGAAGAATTTCCCGCCTCCCAGAGATTCTTCCTGTGTGCCCAAATGAAACATAGTGTCTGGTAGAGACACTCATCAGCCAACAGGAACTGCAGAATCCAAACTAATAGGACCACACCGGTGCCTCTGCATGCTTCCCCACTAACTACACAGTATAAACTTTAGTGCTGACTAGTTTCAAAACTATTGTTTCACTTCTTCATTTTACTACATTGATATTTAAAATTCAATGTACAAACTTAAGGTTACTTTGGAAAATGTAATAGGTTACCAATTACAAGTTACCCTATATAAAATGTAATAGTAGTGTAACTGTTTACATTACTTTATCAAGGTAATGTCGGGTCGTGGGGGCAGCAACTCCAGCAGGGGACCCCAAACTTCCCTTTCCCGAGCCACATTAACCAGCTCCGACTGGGGGATCCCGAGGCGTTCCCAGGGTTTATTGGTGTTTTTTCAATCTGCACACCATGTTTTCTGCCCCCAACGGTGCCTTCCAGGCAGCGCTGCCTGGATGGCACTGTTGGGAGGCACTGGTTATGGTTAGGGTTAGGGTTAAGGTTAGGGTTAGGTGCCTTGAAGGCACCAATACGATTCTCCGACCAATCTGCCACTCCATTGTCCTCTCACTCGCGAATAAGACCCCGCGGTACTTGAACTCCTTCACTTGGGGTAAGGGCTCATTCCTTACCTGGAGTAGGCTCCATCTGTATCCTTCTGAGAACCATGGCCTCAGATTTTAGAGGTGCTGATCCTCAGTTATTACATTTAACTTAAAAACTTTAAGATTATTTTTTTTTTGTAAAGATATATAACAAAAAGGTGACATATAGAGTGAACAATACACATACCAGCTGCTGGGCCCCTGTTCAACACCTGTTCTGTCCCTATTTGTGCAATGTGTACAGTATTCCTAACCTGGGATATTACACGGACCCAGGCTAGCTGTGTCATTTGACTAAACACAAATTAATTTAGGAATATGCACCACATAATATCAGATGAAATAATGAAACTACTTTCAACTAGATTTTGACACATGAAGCAGGGCCTTTCTGAAGGCCTTTAATGCATATTCCCATATTCCAAAACAAATTGACAATTAATAAAATCACTACACACTACCACACAGTAAAACTAAGGATTTTGGGTGCTGTTGACATCTAATGTATCAAACGTACATGACCCTTTTTCACAGTGCCTAATGCTTTATGTGGAGACAGTTGTTGCATGTTGATAGCCTGGTTGACACCAGACCCTTCTCAGTTGTAACTGAGAGTGGGGGGGTCTGGGAAAGGTTCATTGACAGTTCATTTCCAAAGGGGCGTCACTAACGGACGCCGCTCAAATGCCTCAAATTGATAGTCCTTCAACCAATCAGACCAACGATCCGGGTGACGCTGCGCTTCGGTTCGTTCTCTTAATACATCCATGTTTGGTAGCCGTCATGTTGAATGTAAACAAAAAGCGGCTTGCCGTCGCTACGCTATCGTCGTCGCGTGAAGCCCACCTCAACGGTTGTGATTGGTGTAAAGCCCGCCTCAGCGGTTGTGATTGGTACCTCGATTTTGGGGACATTGGAAATGGGTTTGAATGGGCTCTTCTCCAGACTGACTTGCAGAGCAAATCTCAAATTTCATAGACATACCAAAACATAGCAAAAACAAGGACGTCTGGCTGAATTTCTTTTACTTCGGAAGTAAATAATAGTCGACAGACAATAAAGAAAGAGGAAGGGGACGGACATCTGGCTGAAATGAGGGACATCCGGCGGCTCCGGCGCAATTACGAAAATGACACGTCGTGGATATAGACTGTGGACTGTCTCAAAGAGCCCATTCTAAACAAGATGCACATCATGACACCTTTTAAGTGTCCCAATATCTCTGGGGTTGTAGGAACTGATTTTGCCGCATCTGGTGATTCCTGTGTTTTCTTTAAAATGACAGAGCAACACTAACAAGGTCAATTCTATGAGGAACAAACAACTTACAACAATTGAAATCCTAAAATTACAAATGTTAATGGGGCCATTGCATCTGCTACTGTAGACTTTTAACAAAAGGTCACAAGTGAATACATGATGTACAAAGTAGTCTATATCCACGATGTTCCACTTCCGGCATTGCGGCGTTGCTGCCGGAAATTCACCCAGACGTCCTTGTTTTCGGCCGGATGTCTGTCCCCTTCCTCTTTCTTTGTGTTGGCATTCTAACCTCTGGTGGATTTGTGAGGACTATGGTTAACTGCTCCTCAGATCTCTGCAGGGTAAATCCAGACAGCTAGCTAGACTATCTGTCCCATCTGAGTTTTCTGTTACACGACTAAAACTACTTTTGAAGTTCCGTCCCAAGGCTATTTTGCAGCGACACCAGGACTCTGTCTGGTGCTCAGCGCCGCCCAAGACATTTGTGAGCACCTCCTCCACAGTGCTTTGAAGGAAGGTCTGGCAAAGCGAGACTATGTACACAGTAACTACATGTAAGTGTACTCAGAAGAATCTGAATTGAGACACACCTCAGTCACTCTTTGCCATGTTAAGAGTCTAGCATGGCTCTAGACTCTTAGTTCTGTTTTCATTCATTAATCTCTCTAAGCACTTTGAATCATCTTGTGCATGGAATGCTTTGTACAAATAATCTTACCTTGTGAATATCCATCAATGACAAACCTTACTGATGTGATGGAGAACTTCTGGTTACTGCTCACATTTTTCAGTTAGCTCTCACAGTCTTGTGGAATATACAGACGTATTCAGATAAGGAAAGTGCCTTTCCTGCCGCTCCAGACTTGTCGCACCACACTTAAAAACACAGGCACTTGAAGTTGCCACTCATTTATCTTCTGTGAGCAAAGCAGGCAAACACAAAAGGCTCTGGTGGCGTCTTAGTTCTAATGAGCCTAGGGAACAAGAGCAGCTGCTGCAGCCTGGCAGACCGCTGTCATACGGGTAATCGTTTGCTGGCACATGCAGTCTGCCACAGAGCTGGGCAATTACGTGGGCAGACAAACTCCCTTATCTCTAATGAACACTTGCAGTTGCTTTAAAAGCTTTCACATCTGTCCTGGCAGGAAGGGTAGGGGAGTGCTAGTCGTCTCTTAACCATCATGAAGTCTCCTCTGAAGTGCTTCGGCAATTTGTCTTTTTTTAGAGAATGTGGGCAAAAAGTTGATCATTACTGTGGAGGGGGTTTTGAAAAAGTGGTTTGTTTTCCACCTTTTAAAACGCTTGGTCGCCAAAGTGGTCTCTAAATTATAGGCTTTTGGTCAAACAATCTTGGATTGTTTAAAATCGCCCTTTTTACATCCCAATCGCTCTCACAATCGCTCTTCTATTGGATCAACCTGTGGCAAAGATATAGCACTTTCTCTCACTGACACATAACAATCATCTAGTGCACGTGTGTCAAACTCAAGGCCCGCGGGCCAAATCTGGCCCACTCGCAGATTTTGATCCAGCCCGCATATCAGTTAAGTTTTGGCCCACCTAATACGCATTTTGGTGCTTTTTTTTAATGTTTTTTGGTGCTTTTTCTATGATGGTTGTTACTTTTTTCTGACCTTTTTAGGGCTTTATGTTGACCAAACTGTGAAAGAGCCATTCACATTGTACACGCAAAGAAAAATTGCTAAGGGTGTTGAGCTCCTGGGTAACTCACCTGGTATAGCGCACGCCCATTAGAGGCATTACAGGCATTAAGAAATTTGTGTCCGAGCCCGACCCGAGCCCCGACACAGTTAAAATCTCATTTTTTTTCTCATACTTATGACACATGTAGGCTACGTTTTTGTGTGGAAAGCTTTTATGAAGCAACTGTAGGAAGGCATTCGGAAATATCAACAGATGAGCGCATCAGCGCACACGGGGCAACAAGCCTAATGAATATCTGTCCGAACCTGGCCCGGCCCGTCGAGCTCGGTTCGGGTATCCATGCCTTAGCGCCCATATATACCAACACGAGACAGTAGCTGCCGTAGTCTGAAAAACAACACAGATGTTGTGTTCACCGAATTTGCGGCTGGACGCTCTTGCTCGTGCCGCGGTCAAAGATCAACATGGTTCAACTTTGACCGTGGCACGCGCAAGAGCGGCCGCGGTGCGCTGTGACGTGCGCTGTGACGTTCATTCAGTTGCTAGTCCAAGTATAATTTCGCTGTATTACGACTACAAATGAGACCAACATGTAACTTGTATTGCAGCCAATCAACTTTGGTGTTATTTCCGCGAGTCTCTTTCAGATTGTGCCACAGACATAAAACGGATTTTATTCTTCAGCTATGGGGCAAGTACAATACAATACTTGGCTTGAAAAAAACTAAATTTAGAGCTCAGTTGATGCTGTGATAAAAGTTCTTAAATTTCATTCATAATTGGTGGAACCTGCAGAAACCCTGGAATACACATATAAGTGCTTGTACAAAAATGAAACAAAAAATAACCAGTAAGTAACTAACAGACACCTTTTAAATTTACTCAAATTAATTAAGATAAACAAACAAAAGTCATACACAGCATTGTTATAACACTGCATGAATTTGAAGTTGTGTTTCATCCAACCCTTTCTCACTCCGAACTTGGACGTTTGGGCAGTGTCTCTCAGCGTCAGATACAACGTAAAAATCACCCTTTAGAGTCTGTATGGAACGCACCGGGCAGAGCAGCAGCTACGAGCCGCTTGAAGAGGACGTTATGTTAACAGAGACAAAGGTAGCGAGTAGCATGAAAGCCCGAAATTCCGCGTAGGGAAGTTGGTTGGGGGGGGGTCAAACAACGACTTTCACCGAGGAGACCGTGTCACATTTCCTAAACCCAACTGTCCCATTCTTTTTTTCCTAAACCCAACTGTCCCGTTCTTGTCCCGCGTGTCACGTAAGGGTACCTTTTATAAGCCCACGCACCATCTTTTCCTAAACCTAACTGACGCCAATAGTCCCGACCCAGCACGTTTAGATGAAGTGCGTTTAGATATGACGCTAAAGGAGACTTTTATAACAACGCCAAAGGCACCTGACCAAGCGTCTCCACTTTTGAGCAATATTGAAATTTTGAGCGACAAACACTTCATGTTTTGGATTCTGGTGAATTTTTCTGCAACAATTTATGGTTATTTATGTAAAGGAAATTATTTTTGGGGGGGGTTGCACTGGCCAGTTTTGATTAAACAAATTAAATAAATTACGCAAATGGCAAGACCAAATAACACTCAAAAGTGAGAAAACATGTTCTTAATTGTTAGTTTTGGTGAACTGACCCTTTAAAGATCAAACCTGTAATTAGAACATACTCACAGTCTAATCAGGCTGCCAGTCTTATCTGATGCATGGGAGATAAGGTATTGATTTTGAACGTTCCACCACCTCCTCATTAAGCTTATCCTGGCACACACAGTCGCTAACAATGCTTTCTTTTCCCTTCAAACCTCAAACGCTATCAGCATGCAAGACACTTGAGAATACACACTCGACAAACAGACAAACGGAGAGAAAAGAGAAAACACATCTGCAGAGCTCGGCTATGACTGGTCGCATCTACATGCCTTACAAATTGCATCAGCTGAGATCATTAGCATGAATCAGCGTGGAAGCCTGACAGAGCATTATGAAAGGCTACAGAAAGGCTGAAAAGCAGACCATTATATGGAAGCTCAGAGCGGGCCTATCTCTGGCACACATGCACTGCCGCTGCACGCCGCACTGTCACAAGACGAGCTGTTGCCAGTCAGCAGATGAGCGTGGCGGTGGCGAGGAGACAGAGAGCGGGTGGTGTTTATTCTCCATGAAGGCGGTGCAGCCCCGACTGAAGGCCGGGCCGGCGCTGGTGACAGCGCAACATGATTGACTGCACAGCCTGTGGAAATGATCACAGAAAGCAGAATAAGCCCGGCGCCATCGCATGCCACCGTCCCCTGTGTGGAGGAATACGCATGTCAGCGAGTCTGACGGACTGTCTGAGCAAATGTTGCGGGGCAGTCTGAGATAGCGAGGGATTACATTTTTCTTATTAAAGCTGCACGAGGCAGCCTGGAAGGTTGGCAAGCTGTGTACATCAAGAGGTCATATTATATGGTGTGATGTCAGTAAACTACACACATTAACGCTGTTGGCTGTACACCAGAGGTCACACATTGGTTAGCCTCGCATTGCCAGACCTTCCTCCACAGCGCTGCGGAGGTGGGTCTGGCTAGTCCACATAGCCTTCCTGGATGGGAGGAAAACGTGCTCTGGTTTATTGGCATTTCTTAAAACCAATCCAAATCGTCCGGGGCTTAGCACCGCCCAGGAGCCACGGTACCTCTGCAAAATAGTCTTGAGAAGGAACTTGTTTTGGTGGAACGCGTGTACGTTAACCATAGTCCTCAGAAATCCACCGGAGCTTACAATGCCAACACAAAGAAAGAGGAAGGTAACGGACATCCGGCCGAAAAGAGTGACGTTCAGCCACTTACTGTATAGTCTATATCAACGATTTATCAGATCGTTCTGATGCCGCTTGAAGTTCAGCTGGACGTCCCCTGACTTTCTCTACTCTGTGTTAACTTTAAACTCTGGTTGGATTCAGCAACATTAACCAGAATCTCTCAGCAAAGTTACAGGCTGAAAATGGCAAGTTTTAAAGAATATTTGGATCGTGCAACAAGGCAGGCCTGCTGGGTTTGTTTGGGGAATGATTGTAAAAATTGACAAAGAATATGTTTACGGTGTTTCCTCTCTAACTGGGACGTTTTGGGACCAATTGGTGGGATTGCTGTGGAAGATGTACACACAGTGATACACTGGTAGGAGCCAATGACGTTGAACCATGTATCCAGCTAATTTAAATAGCTTACATTACTACATTGTGTGAATAGTTAACTTAATTTAATGTTGTATGTAACGTTTTTTTTTTTTTTTTGCGGGGTGCAAATGTTCCACCAAAACAATTTCCTTCCCGAGACTATTTTCAAGAGCCACGCTCACTGCGCCCAGAGCTTACATGTAGCGCCGCCCAAGACGATTGGGATAAAGAAATGCTAGGAACCTCCGACCGTTTTTTCTCCTATCCAGGAGCTATGCTCCTATTGCCAGACAATGTTTTGGCTGCAGAGTTAGGTCTGGCAATGCGAGACCACTAACTGTATGGAAAGGGGTCAGCAATTAGCTTCAACCATGGGCCAGTTTGTTTCAACATTGTTCATTTAGGGGGGAATGTTGTCCAGGTGCAGTGGCAATGCAGGTGTACATGTCTTCAATATGTTTTATTTCTAGCCACGAGAGAGTGTGTGTGTGTGTGTGTGTGTGTGTGTGTGTGTGTGTTTCATCATGGCAAAGTGTGGTCCTGTAGCAGAAACTTCCACAGAGGCGGTTTTGAGTACTTTGTTAGGTGTTTATATGTCTGTATGTCTGTTTGTGGACAGATTTGTGGATTTTGTCACTGTGAGAGCGTCACAACCATGCAAAAGGCAGTCACGAGCGGGCGTATCGCGGCTGGTGTGATCCCTACGCAAGATGGTCTCTAGTTGATTTATTTCAATTGATTTAATAATGAAATGTCTTTTATCAATAATTTACTTACTTTTTTAGGATTGTATATGGGAGTAGATGTCAGTTGAGGTCATGAGGCCAAACAGCATCCTATGTTGAAACTTAGTTGGCAAAAAACTGACTTACTGAGTTACTGTGTTTCATTGTGAGACAAGAAATGTACAGTAATTGTCAGCCTTTGTGAGGAACAAATCTGTTATGGTCAAACAATTAAATGGATGATCATGTTAAAGTCTTCTCATTTGTGTATTTAGCAGCATCACACCTGCTGAACGGCCAAAGGCTCCTGACCTTCAACAAGAGTGCTCCTTGACGTGAATGTTGTCTGAATACATACTAAATAAGATCCTGCACTATTACATGGTCAGGCGTCGTTGTTCCGGAGCACATGAAAGTCCTGCAAGAGCAACATTCAGCTTTGTGGTTAACAACTGCTCATAATTTCTGCTCCATAAATTAGATTGGAAGATCCGAGTTGACTAATATACCTGATAGAAACAGCTCGTAAAAAAGATTCCAACCATTCACCTCAGTTACAGGGCCTTTATAAAACTACGGCGGGGCTTTGCTGATTAAACTTGCAGCCTTTTTATCAATGGCGCTGTGATTTCAGCTAATAAATTTGAATTCATGTTGACATTAAGTATTCATCGATACCAGCCACTGATATTTTCCACGATTCCACCAGAGTCAGCGAATGTTCCTTTACAAATCTTTAACAATCGACATCCAAACTAAAATTGGATTGTCTTTGCTAAATAGACTGTTAGCTCATCAGGGTTCAGCAAACCCAGCGCCACCTTTCCCCAGGCGCCACACAAGAGCATATCAATCTCAAAGTTCAACCTTTTAACTCTTTATGGAAGCTGCCAAGTAATTGGCTGTGGTCAGTTATGAGTTGTCTACAAGCTTGGAGACTGACCTTCTTTTATTGGCCCAACTTTAAAAGGCCTTCACGTAGGACTGGGTCATGCTCCCATTGCAGCTGGCCAGTGGCTGGACAGACACCAGGACAGGCTGGTAAAGTTGGTTGATGGTACCATGGTGAGCTGGACGGGGCTTTGCTTGAAGGCTGTCACTTTTACAGCTGACCTTGGGCAGAGACCCTTGCAGTAATTTATGGCAAATAATGTTCTAAGCAGTCCCATTTCCAAGATTCACTGTCACTTTGCACTCAACCATCACTCTGCCTCAAAAGACAATCTGCACTCCTGACAGGGTAGTCCCATAAAAAATATTGCCAGCCACCTTGGTGTCCTATCCAATTATGTGAAGAGGGAATTAATGCTTTAAAAAGCTGCTAGTTTTAACAGTTATTGCAATTTATGCTACCTGTTTCACAGGCACATTAAAACTCACTGACTTGAGGCATCATTACTTTGTGTGTGGGCGCCAGGATGGCAGTTAACTGATGAAATAGTTACTGAATATTAAAATCTTTCTCCAACCCGAGTCCTACTGCCGGCAACATGCGGGAGCTGGAGGAATGTATTATAATCATGTCTCTAGTAAGTAGGCTGAGCTTACTGTTGCTGATAACTTTGTTAAAATCCACAAACACCTCTCTCAGGTTCTGGCATTTTATAGTCAGAGTGTGGGTGTTGTGCCAAACTGCTGTGCTGAGAGGGTTTCCTCAGATTTCTGAGGACTATGGTTAACTGCTCCTCAGATCTCTGCAGGGTAAATCCAGACAGCTAGCTAGACTATCTGTCCAATCAGAGTTTTCTGTTGCACGACTAAAACAACCTTTGAACGTACACGTTCCACCAAAACAAGTTCCTTCCCGAGGATATTTTGCAAAGGCGCCGTTGCTCCGTAAGGCGCCGTTGCTCCGTAAGGCGCTTAGCACCGCCCAAGACGATTGTGATTGGTATAAAGAAATGACAATAAACCAGAGCATGTATTTCTCTCATCCCAGAATGCTGTGCAGACTAGCCAGACCCTCCTCAGCAGCGCTGTGGAGGAAGGTCTGGCTATGTGAGACTATAAGTTCACCCAGAATACAGTACATATGCCAAACGCCATCGTACAACAAGAAGTATTCCAGGTAGAAAAGCCAGGATGGGCCAAGGAGCAGGTGAGATAAACTTGCAACTCTTCAGGTTAGGTGTTCATGAGGGGAAGTAGGACAGTGGCATATCCTGATGAGTCAAGATACCACAGGTGTATAGAAAATAATGTGTGTACAGGTAGGGCTGGGCAATAAATTGATATTATATTGATATTGTAATTTGAGATAAGATATTGTCTTAGATTTCATCTTAAATTTGGGGTATCGTAATATTGTTATATGGTAGGTGTTGTCTGTTCCTGGTTTTAAAGGCTGCATTACAATAAAGTGATGTCATCACTCGCAGTTCTATTAATTGCCTTTAGCCACATAGTCATTATATCCACAGGTGTTTTTAAGTGCATCATATGCAGTCAGTGTGTGTTGCCCTTACAGACATGATTAGGAGCTCAGACATCCGGAGCTCTGAGGAGAACTGCTCTTTTACATTAAATAGTCAGTTGAGGTGGTTCAGCACTTCCCTTTAGACAATTTGGCGTTTGGAGGAGACCATTGGGAACATCAAGAGTACGCTTGATGCAATATAAATCCCATCTGGCCCACCTTGGGATCCCCCAGGAGCAGCTGAACTCAGGTTGCCAGGAAATCTAAAGATGGTCAGAAGTTTAGGAGGTTTTACGCAGGCACTGAAAAAATGGCTCAGATGCCAATCGTAGTATGAGGATTTATTACTGTATTGTTTTTTGGATCTATTTAATATATGTATGGTTTGTGATGATTGATGCTTGATCTGCTGCCCCCCCCCCTCCCCCCAAGGGACCACAATGGAAATAAGCCTCAGGGCTTTATTGTGTTATCCTGACTTTGTTTTGTTTTTAATGTATGGTGCATAGTTGTATCGTATTTTATAATGAAATGGGCAAATAAAATCAATCAATCAATCAATCAGCCTGCTGCTACTTTGAGCCAGGCCGAAAATGGATTGACGCGTATCAGCAAGTAGGCAGACCACTGCTGCTCCCAATGCAGGTCTGCCAACACATTCTCACTCCCAGACACAAAAAGTTTCCTTGAGCATCATATATAGACATGCTTGGGCGGGACTCTTGGCATCACTCTTTGGCACTCTGGGTCGGGACCATAGACAGTAAAATGAATGGACAAAGCGACGCCGTAGACTTCCACAGAGACCAGTGAAGTCTATTAGAAGCACTTTTTCTGGTGATGGCTGAGCGTTAATCTGAGCTTGAAGACGTAGATGTGACGTGAGCAACCTGTCTGAAAGTGTGAAGTCTTCTGGTAGCTGTGTCAAGAGAAATATCAATCATTCCCAATCTTACAGAGACGGAGAGTGTAGGTATATGTAAGGAGATAACATAGGCACAGGCTAATTATTGATCACTAAAATGCTAGTTAACGTTAGTAATTAAACTTAAACAGCTAATGTAAGTCCAAACTGCCTGCGAGCTTCTCTTGTACTATACGGTAATTTGTCTACTGTGCAACAGAAAGTCGCGTGGTGATGAAACAATCGTTAGCCTATTTTTATAAAAACGGCTGCTATGGAGCCATAACGTGAGGTACAAGGTAATGGAGCCTTTTATACATTGTCGTGTTTCTTTAGAAATAAACAACGGACAAATAGAGTCTTTAAACGCTTCAGATGTAAAGTTATTCGCTGTCACAGTGACGTCAAAATGAATGGCAGTCAATGGAATGCTAACGGGAGGTGATGGCTTGTTAGCATCAAAAAGGCTCCATAGGAGGTACGCTTTGCGGAGGCTCGCTACGTTTAACTGACATGCGGCACAAGAATGGTTAGGGTACAGTTAGGGTACGGACAGTTAGGTTTAGGAAAAGATGGTGGGTGGGGTTATAAAATGTATGTTTCAGTGACACAAGAACGGGAAACAAACCCCGGTCTCCTGGGTGAAAGTCCTGTGTTGTTTGACCCATTCACCCCCCTGCCCGGTGCGTTCCATACAGACACTAAAGGGTGATTTTTGCGTTGATATCTGACACTGAGAGACACTGACCAAGTGTCAGTATTTTACAAGTTGGGAATGAGAACAGGTTGGCTCTGTCCACACTGCCATAACACAGAGCTGGATTTAAATCAGCAAAATATTTCTTTAAGCAACCCCAATTTTGGTCCCAACCCCAAGGTTGAGAGAGTACGGGGACTCTGACATAAAATGATCCACAGTACATCAAGACTCCCCAAATTAATCCTTTTCATTGAAACTGCTGAACTAACATAAAGACATAAAGAGGAGGTTTCCATTGTATTCGTAGGAGTTTGAGGTGCTAGCTTTCCCTTTGGCTTTTCACCAAGAGGCAGGATTTGTATTGTCTGCACCTCTTTAACCTCACTTTCTCAAGTTACCTTTGTGACACTCGATGAGCTGTCGACCGTAAAATGGCATCGAGCCTGAGGCTGAGGGAAGAGGAATCTGTGAAGACCCCACAGGTGTTTTCTAAATAAAACCTTCATCTGCAGCGCAGTGGAGGAAGGTCTGGCAATGCAAGACTAGCCTGCATGTGGCGCCACGCAGCTCAGGCTTTGATGAACCCATTAATATTAACAATCCAGCACACAAAGACATCTGTTTTCCTGGGGCTGTATCAGTGCTTACACAGTTACCTGATGCAAAAGGGCTAAAAGTGGACTGGTGGTGACACTGCAGTTATTCACACCACCAACCTGTCCCCCTTCTTTCTCTCTCTCTCTCTCTCTCTCTCTCTCTCTCTCTCTCTCTGAGCGACTGGCTCGGCACGATGCCAGGTCATGTTATAAATGAATGCATTAGCAGTCTTGGTTTGGCTCCCGTGGCCTGATAAAAACAGGTTGCAGAAGAGCGAGATCCCCGCAGCTGTGGAGGTGGGATAAGCGCGAGTGGACACCAGAGCTATTTGTCATTGTTAATTATTTGACTGCTATAGCCCACAAAAGACAGCCAAACTGATTAACAAACACAACTGGGAGAACAGCAGGGGACATTGTGGACGCATTAACACAGGGGATTGTTTTGGGAGTCCTTGGGAAAGAGTTTGACTTTATGAGGTAAAGATTTAAGTACAAAACACATGTAGTTTATAAAATCTGATGTTTGATTCTAAAGTAAACTAACCAACAATATAACGGCCTACAAGTCCAGCTGAGATGATTACACCATTAAACACACAACTGGTTGGATCCTTTACACTTTCTACAATGGGAGGATTTTTCTGCATTGAGTACTTTTACATTTAATACTTTAAGTATATTTTCCTGATGATACTTACATACTTTTACTTAAGTAACATTTTTAATGCAGGACTTTGACTTGTAACAGAGTATTTTTACAGTGTAGTATTAGTACTTTTACTTAAGTAAAGGATCTGAATACTTCTTCCAGCGCTGCCACTCCCTCTGTCATCGTGCTGCTTCAGTCTCAGTGATCCTAAAGTTGAGCCATGGGAGAAGGATCTTTAGGAACACAACTGGCCACTCAGACTAAAAGATAAAGAGAGCAAGTGCAGAGGTTGACATACAATACCAGGGACGGACTCGGGCTAAAAGACAGCCCTGGACTTTCTCCCAAATAGGCCCATCATCTGGCCATTTGCCCGTAGCCATGCGCGACAGACACTAGCCGCGATGTCCTGATACTATACCACAATACTGTAGCCTCTCAGACAAGGTATTCACAGCAAGTAATATCTCAAAACCAATGATGAGAATTGGGGTTGTGTTCATAACTGCCGTTTTCTGCCTGTCTGTTCTTTCATGTTGAAGGATGAAATCTCCCGTTTAGAGTGGTACCAATGCATGCCTAACGTTTAATTTAATACCATAGTCTTCATCCTAGCAGCAAAAGTGAGCTCACTACAACCTCTCATATACAACCAACTGAAATCACGGTCAACCAGTGATTAATTTCTAACGCGTTTAATGTTTCAAATTAACCTAACAACAGAAATTATTAAACACGTTAAGTTTGACCAGCACCAAATGGCACAATAATTTTCATAATCATGAACGGCACTGGAGGCTTTTCTCGGAGGAAAAGATGTTTTTGCTCTGGTTTCGGCAAGAGTTTGCTCTGATTGGTTGATTTGGCCCGTGTATCACTAACATAGGTGGTGATAGACAGATGGTTTATCCAATTAGCTAACCAGTATTCAATCAGCTAACGAGTATTTTCGCTCCCTTCCCAATATATATATATATATATATATATAGTCTAATGATGTAGGCCTATTCTTCTTCCTCATTTTTCTTTTACACGTAGCATACAAGTGATCATATTAGCGATCCCCTGCTGTTGGCTGTTAATATCGCTTTTTTAGACTTTTTTTGTGCCGACGGCCGTCGGTTGGACGGCCATTCTGGACTTTTCCCAAACGCACAGATTGTCAGTCCGTCCCTGTACAATACACTTAAAGGATCATTTCAGCTTATTACAACGTGGGTGTTATTTTTGTATTTTTGGCTGTTTGGCATTTTGATCAGTTGTGATAACCAGTGGTGAAATAAGTACTCAGATCATTTACCTAAGTTAAGGTACTAATATCACACTGTAAGAATACTCTCTTACAAGTAAAAGACCCACTTGTTGAAGATCTCTGTTCTAATCACTTCAGTTGGACTTGTAGGCCTTTATATTGCTGGATGGTGTAAAGTAACTAGTAACTAAAGCTGTAACAGATGAATGTAGTGGAGTAAAAAGTCCAATATTTCTCTCTGAAATGTAGCGGAGTAGAAGTAGAAAGTGGCATGAAAAGAAAAGACTCAAGTAAAGTACAAGTAGCATAAATGTGTATTTAAGTACAGCACTTGAGTAAATGTACTTAGTTAGATTCCACCACCGGTAATAACTAACTCGCCAACTAATTACTGAGATCATTAACAATGGATGAAATGAAATGAAAACAAAACCCAAGTTGTCAAAAAGTTCCCTGTGCACCGAGGAAAGTTTAGGATGAAGAGAGACACACAGTGTGAGGGGAAGAAGACAGACAGACAGGAGAGAGAAATAGAGACCCAGAAATCGACACTGCATCAGAGAGAGAGTGAAGAAATGTGTTATCTCCTTTTGACTCACAGCCACAGGGAATCCTGCAGCTCTCTCCCATTTCTGTTCTGTTTCATCAAGTACAAGTACAATGTTGCCGTTAATAATTAGAAAGGGGGTGTAAGACTCCGCCGATTCACCAGCGGGACAATCGGTTGCACACAGAGCTGTCTCATTTTAATAATTCAAATCAATTTACTCTTGTGCATTATTTGCATAAAGTAAATGAATTTTCTGCAAGGCTTGGCAAACACAGGCCCCTCACCGCACTGTATAAGAATGGTCATGATTGGTCGAGTGTGTTGTCTTACAGGAGCGGTAATCTCAACACTGCGGCAGTGACACAGGGAACAGCACAGGTCCACTGCCCTATGTATGATCCTATCATGTGTGATTTACTGGATTTCCTCCAAATGAAGTCACTCTTTTATGGGATTAAAGTGCTCCATAGTCCTCCTGGGCAGCTCCGCCGGGGGGTTTGACCCTGCAAGCCCCTGACCTCCTGGGTTAGCCTTTAGCGCTGTTATCACAATATACGCCGGTCACCGTCTCAGCTCTGCCTCCTGGCCCCCTCTGAGGCACCATATCATTCTTATTGATAGCCACTGGTTTGACTTAGGGCTGCACAATGAATCGCAATTTTATCAAAATCGCAATATGGTCTAGTGCAGGGGTCTTCAACATTTTTTTCAACCCTATGAGGTCTAAGTGCATTTTTACATATTTTTTTAAATTCACATTTTAAGGATACTTGCATATAACCTGATACCCATGTGTTTCATATCAAAATGTTCAGCACAGCTTTCTGCATAGTGAGGCCCAGATTTGTTCCAGAGCAATGTGTAAAGAGATAATGTAGCCCTAAAGCTGAAAAGGTAATTCACGCTTCGCTTTTTTGTAATTTCTCAAAACTCTTGTGAAAACATACCTACACTCAGTTGTTTTGTTGCTTGAAATGAGTTTACAAAAGTCTTGGGTTCACAAAAGTAGCGTAATATATGAATAAAATAGTAAATAAATGTCTAAAATGAAATTTTGTAATATCGGTTTTTTGATTAGGACTGTTGTCAAACATCGCTTGGACTCGCCGGTGCGTCTTTGGTCCTCAGAGGATTAAGAGACGTCAGAGACGTCCCCGCCTACAAATCCTTTCCTACAAACTAAAGAAAAAGTCTTTGTTTGGTACTATAATCATTTACATTTTAATATTTTTCAGTAATAATGAGAATAATGATACAAAAATGAACATTCCCTCCAATATCATGAATCATATCGCAATCACAATATCAGTGTAAATAATCACAGATATTGTCATCATATTGTGCAGCCCTATAGTGTGACTTCAACAATGCTATTGTCATGGATTGGGTATTGCTGCACTAAATAAAGACGCATAATGTCAGAAAGTAGTGGCCTGCAGATTATTTATTTTGTAGTCATTTCATTGTTTTCCCTTTGAGGCGGGATTATTGCCTATGTCCTTAGCAAGTGGACCTGGAAACCATAGTTTAATATATATTTACAGCCATACTGTAGGCACAGCAGTGCTTTGAGCTAAATCCTAATGTCAGCACGCTAACACGCTAACATGTTGATGTTCAGCAGGTATAATATTTATGTTTCATCATCTAAGTATAGTGAGTTAGCATGCTTACATGCTAATAAACGCTCCTTTTGTGACGGATGTATACAGAAACAGAAAAAAATCTAATTTAATATCAGTTGAACTTGAAACCAATAGGTAGTGAGTGAAGTTAAGGTAAAGGTACTTTATTGTTACATACACATACATGTAGCGAAATTCATTCTCTGAATTTAAGCCATCCCTCAAGGTAGCAGTGGGCAGCCATTTACAGCGCCCGGGGACCAACTCCAGATCTGAGCCAGTGCCTTGATCAAGGGCACTGACTGGAGAACCTAGTACATGTTTTTGAGTGCTCTCTGGTGGGCACACTGTGTAATAGAGACATGTAACAGAATGTTAAACTATACTGTATATACAGAGATTGAAATATTGATTATGTGCACTGTCCTTTAATATACTGCAGGCGTTCTCAAACATATCACTCAAAGGTCTGCATCTTATTTTTATTCCAGGTCAGAGGTCCGAAATGATTGGCAATAACAAAATAACATTTAATCTACATACGTTCAAGTTGAGTTCTCTGTTTTCCTGCTCGACTTTTGGACTGATATGGGTACCAGTATTTTGTACTCTTTTTTAACGTTTTTAATCGACTTTTTTCAAAAAACATTTCACTTATATTCAACATCACTAATAGACATTTTCCATAACATGAAGTATGTACTGGGTCCGGATTTACTTGCAGTTTGGTCTGGATGCGGACCTTGGTCTGGAGTTTGAGAAGCACTGATATACTGTTTTATAGAGTGTACAGTCTGATACCTTGTCCTCTTTGTTTCTTGTGTGAAACCGTTGAACTATGAGTCCCCAGCAGGTGTTCAGTGTATCAGAAACAGTACGATTCGGCCCTCCGCCCTCTGAGTTCTCAGCAGGCAAAGACTGAAGCTATTCCCTTAAGAAAGATAGATAGGAGCTTTGAGTGAAGAGAGCAACTCGGTATTATTTAAAGGTCAATTGTGAAGTCTCAGAGGGCGACAGAATGTTCTGAGACATATGAGATTCTGTGTACAAATATGATGACGCAACTTGTTTCTGTCTCTCTCAGTCTGACAAGCTCGGAGATCCATTGGCAAATGATTGACTCAATATTGCAATAAACTCTCTCTCTCTCTCTCTCTCTCTCTCTCTCTCTCTCTCTCTCTCTTATGAGCTATTTCTGCCTCTATTGCAGGGGTGATTCCAAGATTTTTTAACTAGGGTGGCACAGGGGGGACCAATAATCAGTCGGGGTGGGGGGGGTTCCATGGTATCACAATTTTGGATAGTCATTATGCAAATATGAATTGGTCATGTGACAAGGGCTGGGAAGTTTGGCAGAACAGGCAGCCAAGTGACAGTACTCTGATCCAATGGAAATCACAGTTGTCAGATTGACAGCGCTCTAGCCCAGTGGATTGTGGGGGGGGGGGATCATATTTAAGGGGGGCCGGTGCCACCACATGCCCCTATTCTAGCCCCAACCCTGCTATATAGCATCTGTCTTTTGGTGTACTCTTTGCTCCAAAGTGCACAGTGTTTGCAGTACCATTAGGGCGCCCATTTTTAGAATAATGGATCCCAGTGGGAACTGACCTGCAAACATTTGCAGTGGCAGTGCTTTGCTTCTCCGAGCAGTACAGTTAAGATATATTCAGCTCTCTCTGCACATTTTCCTTCATAACACAGGTGCATAGGGCTGCATACCGAATTCAATACTTTATAGGCAGCGACCGAAATGCCTAAAGTATTGAAGTATTGAAAAATGCCTCGTCATTCAATACCCAATTTCAATACCTAAGGAGTAAATCTCATCAGCGTCAGTGAGCCAGTAAGCACGCAACATGCTTCTACCAAGATCTAATCATGTTTGTGATTGGCTGTCTAACATTACACGTCGAAGGAAAAACTCTACGTTACACAGAGACGGCTCACGTAGTAGGAACAAAAAAATAAACATTTGTGCCGTAATGTTGTCATTTCTTTTAGTTTTATTAAATTGGTATCAAAGAAGTACCATTACAGAACCAGTATTAAAGTCACAGTATTCGGTTATCGAATATTTTTAAAAGATACTCAGCCCTACAGGTGCATGTATAATCACTATCCAAACTTTGAGGAAACTACATGCACTTGTTCTGAGAGAGAGAGATATGTGAGGACAGTGTTTTTTATGAAGGTTTTTTCACAGCGGTGGTCACTGTTAACATAACAGGTTTCTGACTTTCAAATATAAAAATCCTCTATTTCCAGAGCATCCACATACTCAGTGGGCTGGTTTTACCTAACTGAGGAGGGGAACAGTTTTACACTGATGAGTTGTGTTTTATTTTCATCCGTGAGTAAATTTTACCTGAGCACGCAATCTCCCAAACTGGGTGCCAGGCGCTGCATCCCATTTGTCTTGCAAACTAGAAATTAGATGAGCCTTTTCCCGGGCTATAACATAAAGATCAGTCAGTGGGTGTGATCAGACATTTGCATCGTGTGATGGTGAAGCAGGGCATTTTTACACTTTTTAAAAAAAATAGGTTTTAACCCTTGTGTTTGACCCGGTCTGTTTTGCCTGTTTTATAAAGCATAAAGTATACATCTTCAAAGCCAACTTCATTCCAACATATCACCGCTAGTTTTACACTTCAATAAATCTCATTTATATTAAATGATGTCTAATTTTGAGTTAAAAAGCCCAGACATTTTTAATTACTTAAGCTAATAATTAAGATCAGAGGAACATATGTTGATGCATAATTACAGCAGTTTTGTGTATGGAACTATCCATATTATTTTTGGGCATTTGGTTGAAAGAAACCCATTTTTTTTTTATACAGAAACTTTGAAAACGGGTCAAATTTGACCCGAGGACAACACAAGGGTTAAAATAGTGATTGTCCGACCCCCTTATTCCACCGATGTGGACAAGCTCAGGCTTCTATCACACATATGTTCTGGATCCGCCCAAGACTATGTAATTATTGGGTCAATATTTCCCAAACTCTGTCTGAAGTTCTTAAGACACAACTCAAGCCTCAAAAAGAGGCCTTGTTTTGTCAAATAATCAAGATAATATTATATGGTTTGTGCAACCCGTTCTCACTCCCAACTCGTAAAATATGGACTAGGGATGCACTGAATCCAGATTTTTGGGGTTCGGCCGAATATTGAATCCACTGGTTAAGATTCTGCCCAATCCGAAACCGAATACCGAATCCTACTACCATCCTCAGTCCATTAACACAGTAAACATATTAATGAAGTAAATAAATGGTTAACACAGGTTTTTAGCGTGTGACTGTCCTTCCTTTGCCATACTGCTGCATTTTGGCTGCTTTCTGTAGATTCCTTCATGCCCAACTCGTATTGTGTATAGTTTAGGGTCCTCGCCACCACAAGACAAATCGGCATTGCAAATTGAACACTTGAATGGCCTTCTTTTGACTGAAAGTACTGCCAAACAACACTTTCTGCTAACCAGTTCCATTTTCTCTTTCTCACAGCCTACTGCATTGAACTCTCCACCTAAATTTTAAGGTTCAGCAGAAACCAAACCCCGTCAAAAAGCCCAGTATTCGGCCGAAGCCGAATCCTGGATTCGGTGCATCCCTAATACGGACATTTGATCAGTGCCTCGCAGCAAAAATCTCCCTTTTGCATTCCTGGGTTGTGTTGTGGCTGCTGTGGAAGGTTTCATTTGTTCTTTGTTTTGTGCAAAGTAGAGAATGTTGTGTGTGGACATTGGACTGGAAGCTGTGGAAATAATAACCGTTGTATTGGTGTCATGTAATTCCGTGTGGGATGGGCCACTTAGTGGCATGACACGTAAATAAAAATATCAATCAATCAATCAATCAATCAATCAATAAATCAATCAATTGTAGGGAGGTTGGTTGGGTCAAACAACACAGGACTTTCACCCAGGAGACCGGAGTCCGTGTCCCGCGTGTCACTTATAACCCCACCCACCATCTTTTCCGTAACCCAACTGTCCGATTCTTGTCCCGCATGCCACGTGAACTTATTTATATATATATATATATATATATATATATATATATATATATATTTTTCCTAAACCTGACTGCGTCAAAAGTGACGATAATAGTCCCGACCCAGCACCTTTACAAAAAGCGTGTTTAGATATGAAGCTGAAGGAGACTTTCAGCGTCAATAATAACGCCAAAGGCCCTTGACCAAGCGTCCATATTTCACACGATGGGAGTGAGAATGTGATGTTTTGTGATACTTTTGGCACAAAAGTTAATATTACTGAAATGGAAGCAGAAATACCCACCAGCCCATCTAACATTACTGGTGATGAATTCTCACTCAAAAGGAATTTTAACAAATTGAAGACGATATGGCAAACCGACCATTTTGAGAAGACAAAACTTTGACTGAAAGGCACTAACTTGTGGCATCTAACTTGTGGCACTAACTTTTTTTCTTTTTCTTTCATGTTGCATTCTGTTGATGTTTTTCTTTTTCTTTTTTGTGGGGGGTGGTGAAGCCACTTTGTTATAAAAAAGCACAACATCATAAGATGTAAAGGATGTGTTACTGCATACAAAAATGTATAATTTATAGGGATTATAGGGATTATCTATTTGCTTTAGTCTAATTTTTACTCTCTGTATTATAGACACTGGATCTGCGTGTGTGCATGAAGAAGTAGCCTATCCGATGCAAATCATCACCTCTGGCAGTCATGAGGAATAGAGGGTATGTATTGACATCTTTTATTCACATGACACCACACCCCTTACTCCTGCTGTGTTGTAGGAATTCAGAGAATTGTTGTAGGACCCAAATGTAGAGACAGCAGGCAAAAGTAGTAAGATTGAGGATTTAATATCAAACAGAAGATATATAACCAAGGAGTCCTCAAGACAGCAGGCAAAGGAAATCCAAAATGTGGTAGCAGTCAAAAACAGGAGTAACAGGAACACTGAGACAAAACAGGTAGAGTCACACTCCGCTCCAAAACAGAAATAATGACCTGACAACAGACAAAGAAAACACAGAGACTAGATACAAGAGGTAACGAGGAAACAAGAGACAGGTGACATGAGCACTCAGTAACAAGTGAAACAAATCAGGGTGGGGCAGACAATCACAAAAGGCGGGAAGACACAAGGCAGGAAGTAAAACAACAGACTACCAAAATAAAACAGGAAACAGAACAAATACACAACCATAACATGCTGAGTAGCTAAACAAACTAAAAGGTGCAATTCAGAGAGGTTAAAAAAACAATATCTTGGAAAAGTAGAGGCCATTACAATCCATACAAAATCTGTATAATGTGCCGAACTGTCCAACCCGTTCTCACTCCAAACTCATAATATACGGACGCTTGGTCAGTGTCTCTCAGCATCAGATACCGACATAAAAATCACCCTTCAGTGTCTGTATGGAATGCACCGGGCAGAGCAGCAGCTCAACCAAGGTGCTGTAATATGACGTAGTATTAAGGGAGACAATGGTAGAGAGTAGTATGAAAGACCATGCACAGGACTATTACCCAGGAGACTGGGGGTCATGTCCCGATCATGTCCTGGGTGTCACTAAAACGTTCATTTTATAACCCAACCATAACTGTCCCATTCTTGTGCAGCATGTCAGTCAGTATACGTCCCGACCATAGACTGTTAATAACAATGGACAGAGCATCCGATTTGGCGAAGTGCTGCAAATGCATAAGTGCCTTAAACCTGCATTCTATCTGAATTCCAGCAGGGGGCGACACGTGCGGTTGCAAAAGGTGGTCGGTTTCTGTAGAAGTCTATGAGAAAGTGATCCACTTCTCACTTGATTTATTACCTCAGTAAACATTTTCATAATGAGTTTATGGTCTCAATCGCTAGTTTTAAGTCTTCTGCAACACAGAATGATGTTTAAAATCGACGATAAAGCAGGGGGTGTTTTAGGGCAGTTGCATCCAGATTGCCAGTGAAAGTGTGTAACGTAGAGTGTAAGCAGCGTTGCCAACTCTCAGCTAACGGCATAGTCAGATAGCGCCGATAGATAACAGTCTATGGCTCCTCCCTCTCGTCTAAAATCGTCACATCCGCAACCAAGATGGCTGCGCCCGTAACGGCAAACTCGACGACTCATAGCAGATTTCCACAAATCAATGCGTGACGTCACACATGCTCTGTCCATTAATATTTACAGTCAATGGTCCAGACCCAGAGCGCCAAGTGACATCAAGAGTCCCAACGCTAAAGGAGACTTTTAGCGTGAATAATAAACGCCAAAGGCACATGACCAAGCATCCATATTTTATAGATGCATTCTTGCACCTCTGCCAATAAGAATAAAAGTGGAGAACTTGTCTGTTATAGTTCATTGTAAACTGAATATATTTGGGTTATTGACAGCTGGTCGGACAGAGCACGCAATTTGAAGACACCACACTGTGCTCTTGGAAATTGTAATGGGCATTTAGTAGTAACAAGTATTTGGTTGCAGACAATATATATTCTAATATGACACCAATAATTTAACTGCATGGTCACACATAATGAGTAAGTATGTCAGAGCAGTATTTAGTCAGTCAAGGTACAATTTCTCTGTGATTGTTCATTCACAATTTTTCTCGGTCAAAATACTACAATTTGGGTTTTGTACCAAAACTTAAGGAGTGATCCAGTGATATAGTATTGCACTTTCTACCACAGGCTTTCTGTTATAAATTTATAGTCTCCAGAGTCCAGACCCAAGCCGAGATAACAATATTTTTCAGACTTCAGACAGGTCCTTCAGAGCCACAGAAGACACTGTACAGCACTATGTGTAGGCTGAGTAATACTCCTCATGATGAGTAAATTGAACTTCATGTGTACCACTGCTGGAGAGCCCCTGAAGAACACCGGAACAAGATATAAATACCTGCTTCTCTTTACCTTAATCTTCAGCACTCTAGCACTAAAATCAAACCATATGGACAAACTAGGGGTGTCACAATTTCAATTATATCAAAAATTTATTGAAATGAGCTTTCGATTTCGACCATCGAATTTAAGAGCAGGATCGGCGATCCCCCCAGTATTTTCTTCTCTCTCCGACCCCGCCTACGTGTAAATGTCTGAAGAAAAAAACAAACCGAGACAGCGTAGCTTACCGGCTAGTGGCATGCAGCTAAAGACACAGGGTAATGTTAGCTTACTGGTAGCCTGCAGCTGCACTTTTCCAGACAACAAACAACAAAACTAAAGCATGTTGGCTCCAACAGGACTTCATTATGCGTTCATGTACACCTTGTTAAACCAAAACGTGCATTCAATTGCACTTCGTTAATTTTGAGGAACTCAAACTGTTGTTGCAAATTACTTATCTGCCATCCAGTGGTGCTTAATGTGGCATGTCAGTCCCTGTTTGTACTCTTGGTGTCTACTAGAATATGTTTACATGCTTTGATGTTAAAGAAAACATGTTTCTCATACTGCCCATTGATGCAGCTCCTCTGCCTGAAACGTTGTATCTGAGCTTTTGGCCCACCATCCTGAAAAGCCCAGTCTGCTCTGATTGGTCAGCTTGCCCACTCTGTTGTTATTGGTCAACCAAATTCAAACAAGCCACTGTACAGGCTGTGCTTGCTTGGGCAGCACCTATGGGCAGAAACTGGGCTGACTTTCTCTATCAATGACATCTTTAATTGAGGGATTTCACAGCAGCATTTGGTGTTTTTTATACTTTATACATCTATTACATACACAAACAAGTATATAACACACTAAAAAGCATAATAGGGGCTGTTTAAACTGAAAGTCAAATCAAATTGTGGATTTGGAGAATCGTGACACCTTTATGACTGAACTTTCAAGCTTGCCTGTTTTCATCATAAACTTCCCAGTACAAAGGAACACATTGGGAAATAATACATATTTGGGTAAAAGTTTAATGTTTATAACATACCTAGAAACCTCATCATATTGAAGTTGGACAGCTCAGACTAATATATACTGTAGATCTGGTATTCTGTCTCTCATCCATCAATGTGCCCATGTCGCTGCTCTCTATGCCTTTTCCCCTCCAGCTTAGCTGAGCTACGTCCCTCCTTATACACTTTCTGTGGCACATGATTAATCCTACCTCTCATATCTCTTCTCATGTGTCAGCACCTTTGCTGCTTTATAGGCTTATTCTGAAATGAAGTGACAATTTCGCTCTGAAATATCACCAAATTAAGACTGCTGGCATGTGTAAACAACGCAAATATACACCAAAAACCATAAATCAAATGGATGGTGATGCCTAACTCTCCCATTAAAACTTTGTTGACCCTGTAATATTGTGTGGTTGAGCCATTTTAGCTGATTCTACATTAGTCATCTCTCAGCTGACTACTCATTATTGATGATATTTGCGGTGTTGTGTGCATTAGTTCTTGAAAGATTGTATTCATAAATCACACATGGATTTATTGTAGTGTAGGTCACGAATAAGCACAGCCATTTGGGAAACAGTAGATTTTACAACGGGCCATTTCACTGATACGATTGCATTTATGTGCAGGAGAATAATATAAGCATATGACTGAAATATCAGTTGAAAATACAGTTTCCTTACTAAAAGTAAAAGACACCATTAAAAAAAACTTGATGGCATTTTTATGTTCTTTTAAGTACGCTATGATAGAAACGACAATCTTTGACATTGGTCCAGTGAATGCTGTAACCGGCAGCCACAAACGGGGGGGGGGGGCAAATCGTCAATCGTAAATTTGGTCCACTTAAAGTGCTGTTTTTGCCACTGTCAGTATTCTAAGTGTCAGACAACATTATTGAAAGGATCCCTTCAGAGATAGACCTTTTAAAACCTCTTTAAGACCTTTCTGTTTAACCAGAAACAGCTCTGAGGTTGCTAGCACTAAACCCACCAGACTCCATTTAAAAAAACTATTCTTTTAATGTTTATAGAGCCAACATATGTTCACATGTAAATCGGTAAACTAAAAAGAGTTATGATGGTTGTAAATGTGGAAAGACGACCCAAAACGGCTTTTCATAGTTTTATTTTTGTTTCTGTCGACTTTAAATGAAGTGTACTTTACGATGCTAAAATGACTCAAAAATAGACATTTACATGGAGTCATTTTGGTGGCTTTAGCGAACGCAATTTCGCAGATGTTTTTATGTTTAAAAAAAGGATCTTACTCTTTAACAGAAAGGTCGACCTGGTTAGAAATCCTTTCCATAATGTTGTCAGACAGTTAGAATATTAATCTGAGTCTGTCAGCAGCAAAACAAGCACTTTGGTGAAGGTAAATACAAGCTGGACAATTACTATTAACTTACATTGTAGCTTGTTTCGTCGCTGATGACTGCAGCGTTCTCTCTTAATACTGGACCAATGTCAAAGATTGTTGTTCCCATCATTCACTTAGACACAAAAAAGGTTGAAAAAAACCTGAGGTTACCCTTAATGATGAAAATCTGATGTTTTATTATAAACTAATCTGCCAACAATATATAGACATACAAGTCTAGCTGAACTGATTAGAACATTAAACACACCACTGTTTGGATCCTTTACACTTTCTAAAATGTGAGGATTTTTCTGCATTGAGTACTATTACTTTTAATACTTTATTTACCTGATCATACTTACATACTTAACATTTTCACTGTAGGATTTTTACTTGTAACAGAGTATTTTCACAGTGTGGTATTATTACTTTTACTTAAGTAAAGGATCTGAATACTTCTTCCACCCCAGGTGTGGATAGTTTACATGTCTGTGATACCAACCGGACCAACACATCCTCATACCTAAATGACACATACAACTGTTCTATTAACTGCTGCACGCTGGCGGTTTAATCATGTGACCTCAGTTATGTGACCGTTCTATTTAACATAATGGGCACACTTTTAAACACGTAGTACATGCTGTGAAACTGAACTAGTTAAGTTTAGGCAACAACAAGCTAACAAGAAACGTAGTAATTGTCTGTCGTTATGAGCTGCTTGCAAAATCAAACCATATGGAAGTTTTTTTTGGATGAGGATGGTCTGGCAGGACAGTCTTGTATCTGTTATCTAAATTTCTCGTCAGTTGAACAGGTGAGGTGTAGATAGCGTTGTTGGTACCGGTAGTGAACGGGAGTGAACGTCACGCTAACATGTAGATAGTAAGTCATTATTTGGAAATACTAAATCAATATTTTTAGATAGTAAGTCAATTTTTGGAGATACTAAGCCAATATTTTGAGATGCTAAGTCAATATTTTAAAGTTTCTTATTATTTTAAGATACTATGTCAATATTTTGAGACAGTAGGTCAATATTTTAAAGTTTCTCATTATTTTTTACGGATTCAGTGTTTTCGTGTCCATAAAGTTTGCTGGAAGGGATGTAATGTATTCTCGCTTTGCCAGACCTTCCTCCACAGTGCTGCTAAGGAAGGTCTGGCTAGTCCACACAGCATTCTGGGATGGGAGAGAAACATGGTCTGGTTTATTGGCATTTCTTTAAACCAATCACAATCTTCTTGGACGGCGGTAAGCGCCGCAGAGAGCTCTGGTGCATCTGCAGAATAGCCTCGAGGAGGAACTTGTTTTGATGGAACGTGTGTACGTTCAAAAGTTGTTTTAGTCGTGCAACAGAAAACTCAGATTGGACAGATAGTCTAGCTAGCTGTCTGGATTTACCCTGCAGAGATCCACCGGAGGTTAGAACCCCAACACAAAGGAAACGTTAGGTAACAGAAATCCGGCCAAAATGAAGGACATACGGCAGAATTTCTGGCAGCAACGGGGAAATCCCAGAAGTGGATGTGATTTAACCCCAGTCTGTTTTATGTGGAGTGAGCACTGAGCTGGATTGCGTTTCGAAAAATAGCCTTTTAAATACTACATTGCTTTTCGGCAACTGGCCATACTAGAATAGTTGAAATTGCCTGTTGATTTATCATAAAAAGTACATTTCTCTTCATCATGATTGTAGCTGCTGGTGTCTAGCTAGCAGGCCACATTGGTCTAATCCCTAATTATTTTACAAACCTCTGCATAGGTTGCATAACATTACTTTACGTTAAAGTGTGGCTCCAAAACAAAATTAAACAGTAAAGATTTCGCTCTAGGTGAAAACTCTTAAAGTCACAGTGGAGGGAAACAAAGAGACAGCAGCAGGCGGAGGGGTGAATTCATGGTAAACCTGGAAAGTAAACATTTTTTGAGGCACACATTTAAATTTTTTAATAATAAAGGCACTTTGAATGTAAATAAGGTGCAAGAGTGAAAATGTCTATAATGGAAGTAGAGGTTTCTCCCTAAAAGGAAGTTTTTCCTCGCCACTGTCCCACCAAATGCTTTGCTCATGGGAAATTGTTGGGTCTTTGTAAATTATAGAGTGTGGTCTAGACCTACTCTATCTGTAAAGTGTCTTAAGATAACTCTTGTTATGATTTGGTACCATAAATAAAATTGAAAATTGAA
Source organism: Perca schrenkii (assembly GCA_025617405.1). Taxonomy (NCBI): domain Eukaryota; kingdom Metazoa; phylum Chordata; class Actinopteri; order Perciformes; family Percidae; genus Perca; species Perca schrenkii. Next base: position 2,001,092 of record CM046804.1, read on the forward strand.
ATTGAAGTAGAGTTTGTTTATGTAAAATTCCCCCTAAAAACCTCCCTACAGAGGTCCGGGCCAAGCCCTGAATGTCCTCAAATCGTAGAAACGCCCCTGTTCTAGCTATCTCTCTTTCGTGGGTCCACTTCAGCCCATAGCAATCGACAAACCCACAGCAAAGAGCAGACCTGTAACTTCAGCTCTACACCAGGGATGCACGATATGAGAAAATAATATGCGACAAATTAAGGATATTACTAAGTGTTCTCAGTTCTGCTGCTTTCAGTATCCTGCTAAAATACAACAAATTACTTGTTGAATATAAAACAGATAAAAGGAATTGCTTTCTAACATTCTTTTATTAAATAAATTGAACATTGAATTAAATATAAAAAGGCAGCACTTGAATAACACAAAAATGACAGTTACATTTTAAAGTGAAGTTTTCTACTCATATTTTCTTTCAACTAACACGAAAAATCTCTGAGTCTTTCACAATGTGCTTATTGCGTCAGTTGATGAAAAAAATGATACATTGTGCAGCCCTACTCTACACTATAACCAACAACAGCAACACATTCTAGACATGATTCATGTATGTCCATTTAGTTTCTGTCAGGAGTACTGCAAAAAGCCCATCTTAGTTTGAAGTTACAGAAAGTTTTGCAGGTTTATAGAGGAAGAGCAACAGGAAAGAACTTTCCCTGGCTCGTGGCTTCTGAGGCGGACTCGCCTGCTTATGCGTGTAGTCAAACGTTTTGAGCAGATGAACCTGATCGAGAGGAAATATGACAAGCTTCATTGTACAAGCACGCATACGCAGGCTAGAGATAATGCACATGCACACACACATATACACACTTCTACTCAAATGTAAGGAACCAGCTGTTCCACTGTGTTTAAATGATCACCTGTCAGCACAAATATAGCCGCCTTCTGAAGGGGATGGAATTCAAATTTTCAGATCTGCCAAAGAAATCACCCTGCACCCCTCCTGCTGCTGTCATCCATCATAACGTTCAGGCATTGGAGGTCTAACCATCAATTTTCCTCATTTCCTTTTAAGATCACAAGGATTTAGCTCAGTCTTAAAGGAACACGCCGACTTATTGGGAATTTAGCTTATTCCCCGTAACCCCCAGAGTAAGACAAGTCGATACATACCCTTCTCATCTCCGTGCGTGCTGTAACGCTGCCTGACGGTTCCAGCATTAGCTTAGCCTAGCACAGATCCTGCAGGTAACTGGTTTCAACTAGCCTGCTGCTCCAAATTGTGACAAAAGTGACAAAATAACTCCAACATGTTCCTATTTACATGTTGTGATTTGTAGAGTCACAGCATGTACAAAAAACAACGTAACATGAGACACAGCCATCTTCTAACAGTAAACAAACCGGGAACTATATTCTCAGACAGGCTTGCTGCGAGCATATCACTCCGCCCAAGTACTATATTCTTCCACCTGAGAATATAGTTCCCGGTTTGTTTACAGTTAGAAGACGGCTGTGTCTTGTGTTACGTTGTTTTTTGTACACGCTGTGACTCTATAAATCACAACATGTAAATAGGAACATGTTGGCGTTATTTTGTCACTTATTCAGAGCAGTAGGATTACTGGAACCATTCACCTGCATGTTCTGTGCTGGCCTGATGCTGCTGGAGCCGTCAGACAGCATTACAGCACGCACAGAGATGAGAAGGGTATGTATCGACTTTTCTTACTCTGGGGTTACGGTGAATAAGCTAAATTCCCAATAAGTCGGCGTGTTCCTTTAACTCAGGCAGCTCAGTACAGTGACTGAAGATGGAGGAGGGAGAAGGAGAATTATATCACTTAGCCTAAATATGGCAAATATGTCAAATCAATTAATACCCTACTATTACACAGTGTCTCTCTGTTTATTTTATAGATCAGGCGTCTTCCATGTTTTTTAAGCCAAGGACACCCTTAACTGAGAGCGATAGAGCAGGGACCCCCTACTACATATATTGTATAAAATGAAGTTGCATATGAAACTGGGCCTACAATAATGTGTAGGGCAGCCTTTATACCTTTTTTGCATAGAATACTAAGCTATTCAAATAATACTCGTTGGCATTATTTTATAAATCATCTGTTATGACTTGTTGCTCTTTGGATGCTTTTATATAGACCTTAGTGGTCCCCTAAAACTGTATCTGAAGTCTCTTTCCCGAAATTCAGCCTTGGTGCAGAATTATAGCCACTAGAGCCACTCCCACATTGAGGCAAGGTGGAGGGTGGGGGTGTGGCCTTGACCAACTGCCACTTTGCTCGTTTGAAAGCCATTATGTCTCTCTCTTTCTCATGGGCGGGCCACATTTTCTGGGTGTGCAAAGCCAAGAAAGGTGAGGTAACCTTTCTCCTTATGACCTCATAAGGAGAAGATTCCAGATCGGCCCATCTGAGCTTTCATTTTCTCAAAGGCAGAGCAGGATACCCAGGGCTCGGTTTACACCTATCACCATTTCTAGCCACTGGGGGACCATAGGCAGACTGGGGGAACGCATATTAATGTTAAAAAAAAAACTCATAAATTGAAATTTTCATGCCATGGGAGCTTTAATGTTACACATGAATGTGGCACAGTGAATCCTTAGGATTAACTGTATTTGTGTGTGGCTTAATTATATCATTATATTTGCTAATAATATGTTGGATTCATGTTAAGACAAAAATTGACAATAATTTGGAGGGCCTCCTGCAGTGACTCTGAGGACCCCCTTGGGGTCTCTGTTGAAGATCCCTGTTATGAATGAAGATAATAAAGATATTTTCTTAAGATTAGGACAAAGGTTTTTTTCTTATGGTCCATTCAGATTCAACATCAAGTTCATTTTCACCCCTATTTGTTCACGCAAATAGGACAGCTGTCAGCTGTTTTTGTCGTCCTTTTCCAAGCAGATAGATTCAGAACCTTTGCTGTTTTAAGTGCTCATATTATGCTCATTTTCAGGTTCAATTGTATTTAGAGGTTGTACCAGAATAGGTTTATGTGGTTTAATTTTCAAAAAACACCATATTTTTGTTGTACTGCACATTGCTGCAGCTCCTCTTTTCACCCTGTGTTGAGCTCTCTGTTTTAGCTACAGAGTGAGACCTCTCACATGCTCAGTAGCTAGGTAAGGACTACTAGCCAGTCAGAAGCAGAGTATGAGGGCGTGCCCTGACAGTACCTAGGTAAGGACTACTAGCCAGTCAGAAGCAGAGTATGAGGGCGTGCCCTGACAGTACCTAGGTAAGGACTACTAGCCAGTCAGAAGCAGAGTATGAGGGCGTGCCCTGACAGTACCTAGGTAAGGACTACTAGCCAGTCAGAAGCAGAGAATGAGGGCTTACCATAACTAGCAGCTAGGCGAGCATTCTAACGTGTGTTACAAAGTGACCACGTTTGTCTCTGAAGACTGGACTACAATAGAGCTGTTTAGAGAAGTTTGTGAACAGTGTTTTCTGTTGGAGATGGTAAGAAAAAAAAGGTACACAATAAAGGAAAGGGGAAAAAGCCAAATATGAGCATATTATGAGCACCTTAACTAATGAAATCCATGCCCATTGAATGACGGACAGTTTTTTCTATGGCTACATTTACATTGCTATGTTTTGGTTTAAAAATTTATATATTTTGCTATGTTTACCCCTCACATTCCCCCTGCTCTGGCGTTTCCTCCTCTCATTCCCCCTGCTCTGGCGTTTCCCCTTGTCATTCCCCCTGCTCTGGTGTTTCCGAGCCCACTAAACCAAGACATTTGGAAACACTTCTGATCTGTTTTGGTTTGGAATCTGCAGGAAACGGAGACCTTTGGCAACACAGACACGGACGCCAACGTTTCTCCTCCTGATTGGGTCATGGCGTCTCGTTCTCTGAGACTAAGCTACTAACGTTACCATGGCAACTACCAGCAATGGGCAGAGTCAACATGCTGCCACCTGTTTACCCCGACATGCTCAGCATGCTCAGTATATATGAGAATGCTGAGATGTGAGGTTTGGGCATGTTAGTTTAAACCAAGATTAGTTTTTCTGGAGCTAAAAACACGTGTGTTCACCGAGATCGCTTTTGGCTCAAAACTCCGCTTAAAAACAATGTAAATGTAGCGGGTTCCACTGGACGTCCCTCATTTTCAGCCGAATGTCCTTCCGCTTTCTTTGTGTTGGCATTACATACTCTGGTTGATTCGGGAAACATCCTCAGAGCTAGAACCGACAATCAAATTATATGGTTCTTTGTTTTTATTAAAATTCTCATCACACACTCGACCAAAACAAGTTCCTTCCCGAGGTTAGTTTGCAGAGGCGCCATTGCTCCATACGGCGCTTAGCACTGCCCAAGACGATTGTGATTGGGCAGTAATTGAGCAACCCTATTCTAAACTCATTTTTATCCTCACAAAGTCACACTGTAGATCATCAGTCAGAAAAGACCAATAACAGTAAACAAGTGGTGTGTTTGTCCAATCAGGTGATGAGTAGTCTTTTTGGCAGGATGTCCGTTACCTTCTGCTTTCTTTGTGTTGAGTTTGCTGTGATCTTTAGTTAGCTGGGACCAACACGTTCTCACTCCCAGCTCGTAAAATAATGACGCTTGGTCAGTGTCTCTCAGCGTCAGATACCAACGCAAAAATTATTTGTTTGCGTCTTTATGGAACGCACTGGCAGAGCAGCTCACTCTTAAGAGAGAGAGTAGTATGAAAGTCCGAAATGCCGCCTAGGGAGATTGGTTGCGGGGGTGGATGGGTCAAACAACACAGGACTTTTAACCAGGAGACCTGTCCCGTTCTTGTCCCGTGTGTCACTGAAACGTACGTTTTATCACCCCACCCACCATCTTTTCCTAAACCTAACTGTCCCATTCTTCTTTTCCTAAACCCAACGGTCACATTCTTGTGCCACAAAAAGTCATGCCAAGAGTCCCGACCAAGCGCGTCTAAATATGACGCCAGAGGGCAAGACACGAGTTCCGAGAGTGTCAAATTGTGAATTTTTGCATCAATAAGAAACGGCAAAGAAAAATGACCAAGCTTCGTTTTTTGCAGGGAGGTTCATGTTACTGTCTAAGTGACAGAAAGACACAAATCAGAGAGGTCAATTTTTAGAAAGGTTTTGCCAGGTCAACTCTCTCTGGGAATTGAAAGAGTTTGCGAGAAATTAAGTCTTTGCCCTTTACATTTCCTTCAGCCATATTAGTATTTCGTACAAGCGTACAAGAGCCTCCGGGCCATTTTGTCTTTGGCCGTGTGTTGGCCAAGACTTGCATCTTTCCCCCAGCAGCCCCGGAGGAGGAAAACACATCCTTAGGAATCACCATTGTTTATCCTAGCTGTGACTCTGACTGCCAGTGGTGGAAGAAGTACACATATCCTTTATTAAGTAAAAGTACTAATACCAGTATGTAATTTCCATCAGGAAAATGTTCTTAAAGTAATAAAGTAAAAGTACGCCCATTTTGGAAAGTGTAAAGGATCCAAACAGGTGTGTTTAATGGTCTGAGCATCTCAGCTGGACTTGTAGGCCGTTATATTGTTGGCTAGAGTCATTTATAATAAAACATCGTATTTTATAAACTACATGTGTTTTGTGTGCAGAAATCTTAATGTATAAAGTAACTAGTAACTAAAGCTGTAACAGATGAATGTAGTGGAGTAAAAAGTACTATATTTTTCTCTGAAATGTAGCGGAGTAGAAGTAGAAAGTAGCATGAAAAGAGAAGAGTCAAGTAAAGTACAAGTACCTCAACATTTGCACTTTAGTACAGTACTTTAGTACAGTAAATGTACTTTGTTACATTCCACCACTGCTGACAGTGGCTTGTCCTCAGTGAAGCCTCTGCTTCCTGTGTAGGCCACTTACAATGAGCAAGTGGTAAACTACAGTATAATGACGCAATTACCTCTAATTCAATGCAAATGTTTCACCTTTGGCGCTCCATCAGCCCCCAGGGCATCAAAGATGGCCGCCATGTTGTGGCTCAAATGTTCCTGAGCAACTATAAAAGGCTCAACACTTACTTTTCTACACCTCCAGGCGTCTAGATATTTCACCACAACACAACAGGAGATATTGCAGTCAGCTTATTTATGGATTGACGCTGTTCCCTTTTAGCTTGCAGGGCAGAGCTCTGCCACGGTCTAATGAGGCAGAAGACAACCTGAAATCAATAGCTGCTCCCATCAGCGCAATGTAATGAGAACACAGGACTCCAGTAATTAAATGTATTTCACCATGTATAACGGCCGGCCGGTTAAAAGGTTGTTAAGCAGGAGAAAGTGTGCAGAGTTTGTCATATTTTAAGGGAAGTCCATTTTTTTCTCCCTCCTACTTTTGCCAGCTGTTAGGTGCGTTTATTCTGCCAGGTATTGTGTGTTTTCTGGCCTTGTTAGTCTTAACACATAGAGCAGGGGCCTTCTACTTTTTTTTAGGCCAAGGACCCCTAACCTGAAAGAGAGACGGAGCAGGGACCCCCTACTACATATATTGTATAAAAATTGAGTTGCATATTAAACTGGGCCTACAATAACGTGTAGGGTGGCCTAAAGCCTTTACACATACCTTTTTTATGGTGCCCTACAATACATAGTCATATATCATCATGTTTTAATGTCAAACACACAGTAAATCCATAAACTTAACTGATGGCTACCATAGTGCCTGCCTTACAAGCCAGTAACCATATCATCAGTGTTGTTGAGGTTGTTGTTGAAGTTGTTGTTTTTTTTACGAATATGCCGATATATCTTTGCTAATAATATTGAATGTTGTATTCATGTTGATATTTTCAGACATACGGTATTTCATTTCTTTGGGAAAAAGCTTTCAAAAAAGTATTGAACAATAATTTGGCGGCCCCCCTGCAATGACTCTGAGGACCAGCTAGGGGTTGCGGAGCCCCTGTTGAAGATCACTGGCATAGAGGCTTAGTACATTCCCCGTGGTTGACTACTTTGGCCCCAATGTAAATGTGTTATTTAGTAAATATGACATTGCCATGGGATTATATTGGTGTTTACCTTGATAAATCGTCAATGAAATGCACCGGCCTTACCACTCACCAATCTAGAGATAAATAGAGTTGCAAAGCGGGAGAAGTGCTTTTCTACTGTGTAAATTGGCATTTGAAAGATTTATTTTAATGATAACCCTAACAATGTTCCTCAACAGAGCAGCACAGTCTTATTTGAAAGTGTAATACAAAAGATTAAAGTTATGGCCATCAGTTAAATTATTTCTCTTGTCCATCAGTTTAATGTAGCTAGCTGATTTAAAAACATAAAAATACATCAGCCTTAGCCAACTGTGCTCAGAAATAGAGGCTCTGCAGAGGCGCAAAAAACAAAAGTAATACATTGTTAAACTGATTGAAACTGCTGTATTACTGTATTATCAGTTTTCTGTTTGTCTGCTTCTGGGACTGAGGTTGATGATTACTGACCACTGGTCTGCCATGTTTTCACTGTACGGTACATCTCTGCTTGACTCACTTTTTTGGTAGTAGTACTTTTCTCTTTTCGTTTTTCCACTGCAGATAGTACCCCCTTAGTGTAGGTCGGATTCTCGGCTGATCGTCATAGCGACGCCACATGAAACTACCATGACATCATCTTCAACGAGACACTCTGTAAAACCTTTCATCGGAACGTCTGCACTTTGTTAATTGTACGCTGTAGGTTATGTAGTGTGCCCCGTAGTTTTGCGGGATGCCACTTTTTTTTAAATCTGGGTCAAGTGTATTAAAAAATCGCGGTCGCTATTGACGGTAGCTTGGCTTTGTAAACTTGTTGGGTTTGAGCACCATGTCCCGTGCAGGCCCCCAGGAAGTGTGCTGGACTTTGAAGACAATTTGACATAGTGGCCAAACAGTGGAATTACAACTTCCATGTCTGACATGTAATGCCATGGGGATCAAAAAGAGTTTTTCCCGACCGGGCATAGACATGGCAATAGAGATGTCTGGAAATCAGTGGATACATTTTCACAAGTGTCACAACCCCCGCAAAATGACTATTTTCAGAATTTGATCCATTCAGGCCGATAACATTTGGAAAGTCTAAAAGAGCTGCAGGATTAAATAATTTAATTCCCATTAAATTTAGCGGAGCGCTAAACAGAAAGTATCCGGCTTGGCCAGCTGAAGTCTCTAGTGCGCCTGCTCTATGGGCCACACGGTGCAGAAGCAGCAGCGATCATTTGGGTGCATAGGCAGAAGTTGAAATCTTCTGGCTTCATGCGCCACTGAGCAACTCTCATAGGAATAAACACATCCAGGTTTTATTATACTGTACATCCATGTTCCGGTGTCACGCTAGTGATGATTCTCTCTGACCAATCAGTAGGATTGGGCATCCAGAACCGGTTCCAACTTGAAATGGTATCAAAAATTACAATGGATTTTTTATTGGAACCATTCAGAAAAATGTGTATTAGAATCCGATCATCTGTTCCAAATTTATCATGCGCAAGTTTTGGTTTCCGTAGCTCCAGGCGCTTGTTGTGTTGCAGCCACAGAGCACAGTAAGCGGCGCTCTAAAGTGTGGCTTTACTTTACACTGAAAAAGGCAAGGACAGGTAAGTCTTAACCAACACAGGAGGTAAATTAGACATGTATACGGTCACCCAGGTAGACTAATCTAGTATTTCTCTTTCTTTCTTTGTATCATTGGGGAGATGACTCACCTTATGTAAAGTCGTGAAATAAATGGCAGAAATACATTGATGAAAGGCCCATAAAAAGCAATATCCAGGGCTGTTGCCTCAGGCTTCGAGGCTTTAGATTGCTGCATATCGCTGACGGGCAACCTCAGACAAGCTGCTGATATTGGGCCATAATTGAAGTTGATATTAAAAGACAGGAGCAATGCGTAAGTCATGAGAGGAACGCAGCGGGGTCATCTCAGCCAAATGACATGCCGGTGTAACTGCAGTCACCTTCCCTGTATATTTAACAAACGGCTTCCAGCAGGCTACACAGGGAACACAACAGATACATAAACCACTGCCCTTCACACAAGCACCTTGACTTCAGTGATTTTACATTATGGCATTGTCACCACTTAAGATGTACTCACAGGACAATAACTTGAAGGAGAATGTGAAATGTGAAATGACATTAACCTCACCTCGAGCTGTTTGTATGCTACGTGAAGGGTAACTGCTGCATTACTGAAACACTAGCCGGGTATGGGACACATTATGGGCCTCAGCCATCATTTTTCAGCAACATTAAGTTTTGGCCGACTGTAATGTGCTGACGACATGATTCCTACAGATTTAAATTAATAAATGTCTGTGTAACAACAACACATTCTCACTGCCATCGCGTCAAATACGGACGCTTGGGCATGTGCCTTTGGCGTTTGTTATTGACGCTAAAAGCGATCACGTTTTGTCATGCTCTGGAGACAAAAGTCGCCAACTAATGTACATTAAATCTTTAAGCCTGTCCCATGTGACATAAACGCATGTGATTGGCCCTTCCAGTTATTCTTTGGCTGGAAATCAGTTTGAATGTGAGGGGTGCCAGACGTATCTGCTAAGGCAAATGAAACATTAGCTGGCAGATTGGGCTGACTTCCAGGCTAACGCATTTCCAGAGCCAAAAAGAAAATATTTTTGCACTTCTTGTCTTGCACTGCATCACATGGTGCTCCACTCAGTCTATTTCTAGGATCATGTAAGGTGGGTTGAGGTGGAGCTGCTTCACTGTAATCTGTCATAGTGGGCTAATAATGCCACCGCCTTCCAACCCCAGCAGCACAACTCCCACAGCATGAGGGTTTGCACAAAATATGCACTGTACAGATGTTTTGTCTAAGACGTAATTAAGTCTTTACAAGTTATATTTCTGTAGAATAATATGATTCATTTTAAATGGTTTTAAACAGTTTGACACATTCTTAAATAACTTGATTTGCTTTGGAACTTTAGAAAGACACTTTGCAAATCAGATTAAAGATGCATTTATACTGTAGTTAGTTTTAAAATGTGAATAAACCCAATGTGTAGAGGTGCTGCATGCCTCCGACTGGCTGCTCTAATCCCATTTCCAGTTGTGCTTTATGTCCCTTGGCAGCACTTAATGCTGACATCGAGTCCAGTGTGTAGTTGGTGTGACATGACTGCATCATCAAACTCACTGATGCTGTGTGGGCCCCTTTAACTGTCATGGTTGTTTCCCTGTCATTTGTTCACCGGTTCCTGTTTTTCAATATTGCTCTCTGTTTAGTTTTTCCTACTTCCACCCTCGTGGGTGTTTTCATGCATCAGTTTCCTGTTTTACTTTGTAGTGTCTGTTTCGCCTGTGTCATATCTTGTTTTACTTCCTGCCTTGTGTATTTCCCCCCCTCTGTGATTGTCTGCCCTGCCCTGATGTGTTCCACCTGTTCATCGGCCCTCGTGTCACCTGTCCCTCGTTACTACCCTCGTTACCGTGTGTATTAAGTCTCTGTGCTTTCTTTGTCTGATGTCTGATCGTTGTCGTTGTTCCTGTCTCTCTCTCTGTGACATTTTATTCCTAGTCTTCTGTTTCCTGAGTGCTTTTGGACTTTCCTTTGCTAGTTTTCTACCTGCTTTTTTCAGGACACTTTTAGTTGTTGCCGTTTCTATTTAATAAACCTACGAAACCTTAAGTTGCCTCCTCGTCTGCATTTTTGGGTCCAAGTCTGCAAAAATCCTGACATCATCTACGTCAACTGCAGAGAGAATCAGGCCTTTTATTTGAAACAGGCTTATTTTAGAGACAGGTCTTTAGTTCTCATTTCCCTCAGAATTAATCATATTTTAGCAAGGAGCCTCCCTGTTTTCTGATCTATTCCCGCTTTAATTTGCAACATTTAATTTCCGGTATAGTTCCGGTGCCGCCGCAGGTTAAATAGTCCTTCATTTTGACCGGATGTCCGTCACCTTCCTCTTTCTTTGTTTTGGCGTTCTAAACTCCGGTGGATTTGTGAGGACTATGGTTAACTGCTCCTCAGATCTCTGCAGGGTAAATCCAGACAGCTAGCTAGATTATCTGTCGAATAACACGTTCTACCTAAATAAGTTCCTTCCCGAGGCTATTTTGCAACAGCACCGTGGCTCCGTCCGCCGCTTAGTGCCGCCAGAGATGATTGTGATTGGTTTAAAGAAATGGAAATAAACCAGAGCACGTTTTGTCTCCCATCCCGGAATGTGTTGTCCACTAGCCAGACCTTCTTCCACAGCGCTGTGGAGGAAGGTCTGGCAATGCGAGACTAGGAGGCAGTCAACTATGACTTTTTTGAATTTAACGACTTTGTAACAGATGCAAATCCGTTACATAGTTACGTACGTGATATAGTTACGCCAGTGACTCATTTTTTTTTGTTGCCCAAACCTAACAACGTAGTTTGAGCCCCTAAACATAACCACGCAGATTTGCTGTCTAAACTTAACAAGTTCCGTTTCACAACGTTAAATACAATGGTCATGTGATTAAACTGTCACCACAGTCACATTTTTTTAATATAGATAGATAGATAGACCGTGTGTATATGTATATATATATATATATACACACACACACACACACACACACACACACACACACACACACACACACACACACACAATATGCAACTTACACAAGTGTGATGTGGAAACCTGAAGCCTCCAATGCACATACTCTGAGAATAAACTAGCAGTACACATCTTGTGTCCACCAGTTATACTTTTGAAGTAAAAGATATTTGCATATTCATAGGTTTATTTCAATGAGAGAGAAAGAGATGTCATTTTAAGGTTGTTTTTTGTGGAAAACTATATCACACAAATTATTATTCCAAGCAGATATTTGTATGTGCCTGTAGGGGATCTTTAATTCCATCTTTAAGCTCAAAAAGCAAACAAAGTTGAGCTTAGCCATCTTAAACCTTCTCTTGACCAAGAGTAGCTGAAAGCGGCAGGTTCTCACAGTGATTTCACTGCTGTGCTTTCATGGCTTCCCTAAAATCAGAAATAAATGGGATTTACATAACTAAGTCTACAGAACCTTACAGTTCCAGTTGGCTCTGTGAACTACTTCAGTCTGCAGTCAGAACAAATCGTCTGACTTCAATGGGAGAAGACAGCAAACTGAAATGTTAGTATTCGGCACAAAGAGGGATGATGTGTTGTCATCTGTATTTTTGGCAGCGTGAGACATCTGTTATTGTCTCCTAGTTGTTTATTTGAAGGGATACTTTGGTCATCAAACACAGCAGTCTTATATAAAGGACTTGAAAGCAATCCTTGAGTAAAAGTAAAAGTATCTTACCAGAAAATGACTTTGGTAGAAGTCAAAGTCACTTTTTAGAATATTTCTTGAGTAAAAGTCTTAAAGTATCTGATATTTACCGTACTTAAAGTGGCTATATGTAACTTTCAGTTTGTGTTGATTCAAGCGGCCCCTTTGGACTAAAGCTGTAGTGTTTTTACCACACCTGCTGTCTTAAAGGTCCCATGACATGGTGCTCTTTGGATGCTGAGGAGAGAGGGGGGGGGCAAGGTGGAGGGTGGGGGTGTGGCCTTGACCAACTGCCACTTTGCTCGTTTGAAAGCCATGATGTCTCTCTCTCTCTCCAAATTCTCTGGGCGGGCAAAGTAGAGAAAGGGGAGGTAACCTTTCCCCTTATGACCTCATAAGGAGAAGATTCCAGATCGGCCCATCTGAGCTTTCATTTTCTCAAAGGCAGAGCAGGATACCCAGGGCTCGGTTTACACCTATCACCATTTCTAGCCACTGGGGGACCATAGGCAGGCTGGGGGAACGCATATTAATGTTAAAAAACCTCATAAAGTGAAATGTTCATGCCATGAGACTTTTAAAGCTCTTTTCTTCACGGTGCTGTATTGCCCACTGTATATTACTGAGTTAGCGTTACCGGGAGGTCATATGGTCACGATGAATATTTTGCTTAAGTTACAGATGCATCGTTGTATTTTTTTTATAAGTTTAGAATACGGTAACTTAGCCTACTTTGGATGTATCGTGTTTAACAGAAACAAAAGTTGAATAAACACTTCTAGAGACAGTATATCATGAGATTTCTAAAAACTGATTTTGTTTTCTAAGAAGAATGAACATCACATGTCAGTCTGACATTTATTTACTTTGTAAAGAAGAACACAACATGGACTTTCTGCTTTTTATGCTTTCACTCTGTTTTGCTGGAAACTGATGTGATGTAGTTGCAGTCGGCGTTACCATATAAACAAAACATATTTAGGTGAATCATTAGTATAAAAATAAAAAAATCACGATTCTAGAGAAAAGAATCTATTCTAAAATCGTCATAAAAAAATCACGATACATACGATTTTCGATTGATTTATTTTTCCCCCACCCCTACTAATATTTATTCAACATCAACATATCCCATCTATTATTCATGACTCGTGTACTTGCTGCAGTCTTCATTGGCTTGTCACAAGGCTTTTTGATTCCATCTCCCCCAGCTCTGCACACACACACACACACACACACACACACACACACACACACTCTCCATACCTGCCATGTGAAATTGTCGATTTTGTCCAGTTAATGCAGTCATATGAATTATTAATTGTAATAAGTGGAGCTTCCAGGCTCTGTGTTTTATTGCGTCCTCCTTCACTGCTCTGTGACATTACAGAAATGGCAAATGTGTCCGAGACCGACTGAGCCCATTAATAACAGGGCCGAGCTTTGTTTCCTGCGTGTCTCCAGACGTCTGGCGTCTGGCTATGTGTGTGTGATCTGAAACATTTTAATGGCTTCCCCTTCATTCCCCTGCATTATAATCGCATGCAGTGTTTATTTAAAGGCAACAAGAATGCTTTTAAGAGCACAAAGGTTATTTGCACCAAATGAAGTGGGTGTGTGTGTAGCTTCAGCCGGTGCCACTTTGTGAACCTCTTTAAATGGATCTTAAAATGTGACACCATGTCGCCTCCACCGCAGCTCTAATAATCTTTTATAAATAAGGTGCATTATCGCCTGTGGTGTCTTCCTCTGAAGATAAAGCAAGATTGTTTATGATAAGAGCTGTAACAATTCCAAATTTAGCTGTACAGTCAATTGTCTCAGACATAATTGAGAATCATTTTCAAATATTTATTTATGTATTACTTTTTCAAAAAATTAAAGCGTTGACTGAATTTCAAGATACATCTTTTGGTTATAAGACTGTCATATGAACCAGACGATGTAGTAACACAGGCACACAGCCTGTGAAGTAAGCCATGCCTCTTCATTATCATGAAACATTCTTTTCTCAAATGATGAAATAAAATTGACAATAAAACCCTCAAAAAAGCAAGCATTGATTGTAGGAGCCACGTGTTTCTCCTGTATTTTTGTTTATGGTCTCATTTATAGTATTCATTGACCACTGTTGTTGTAGGTGGTGGGCGTGTTCACCAGGGTTTGGACGGAAGTGATAACATTGTATTTGTTGGCTTCACCTGTTCACTGTGTTTTTTGGGCTTTGACAGCGAGGGGGTGAGCCTGGGAGCGAACACTTTCTGTTGACTCACGCACTTATTTGCATCACCAGTAACTTGACATTTAGTAACTGCAGGAAGCTAGTTGTGTATAGGAATAAATCAATGATATTCAATCTTCAGCGCGTCACAGTGTGTTTTTCTTGTCTCGGTGTTTAGTCCCTCGTGACAGCACTTTGTTGGACTGCTTACAGCCTCAATTTTACTCAACAGAAATTCATTTTAAATCAAAGTGGATCTACGCAAATGGACTGTTCTCTCACATTGAAACTCGATCTTCAACGTGTTTTTCATCTCTTTGTTTAGTCCCTCGCGGCAGCACCATTTTGGACTGCTTACAGTTGCAACAATCATTGACAAAAAAAACAGATTAAAGCAACACTAGAGAACTTTTCCCACTTCGGTCCCCCTACAGGTTGGAAGAGGAATTGTCCATTACATTACATTACATTACATTATGCAAGTTTGCCAGATCAGGTAGCGGATCTGTAGTTTGAATGAACTGGACAATGTAATGCAATGGACAATTCCGCTTCCAACCTGTAGGGAGACCGAAGCGGGAAAAGTGCTCTAGTGTTGCTTTGAATTCAATTAGGAGTACAAAAAATAGCCATCACTATTGGCAAAACTGTGTGGCAAAATAGTCATCAATGCTTCATTATTTGTTTTTTTCTAACCCCCTTGTTGTTATGAAGGTATATAGGCACAAGTGGCAACAACTAGCTTTAGCATAGCTTTAGCTCAACAGTCCACCTTATATTACATATAATTACAATTTGGCATATCCAAACCAAATCAACAATTACCATCAACAGTCATACCTTAAGACCTTAGCTAAAGTTAGCGATTAATTGACCATTTGCAAAACCCCGCCCTCGAACGGTCCTCGTCCAATCCTAGCTCAGCAACTGTAACTAAGGAGAAGGACCCCCGTCAAACATTGCGATTTCAGCAAGATGGTGAAACGATGCGCCTATGGCACCTGCAAGTCTGACACCAGGTACCCCAAAAGTTTAGAGGGAGGGGTCGTTTTTTCCGCCTTTCCAAAGCCCAAGACCCAAGCGGAAAGATGCCGACAATGGATTAAGCAGTGTGGGAGACCTCACTCACAGCTAAATGCCTCGAAGATTAATAAGCATACATAGGTCTGCTCCAATAGGTAAGTAAAGCTAGCGAGCTAACTTAAATCAATTATCAATAAGTAGTTTAAGTAGCTAAGTACATAACAGTTACAATCTGTAAAACTGGACTTAAGTTAACAGTTGTGGTTCTATATAGCATTATTATTGAAAGTAGTAAAGTTAGAACATTAGATACTTTATTATTCCGTAGGAAATTCAGGCAGCCTGATAGCTGTTAGCCTGTCAAGCACATGTTGCTATCAACACAGATCATTTAGCAAGAGGTTGACGGTCATTGAACATATCCCTCCACTGCATATTGCAGCCCTTTCTGTCGTGCCCTGGAGGATATGTCTGCTGCATTACTCCAAAACTAATCACTTATACCAACAGGTATGGAGCTCAACCAATCTGTCTGGTTCTCAATTGTTTGACGGGCGTAGTAACAATAACTAGACCGTTTTGCGAACGGTCAATTGCAGTTAAACAAAGAAACCGCGATTATGTAAAAATATTGTGATCAGGACAATTATGTAATAATTGTTACAGGCCTACACTGTAAGAAAAAAAATCTGTGGAATAACAGATAATGTCCTGGCCAGTTGGCAAATTACCAGTACCTTTATGTTAAATTCACAGACATTTCTGTTCATCCAAAAAAGGGAAAAATTCTGTAGATTTACAGTGTATCCTCTGTACCTGTTAAACGGACATTTCTGTTAATCAAAAAAATCAAAATACAGAAAAACACCAGTGAAAAATCACTACAGGAAATTCCTTCATACTAACACAGTTTATTAGCCCGTATTTCTACAGACTTTTCTAACAGTGTAGTTATGATGGATTCTTCCTCTTATCCGCTGAAGGGTGATTTTTGCATCGGTATCGGACGCTGAGAGACGCATGACCAAGCGTCCATATTTGACAAGGTTGGTCGCAGCTAACTTGAGATCACAGCACTCTTTGATTTAGATTAGATTAGATTAAATCCAACTTTATTGTCATTGTGCAGAGTACAAGTAAAAAGACAACGAAATGCAGTTTGCGTCCAACCAGAAGTGCAGAAAGAGCAGAAAAGTGCAATGTGATATACAAGTATAGATGGGACAAGAAATATTGTGCAGTGTAGACAGTAGTGTACAGTTGATTAACCGAAGGTGGTTTAGAGTAATATAAATGAAATATAAATATGTGCAGTGTATTAGCAGTTACCTTATAAGAGCAGAATAAATATGGCTGTGTAATATGAACGTGTACAGATATGTGCAATGTAGCAGCAGTAACATTATAATAGTAGTAAGGTAATATAGATATATGCAGTGTATTATAAGAAAAACCAAATAAATATGAATATTCAGTATGAACCATATATTCATAACCATATGTACAGTGTGGTAACAGTACCATTGTAGTGCAGAAACAGTAATATTTATTACCCTCTTCTCTTAAATTAACTCTTGTATACTGAGGTCTCCTGAAGATAATATAATCCTTAGTTTAAAAATGTACAACCTATTGACCAGAGAAACAAAAAAACCCAGCATTCATATACTGTAGATATGGATTCATACCAAGGAGAAGTATTTTTAAAAACAGGTAAAACTGTTTCAGGTAGACACAGTGCAGACAGCGAGTACGTGTGGGTCCCTTGGCAGTTGCACAACCAGCCAGCATGAATGAATATTTCATTCTGTTTTGAGTGGCATTCCAAAAAAAGAAAATCATAGGTGTATCTGTATTTAGATGCATTATTAATAAAGAATCAGTATTTGAAGCATGTAGTAAACTGTGTGCTCCAGGTTCCACAATATGTCGAATACAGACTATGACATTTTTTTAATTTCCTGTTCAAGGATTGTGTAAAACACTCAGGTTTACATTTTAAAAATGAATCATCCAAAACATTTTTATGGTTTGGAAGATGATATGCAGAAGTAAATGCCATGACTCATTTCGGAAAACATCTGGGGAAAAAATGTCAAGTACAGGACACACTGTGTGATGAAGTGATCAACAATCTGTAATTCAGATTTTTACATAATTGCTAATTAAAGCTGTATTATTATATTTTGGCCAATTAGGGGCAGAGGAGCATAATGCAGGGATGGGTGGGAGTAATGTATCCTTGATTACTCCCCGTTATGAGGGAACTCCAGATTGTAGCTTTTTTAGTCTAATGAATACAAATTAAAAAAAGCTCTCAACTCACCAACTCTGGTTGAAATAAACCCAGGCAGTACCTGCAGATGAATGGTACCCTACCTGCCCTGTTCTTGAGAGAACACTGCGGATGAAGACAAACCGATGAATTTGTACAACATAATGCCATCTCAGGTAACAACTTTGGCTACTGTTGCTGGAGTGTATACTCAACATTAGCATTCATAAAACTCATTCGGAGTTCTGTGTCTGGAAACTTAGTTTGGATCAACAACAGTCCATGTCCAGTATAATCGCGGAGGTCTCCCGCCTTCCGCTCTCTGTGCGTTGCCGGACTCAAAACTCCGTTCTCTTCAGTAAACATGTTGCGAGCTAGCAAGCTACATGTTCAAAGTTTTCAAAAAACTTTGGATCGTGCAACAAGGCAGGTCTGCTTGGTTCTTTCGGGGAATGATTGTAAAGATTTACAAAGAATATGTTTATGGCATTTCCTCTCTAACTGGGAGGTTTTGGGACTGATTGGTGGGATTGCTGTGGACGATGTACTGGTATGCTTCCTAGTGACATTAATGCAAAAATATGAAGAAAAAACTATTCCACCTGTGTGTGCATGGTTAAAATTCTGAAGTGCAAAATAGTTCAGGCTACAGCACAAATATTGCCATCCATAGATAAGAATAATCAAGTCGAACCTTTTGCATTTCGTTTCAAAGTGCACCAGATTGATGCATTTAAATGTTAAAATAGACCAAATTTTCTTACAGGGGAGCATGCCCATGGACCCCCCTAGGGGGTCTTGTGCCCCAGTGCAGCTCTAGGTCTAGTGATGCCCCTGGGGCAGTGTCCCCGTTTTAAGTTTTACAAAGATAAAAACATTACGTTTTGGAGGTATTTACACTTCTGAGCTGAAAATGTCCCCGGATTTTGTCTGAGAAATCTGGTCACCTTACACTAAAGGAGACTTTTGCGTCAATAACAAACACCAAAGGCACCTGATCAAGCGTTACTTTTTGACGCGATGGAAGTCAGAATGTGCTGGCTACTGAGACACTAGGCCGCAGTAGGCCTCTGCCATTGGTGAATGAAATTTTAAACACTACCACTGGCATCTTTAGACAAAGTTAGAGGGCCTGTCAGAGGGAATCACAAGATGCTTGATGGCTGGAAACAGTTAAAAGCTTTTTGCATAAGCGCTGTGTGGCTAATTAGCTCGGTGCATATGTCGACTGCTGCTGCAGGGCTGCCCGTACACCTACAACCACCTCTAGTTCCCCTTCCCCCCAACCTTCACAAATCCCCAGGATGTTCACACCGGCTGCCAAACCCCTGCTAACATCCTATCTGTGTCAGTGTTTCATACAGTTGAGCACAGCGGATAGTCGCTCCTTGGCTGTTGATAGGGTTTACGAAGGGCGTACACATAAAGTACACGTGGCTGAGTCTTTGATTGATCCACGGCGTCAAAAAGTCACCCCAAGAGTCCCGACCAAGCACGTCTAAATATGACCCTAACGGAGACTTTTTGCATCAATAACAAACGCCAAAGGCACTGACCAAGCGTGGCTTTTTGACGCGATGGGAGTGAGAGTGTGTTGCACAGAAAGGATGGCCCAAGCTCGCTGCATTTCAAGCCAACAAAGAGAAGCTGATCAGAGGCCGAGCTGACAAACGAGGAGGTGAATGGCGTGAGCTGGGTGTTTGGCGGGGAGATATCTCAGCAGTCCCTGCAGTGTTTTCATGAATCCGAGTCTCATCACTTACACATTACTCAGCTTTAACCTTTGCCTGTGCACCTTCCCTCTGCACCTCCCCAGGGTCTCTGCTAGTCCAACTATGAAATGAGATGACAAGGTTTTTCCTGCGTGGACGGGCTGTCCCTGCTTCAGCCTGGAAGGGATGATGGTGTTGTTTACCCTGGTGTGTGTGTGTGTGTGTGTGTGTGTGTGTGCGTGTGTGTGTGCGAGTGTGTTATTTGCTGATAACATCTGGTCTTCTTATTACTCTTTCATCTGTGCGAACAAAAGAAAAGCATCCATCATGTTTGTCTATCTCCTGTTGGATCTTGGAAAAGAGACCGCAGGATGATAAGGTGTTAGTGTGTATTTAGAGATGGGAGAAGATTTTGGTTTATCTGTGAGTTTTGAAAGGTGGATCTTGACTTCTGGAGCTAGCTGTCCTCAGATCAACTTTAAAAGAATAGATAAAAGAGAGATTTTTGGAAATAAAATATAAATCGGATTATCGGATTTTTAAATCACCAAATATATGTATCTATATCGGCCTTAAAAATCCTTTATCGGTCGGGCTCTAATTGGTAATGCCGATAAACCAGAGCACGTTGTTCTCCCATCCCAGAATGCTGTGTGGACTACCCAGACCTTCTTCCAGGTTTGGCAATGCGAGACGTTCAGCTGACGAACTAATGTTTGGAAGGATGCTTTTCCTGCCTGTACATGGAGAGGAGAGGCAGCTGTGCTCAGTGTGGGGAATAGCATGTGAGGGTAATAGAAGCAAATCAGATGAACTGAAGCTACACGAGGCAAGCTGTTGCAGGGAGTGCTGGGAATTGAGCGCAGGCGCAACATGCAGTGCTCAGAGGCCTGGCGACACTGCCCGCCTGTCTGTCTGTTTGTCAGTCCGCCTGAAGGGCCAGAACCAGACACCAACAGCTTCCTGCTCCACCCAGAGCTGCAGGAAACTGAGGAGAACATGGAGCTGGTTGGTTGGTCGTTAGGACATCAGTGACTCCTCTGGAGGGTGAGGCCTGTTGGCTCAGCAGCTGTTAGAGGCAGGTGTTGGCACCTGATGTGATTCAGGATTCTCCCAGAGGCACACACACACACACACACACACACACACACACACACACACACACACACACACACACACACACACACACACACACACCACCCACTAATGAATCCAATCAGTGCACCTTTCTCTAAAGCTAAAAACAGGCCTTTTTACTTAACTGACTAGTTAAGACTAGTTGTCGCCATGTACAGCGTTGCAGGGAAAGATGTGACATGAAGCGCACAATCACATCAGCCTCAAAATAGCCACTCATACGCCTGCTGGAAATGGCTGGTAAAGGATGAAAGGGTTTGGCCATAAAAGCGCAAATTTGGTGGCCTCTGGCACATTTTGTTGCCACTATTCCATCGTATACACTGATCTTAATTATTGCTTGTTTTAATGAGTTTTAAAAAAAAAAGTTTTATGTAGAAAAAATACAAATTTATTAAAAATAAAATTCGGCCCAAAATGAGTCCACTGGACAGCAGTGCTCAAAGTAGGCTACATACTGTACATACAGTAGTACTGCAGAGCCTGAGCATCTATGTCACTAAATCATAACAATTCCATTCAACATAAGTGTTCTATTTTTAATATATAAAATTAAGAAAATTCAGCTAACATCATCCCTTTGTCATGGTTAGTTTTTCTGGTTTTATTGTGTTAATGTATTCCCCGTTCCCTTGTTTTTTCCTGTCTCTTGTGTTCTCTGTTGCGTGTTCCCTGTTTTCATCCTTGTGTATGTTTTATGCTTCAGTTTCCTGTTTTACTTTGTAGTCCGTTTTCTCCCATGTCGTGTCTTGTTCCTGCCTTGTGTTTTCCCGCCTTTGTGATTGTCTGCCCCACCCTGATGTGTTCCACCTGTTCCTGAGCCCTCGTGTCACCTTTCCCTTGTTTCACCTTCGTTCCCTTGTGTATTTAGTCTCTGTGTTGTCTGTTGTCAGATCATTGTGTGTGTATGTCTACCCCCTTTGTCTCGGTGTGCCAGTTCATTTTTGGATGCCTGGTCTTTTGGTTTTTGGTACCATTTTTGCCAGCTTTCTTCAGGACTTCTTCTGTTGTATCCCGTTTTATTTTATTAAATCCTCAAGCTTACCACTGCCCTCTTGTCTCTGCATTTTTGGGTCCACCATTTCCCTAATTGTAACACCCCTAGTCTTTTATATACTTAACATGTACCTTGGCATCTTGTGCTCCGGAGATCCGCTCTACAGTCTTCTATTTGTTTAATTTTTACATTATAACACAAGAGGATATTAATGATTGTGTGAATCACGCTCATAATTCTGCAGCAGCAGTGCGCACATAGGCTATGATGAAACTTTTATGACTGTCCGTCAAGGGAGAAAGTCTAATGCAACCACTGATAGGGTTAGTATATAACAATAATAATAATAATAATAATAATAATAATTTATACTCTTATTGATCCCCATAGGGAAATTACAATCAGAATCAGAATCAGAATCAGAAAGGGTTTTATTGCCAAGTACGTTTTTTGACACATACAAGGAATTTGTTTTGGTGTTGTTGGTGCACATCACACATTCTCTAAATGTAATATTAAACAATATAAGTATAGGTATAAACAATATAAGTATATGTACACAGTATGTATTAAATTAAAAATAAAGATAGAAATAAAATAAAATAGATAAATAAAGAGCAAAGAGCATTAGAGCAGAGAGAACAGTGGCATGAAGAGCCAGGTGGAGAGTCATGGTGGTTTCCGGGCCTTGTTAATAAGGCTAGTGGCGGACGGGAAAAAGCTGTTTATGTGGCGTGAGGTTTTGGTCCTGATGGACCTCAGCCTCCTGCCAGATGGGGAGTGGCTCAAAGAGTTTGTGTCCGGGGGTGAGAGGGGTCAGCCACAATCTTTCCAGCACGCTTCAGAGTCCTGGTGGCGTAAAGGTCCTGGAGCGGCGGCAGATTGCAGCCAATCACCTTCTCAGCTGACCGAATGACACGCTGCAGTCTGCCCTTGTCCTTGGCAGTGGCAGCAGCGTACCAGATGGTGATGGAGGATGTGAGGATGGACTCAATGATGGCTGTGTAGAAGTGCACCATCATTGTCTTTGGCAGGTTGAATTTCTTCAGCTGCCGCAGGAAGTACATCCTCTGTTGTGCTTTTTTGACGAGGGAGCTGATGTTCAGCTCCCACTTGAGGTCCTGGGAGATTGTAGTTCCCAGGAAGCGGAAAGACTCCACAGTGTCAATTGTGGAGCCACAGAGGGTCATGGGGGCAGGTGGGGCTGGGTTCTTCCTGAAGTCCACAACCATCTCCACTGTCTTTAGAGCGTTGAGATCTAAATTGTTTTGGTTGCACCACTTCACCAGGTGGTCAGCCTCCGACCTGTAAGCGGACTCGTCTCCATCAGAGATGAGTCCGATGAGGGAGGTGTCGTCCGCGAACTTCAGAAGCTTGACGGACTGATGACTGGAGGTGCAGTTGTTGGTGTAGAGGGAGAAGAGCAGAGGCGAAAGAACACAGCCCTGAGGGGATCCAGTGCTGATGGTCTGTGAGTTGGAGACGTGTTTCCCCAGCTTGACATGCTGCTTCCTGTCAGACAGGAAGTCAGTGATCCACCTGCAGGTGGAGTCAGGCACACCAAGCTGGGAGAGCTTCTCCTGAAGCAGAGCCGGGATGATGGTGTTGAAGGCAGAGCTGAAGTCCAAAAACAGGATCCTGGCGTAGGTTCCTGCAGAGTCCAGGTGCCGGAGGATGTAGTGGAGGGCCAGGTTGACTGCATCATCTACAGACCTATTGGCTCTGTAGGCAAACTGCAGGGGGGTCCAGGAGGGTGTCGGTAATGGCTTTGAGGTGTGAAAGCACAAGGCGCTCAAAGGACTTCATAACCACAGAGGTCAGGGCGACGGGTCTGAAGTCATTAAGTCCTGTGGTCCTTGGCTTCTTGGGGACAGGGATGATGGTTGAGGTCTTGAAGCAGGCTGGCACGTGACATGTCTCCAGTGAGGTGTTAAAAATGTCTGTGAACACTGGAGACAGCTGGTCAGCACAGTGCTTCAAGCTTGATGGGGAGACAGCATCTGGTCCAGCAGCTTTCCTGGGATTCTGTCTCCTAAAGAGTCTGTTGACGTCCCTCTCGTGGATGGAGAGAGTCGTCACTGAGGTGGGTAGGGGGGTGGAGGTGGAGACCTTTAAGGAGGGCATTGGTGGGGGGGCCCAGGGCCCTGCTGAGGTGGGTGAGGTGGAGGTGATGCACAGTGGCTGTAGCTGTAGGGAGGTGTCGTGGGGGATGGTGTCAGGACTGACCTTTTGTCTTTCAAATCGACAGTAGAACTCGCTCAGGTCGTTGGCTAGGTGTCGGTCATCGAAGGAGTGGGGGGTTTTAGGCTTGTAGTTGGTGATCTGCCTAAGTCCTTTCCAGACAGTTGCAGAGTCATTAGCTGAGAACTGGTTTTGGAGTTTCTCAGAGTATCGTCGTTTAGCCTCCTTCACCGCCTTGCTAAACTTGTACTTTGACTCTTTAAATCTGTCTTTGTCCCCACTCCTGAACGAGTCTTCCTTAGCCAGCCTTAACCTTCTGAGTTTGGCTGTGAACCAGGGTTTGTCATTGTTGTAACTCACCCTGGTGCATGATGGAACACAGCAGTCCTCACAGAAGCTGATGTATGACGTCACAGCCTCTGTGTACTCATCCAGACTGTTGGTAGCAGTCCTGAACACATCCCAGTCAGTAGAATCCAAACACGACTGGAGATCCTCCACAGCCTCACTGGTCCACTTCCTTGATGTCCTCACAACAGGTTTGCAGAGCTTTAGTTTCTGCCTGTAGGTGGGGATCAGGTGGACCATGACGTGGTCAGAGTGTCCCAGTGCAGCACGGGGGACGGCGTGATAAGAATCCCTGACTGTGGTGTAACAGTGATCCAGAATGTTCTCCTCTCTGGTCGGGCATTTAATATGCTGTCTATATTTAGGGAGTTCGTGAGTGAGGTTCCCTTTATTAAAGTCACCAAGGACAATAACTAGGGACTCCGGGTTGGTCCGCTCCACGCACAGAATCTGGTCGGCAAGCATGCGCTGCGCGTCCTGCACGGTGGCCTGCGGTGAGATGTAAACACCGACCAGGATGAATGACGCAAACTCACGGGGTGAATAAAAAGGCTTACAGTTTATAATGAAATATTCCAGGTTAGGAGAACAATGCTCCTGGATCACTGTCACGTCGTTGCACCAACCGCTATTGATGTAGAAACCGATTCCTCCACCTTTAGTTTTGCCGGAGAGGTCCGTGTCTCTGTCCGCTCTGTAGAGTTGGAAGCCTGCCAGCTGCAGCGCAGAGTCCGGTATTAATCCACAGAGCCACGTCTCCGTGAAGCACAAAACAGCAGATGAGAAAAAGTCCCTGTTTCTGACCAACAGCAGTTGAAGTTCCTCCAGTTTGTTGGGCAGTGAGCGCACGTTAGAGAGGAATATTCCCGGTAATGGTGTGCGTAATCCTCGCTGGCGGAGACGCACAAGCACACCGGCCCGTTTCCCTCTCCTCCGGCGTTTCGCTGCATGAGCAAAGGTGAGCGCACCTTTGACCAGAATGTCCAAAATTTCCAGTGAAGGGAGAAGAAAAGTGGGAAATAAGTCCGATGGTATTGTTCCCCTGAAGTTCACGAGCTCTTCACTGGTGAATGAGATACGGGTACCATCGCAAGAAACATAGTTAAAACACAAAACAAAACAAAACAGAGCGCACCAACACACCGTGTCACCATTCTGCGGCGCCATCTTGATTGTTTCTTGATGTACACTCTGCTGTTATTACACACTACACACAGGCCTGAAATACACACACACACATGCTCAGGTCCTTTTACACTAATGGAGAGATGTCAGAGTGAGTGAGCTGGCGCCCTGTGCAGTTGGGGGGGGATTCGGTGCCTTGCTCAAGAGCACCTTGGCAGTGTCCAGACCAGGAGGCTCACTTCGGGACATGAACCAGTGACCCTCCGGTTTCAACTCCCTACAGACTGAGTTATTGCCAACCAAATAGCGTCCTTTTCTAAAATACAGCTGGTTTTGTGATGTCGGCAATTCTAATCTGATGCCTGCAGTGCAATAGAAGCATCAATTGAGGCGCGTCAATTATCGCTTTCAGTGCGTTTGTGCCTTCATCAGGTGAGAAATACAAGCTGTGGACTGTGAGCGTGTGAACTGGTTGAAGTGTCTTAGAGAGCCCTGCATTTTGCCAGCAGTGTTAACCCCTGCACACGGCACAGCTCTGCTGCTAAATGATTAGCGCCACTGCTATACACAAATCACTCCAAACGCAATAAACTCTTTATTAATTTGCCATTAACTGGACATAACCCTAGCTTTAGTGACCACAAACATCCATTCACTGACGGCTGAGGCTACCATGCAACAGCCTGGTCTCGCAGAATTCTGTAAAATGATCACAAACTGTTAACACCGCGTTACGTGGTGGTGGCACGCAATGTGTAAAAATTCCGTGTGGCCACCACGGAAAACAATGCCAATGTAAAGTCAATGAGAAGATGACGTAGCACTAAGAGCAACTACGGTAGCGAGTAGTATGAAAGCCCGAAAAGCCGCATCGGGAGGTTGGATGGGTCAAACAACACAGGACTTTCACCCAGGAGACCGGGGATCGTGTCCCGCCTGTCACGTTTCCTAAACCCAACCGTAATCGTCCCGTTCTTCTTTTACTAAAGCCAACCGTCCCGTTGTTGTCCCGCGTGTCATGGAAACGTAAGCCCACCCACAACCTTTTCCGTCGGCCCATCACGGAATTTTTTGCGATTCCGTGAAACTGCCACAGGGTCAGATGACTATTTTCTTAACTTCAGTTTCCAAAGAAACCTTACAAAAAGTCAACACTGAAAGGAGGACAGAGACAGGGATGGATGGGGGAGGGTTCATTTCACGGAATTCTGTGAGATCAGGTTGCATGCAAGTGCCATCTTCTCATTAGGAGAATGCACTTCCGGGATTGCTTCAGTGGCGGCGGAAATTCCGCTGGATGTCCTTCTTTTCGGCTGGATGTCCGTCACTTTCCTCTTCCTTTGTGTTGGCGTTCTAAACTCTGGTGGATTTATGAGGGGAAGACAACACAAGGGTTAAATCTCTGGACTCAGTCTATCACTCTGCCTTCATAACCGAAAATAGGTGACTTTGGGCCGGGTACAGAGCACCGCGAGCTGCCGCTCATTTCGGCTGAGATTAATTTAGTCAACAAAATATGAGCAATTTGCCACGACAGTTAAGATTAGGCATCAAAATGACTAGTTAAGATTAGGAAAGCCTCTGTTACTCAGAGGGACCTTAGACTCATGCTACGTTTACACGTGGCCAGCTATTTTCATAAACGGACATTTCAACCTCTCCGTTTTCAGAAAAGTGTTTGTTTATATGTACCTGTGTATATATGCCGTCAATGCAGTCAAGAGCACGCCAGACCTGTAGGTGGCGGTGTAACGGGAAGCTCAAGCCCACGTTAGCCAATCAGAATCCCGACAATAGCAACAACAGCAACCAATCACGTCCTCTTTCTCTCTCTCGGCTGCCTAAACCTCCATTTGTCTCAGTTTACATGCAAATGTGCAAACGAAGATTTCCAAAATCTCCACTTTGGCCGGAGCTTTTAGAAATAATCGTTTTCTGTGATAAAAACGGGGTTTTCGTGTAAATGAGAGGCCAAACCGCAGGAAAATATCTGCGTTGTCCCTTCGTGTAAACGAGGCCTTACTCTGCTGACTGGCTTGTCATGTTCCACGAGATCGGTCTGAAAACTGCTTTTAACTTTAGAATACCCGACTCCTGGAAAAAAGTACAGCACTGCCTTGAACTCAACTCACTTGTGCCTTTTGACCAATTTAGAAGTCTGGTTTTAAACGTTCAAACTTCTACTTGTACTTGCTGTACATAATTGTACTTTGTTTTGCATCCTTATTATACTAAATTTATTTGTCAAATAATTTTTCCAATTCAGTTTTAGTGTCTTTCCATTTTTCTTATGATGCTGTCTCTTGTTTTCTGTGATGTTGTTTTGTTTTTGTCTTTGTAACTTGTCTCCAGAGGTGTATAAAGTACTAGAGGCCCATACTTCAGTAAAAGTACAAGTGCTCTATCAAAAAAGTGACTTGAGTAGAAGTAGAAGTGCTCTTTAAGCACCCCACTTAAGTAGTGGTACTAAAGTATTCAAAATTGTTTGTACTTAAGTATTGCAAGTAGTTTATTTTAAAAATGTACTGAAAGTACTGAAAGTAAAGTACTTTACTTTGAAAGTAAGTATTGTATTATGTAGTTATTAAAGAAAGCAGTCAAAAGTTTGAATATCACATTGTTTATATTTTTTAAAAATGTTTAGCCAAGGCTGTAGCTAAAGGAATTAACAACTATTAAATATATTATATTAAAAATAACATTAACAAATACTGAAATAAAATGTACAATTATCACACTGTGCAAGTCAAATGAACATCCTCTCCAGCACTGTAACGATTAAAGCCCCAAAAACCGTATCACACACTAGCTAGTAACATGTGTGATGTAGCTACAGGAAAGTTAGCAAGCTAGCAACATCCAGATAAACTAGATCAGCTTCACATCACAGGGTCAAACATCCAGATAAACTAGATCAGCTTCACATCACAGGGTCAAACATCCAGATAAACTAGATCAGCTTCACATCACAGGGTCAAACATCCAGATAAACTAGATCAGCTTCACATCACAGGGTCAAACATCCAGATAAACTAGATCAGCTTCACATCACAGGGTCAAACATCCAGATAAACTAGATCAGCTTCACATCACAGGGTCAAACATCTAGATAAACTAGATCAGCTTCACATCACAGGGTCAAACATCCAGATAAACTAGATCAGCTTCACATCACAGGGTCAAACATCCAGATAAACTAGATCAGCTTCACATCACAGGGTCAAACATCCAGATAAACTAGATCAGCTTCACACATCACAGGGTCAAACATCCAGATAAACTAGATCAGCTTCACACATCACAGGGTCAAACATCCAGATAAACTAGATCAGCTTCACATCACAGGGTCAAACGGTTAACACTCACTGCAGTGAGACAATGGCTAAATAGAAAGAATAAAAAACTTACATTGTCTCTGACTTCTGAATGGGCAACTGTAATGAAAAGAAACACAACGCGATCTCGTACGTAACCAACGTAGCCCTGACTACACCCACTGTAACCTCCACAGTCTCCGTAGCGTGAGGAATTCACAGTAACGAGTAACGATGCAGCACATAAAAAATGTGTCGGACTAAAAGTATTAAACTCATCGAAAATATGTACTCAAGTAAAAGTGGAAGTAGGAGAAACAAATAATACTCTAGTAGAGTACAGATACAGCCTTTTAGTACTTAAGTAGAGTAGTGAAGTAGTTCTACTTCGTTACTATACAGCTCTACTTGTCTCGACGTCGTAAATGAGGGAACGCCTCTCAATGATTTCTCGAGTGTATATATAAAAGGTTCAATGAATGAATGAATGAATGCTTTACTCACAACTGCTGTGTGACCTTAAAGCATGAAAAAAAGACAACAATCATACACTTTAAGTTGCACAGTTTGTACTTTCTTATGTTAAGGCCCTGTGTGTAGAGTGCACTTACTTCTATTTTAACACTCAAGTCCTAAACACAGACACACACACACACACACACTCACAAACACAAAGACACTCCTTTGAGAGGTTCAGATGAATGACAAGCTATATCCTTTTAAGAGGAATTAGAACATACAGCTGAGTACATATCACTTCAAACATTCTACCGTCACCATGATCTTCTCTTGTCGACTTTCTGCTTTGTGCATGCCAAAAGGGAATAAAAACGTTCCCAAAATAGGCCACGTTTGAGCAGTATGCATAAACACACTTGACACAGCATCATGTGTATTTACACTAAGACAAATCCGTTTGCATGCGTGATCTGTCCCTGGCAGTCTTTGGCAGATATTGTTTCAGATTGTGTCCAAGAGGGACATCTGATCATGTGGCTGCCGCTCAAAACCTTCACCTCCAATCGGAAGGTCGGGGGTTCGATCCCTGGCTCCTGCCATCTACATGTTGAAGTGTCCTTGGGCAAGACACTGAACCCCAAATTGCTGTGTGAGTTTTTATCCATCCCCTCCTAGTCTCGCATTGCCAGACCTTCCTCCACAGCGTAGGGGAGGAGGGTCTGGCTAGTCCACACAGTTTTTCGGGGTGGGAGATGGCAGGTCTTTAAACCAAACACAATTGCCTTGGGCGGGGCTAAGCGCCGAATGGAGCCCCAATGCCGCTGCAAAATAGTCTCAGGAAGGAACTTGTTTTGGTGGAACATGTGTACGTTCAAAAGTAGTTTTAGTCGTGCAACAGAAAACTCTGATAGCTAGCTGTCTGGATTTACCCTGCAGAGATCTGAGGAGCAGTTAACCATAGTCCTCACAAATCCACCGGAGGTTAGAATGCCAACACGAAAGGAAGAGGAAGGGGACGGTCATCCAGCCGAAAAGAGTGACATTCAGAGGAATTTTTGGCGGCACCGGAGCAATCCCGGGAGTGGAACAGTGTGGATAGACTAGACTGATGGTAATGTTTAGTCGTCATAGAGACTAAATCCGTTCAGATTACAGATCATCTACAGTCTGTTGTATAATAACATTAGATCGCCTGTAGAGCATTTTAACAGGCTACTCCGTCATGATAAAAAAAGAAGATATATGGGTGTGATAAAAATTTTCATAAATCTGATCCCACAGGATGTGAGTGTATCTGTGACTTCCTGTTCAGACTGAAGACCGCTTAAAACGGCTGGAAACTGTCCCACTTGGCTGCAGCTTTTTGTCTCCGTCCACTTTACAGGGGAGGCGCAGCTCATGTGGAACGACCCGACGATCTGAAATATATGGGCAGACATAAAAAGATGCACATGTAGGGCTGTGCAATGTATCAATATTATATCTAAATCAATATATGAGGCTAGATATCGTCCTAGATTTTGGATAGCGTTATATCATGATATGACACAAATGTTCCTGGTTTTAAAGGCTGCATTACAGTAAAGTGATGTCATTTTCATTGAACTTTCCAGACTTACTAGCTGTTTTATTATTTGTATTTGCCCACTTAGTCATTGTATCCACATTATTGGTGATAATTTATCATTGCGTTAATATTTTGTGAAAGCACCAATAGTCAACCCATAGACTGTATGACTAAACCCTACACTATCGCCTCAATATCACACATTACAACAATACAAAAATATCGTGATATTTGATTTTCTCCATATCGCCCAGCTCTAAATGAATACATGTGCATGCTCCCAGTAAACTACACGGTGGTAGAGGATAAGAGGATGCCAGTAGAGTTGGAGACAAAGGGATCTGCAGCGACGGGTGATAAATAATGTAGATGTAATATTACAAAATGGACGCCTGGTTTGGAGGAGTGGTGGGGAGGTCAGCGCAGGGCGGAGCTCTAAGCTGAACCGCAGAATCATTCCCTGGTGCATAAGCAAAGATCAATAACAACAATAAAGCCCATAGTGGTGAATTATTCATCAGCGCTCTAGCCTCTCTCAGTCTTCCTTCTCTTCCTGCTACAGGCCGCTGCTTTCTGTCTCCAGCAAAACTTTGGAGAATTTCTTTTCACTAACCAAAGAGCCCAATGCATATTATTAACTTAGTTTTTTTTCTTACATGTAAAGGCCTTTGATGAGCGGATGACTTCATCTTTGATCGCAGAGACAGTCTTTGGAGCGTGTGCCAGTTCTGTCAGAGGATAACATTTGTAAAGGCTGTGTGAAGTAGACTGTGCACTGTCCCCTAAATATTGAGCAATTCAAATAGTTAAAGGAAAGTTATTTTATTTTCGGGTCTTAGGTCTTATGTATCACTTTATCCAATATGTCTATCGGCCATGATAACATTGTAGACAAGTTCTGGGCAATGGCGATCATGAGACATTTATCATTTGTACTCCTTTACCTTCTCTCCATCAGTGTTATACTATTTTATCACACAGCTTGGTTGAATACTTCAATGTTCAAAAAACATATGTTTCTCACACTGCCAGTTGCTGGGATCTCCTGTTGTCTGAAATACTCGATCTGAGCCATTGGCCCACCTTCCCGAAAAGCCCAGTCCGCTCTGATTGGTCTGCTAATTCTGTATAACAGACCGTTGCTATGTTTAACAGACTGTTGCCATGGATGGAGTTGAGAGATCTGGGTGTTACATGGCACGAGTCCCCCAATGGTTTTCCTGTCACACCCCCTAGCTGCTGCCACTGCTGCTGTCCTCCTGACTGAGTCCCCATATTTGTGTACTTCGGTGTAGTGTTCTGCCCCTTTACAATATGTGCACGGTTGTTTTTAAGGGAATGACACACGTTACATTCTTCCCAGTTTAACTTACCCACTAACCCGTGTAAGCCGTAAGTCATGTTTATAAGACTGTGCAGATTATTTTAAGATATTGTTTATTTTTGTTCATTATATTGTATGTACCTAGAGGAAGTTAAATACGGACAAAGTTGTCGATTTAATTTCTGTTCTAAGAACAGCAACATGTAGGCTATGTTGCTAGCTAAAATAGCCATCTGCTAAATTGTATGTGTGTGTGTGTGTGTGTGTGTGTGTGTGTGTGTGTGCGTTTCCATACATCTAGTGTCATTGCCATTGATGTATGTTCAAGAACAGTACAGTGACTGCACTGTTTGTCTGTTACCAGAATAAAAACTACTCAACTGGCAATACTAGCCTGTGGTGTCTCTCCATAACACAACGCAAGATCACACCTGTTAAACTTTCATGGAGGGTCCACCACCATCAGTGTGTGTGAGTGTGTGTGTCTGTCTGTGTGAATGGGTGAATGAGAGACATAAATTGCAAAGCACTTTGTCCAGTTAGCTAGAGAAACTGTATTAATGCAGTCCATTTGCCATCCATCCAACAACAGTGTATTCAATACCACAATGAATGAACAGAATAGGAGGGAAACTAATGAGAGCTCAACTGCGGTTGTCTATTTTTTTTTACCAGTGCTCTCATGTACTCTCTAAAAAGGAGAACAGAGCAGGGCAGAATATTAGCACAGCGCAGCAAGTGTTTTAATAACTAAACAAGTTTTTGTGCAGTGTCACCGTAACCCTTTATCAAATTCATATATTCCACGATCCAGGATTTGAATTGTCGTTGTTATCAGGCCTGTAAACAGCAATGCTTTTCAGTGTTTTTAATTACACACAAAAAAGGGCAGTCAGCATTCCCCTGATCACTGAGGGTGTTTCTGCCGCGCCCGTTCTCAGCCCATTAGTTCAGAAGGCTGTGAGCGAATGTATGATTGATCACTAATGACACATGTCGGTCAAAACTGTGTGTGTGTGTGGGTGGTGGTGTTGGGGGGGGAGGGGAGAGGGGGTTGTCCAACTACCTTTATTTTTTAAAGGACCTGCTTTATTTTTGCGTGTAGTGAAAGGAGAGGATGGTTGATGGCTCAGCTGTAGTCTGGCCCACCAGATTCACATTGCTGAGATCAAGCAATCAAAATCGTCCTGGCATCTGGCCACTTAATGTCAGGCTTCCCCAATCCCCTTACTAACTATTTTGCAAGGGCACTAGCTATGTTTCCATCGACCCGTTTTTATCCGAATTAAGTGATATCGAATGAAAAATGCCTTATGGAAACAGTAAAATCCGACTGAATTTCATGAATATCGACTCAAATGAAATACGTTCGGTCTCATCGGATTTTCTCTTGATCGATATACGGCTTATCCGATAAACGCTGATGGAAACGTTATTTGCCGAATAAATAATGAATTGCGATTAAGTTTTAGGTCATTTTATGGTTGCAACCCGCAATAAAACGAAGAAGAAGAAGTTTCAGTTCATTTCCGCCCAGTATTTCCGCTCCGTTTGCACACATGATGCTGTCAACAAAAACAGATGTAAGCGGACAAACGAGGAGATGAGATACCTTTTTTAATTTAATTTACCAATAACAGCTATTTTAGATAGCAAAAATCTAAGAAACGCCATCATTTATCAGGAGCTCGCGAAGGAAATGACCAACAGTTACAACAGGGACATTCTAAAACACTTAATGTGAAAAAGCTTAACGTGGTTTAATGTATCTAAACAACGATCAATCATCACCAGATTTATCATGGTCATATCTTGTCATGAACACTTAAGCCTGTCAAAAAAAACTAAATCGAAATCCAACGATTATAGAAGTTATGGCGAGGAAAAAGTGGTTTAATGTACCTAAACAATGATCAATCATCACCAAATTTCTCTCTCATATTACCCATCATAACCACGGAAAACTGTCAAATAATCTAATCCAATGTCCAATTATTATGGACGTTATCTGACATAAAGCGTTTCTGCTTTTTGACGTTATGCGTTTTAGAATGTCCCTTACGACAAGCCGTGGGACGTCCTGCGGAGTAAATGGCAGGTGCTCAAACCGCGATACACGGCTCAAAAAAGAATTGTCTCGCAGCGGTGCCGGAGGGAAAATATAATATATATTATATACATATAATATAAGTTCCACATTTTGATGAGCTGGATCAGATCCTCAGCCAAAGGCCCATCGGAGCTTAGGCTTCTAATATTAACAACAACTACTTTTGTCTAGCAAAACTTTGTTCGCAAAAGTTTGCTTGAATCTTGTGCGATTCAGTGCAAAAATGAATGGAAACACCATGAAATGTCTCAAATCAATTCGATATACCAATTTAATCGCAAAACAGCATGTGACGTCATTACGCACAGGTTTTTATTCGCTTTAGAGCTGTTTGATGGAAACACACTTTCACCAGCTTTATTCGCATGAGTTTTTTTACCGAACTTCAGATAATTCGATTGACAAGTGGATGGAAACTTAGCTACTGTCGCTGCATCCAGGGCTTAGCGCCACCCAGGACGATTTCTATTGGTTTAAAGATATAGAAACAAGCCAGAGCCCTTTTGTCCCTTATCCCCGTATAGATAAACCGTACTCCAGCGCTGTGTATCTGGCAATGCCTAGTCTATATCCACGTTTCATTTGCAGGATAATTCTGGTGCCGCCAGAAACTCCGCTGGATGTCCCTCATTTCGTCCACGTGTCCGTCACCTTCCTCTTTCTTTATGTTGCCGTTGGCGTTCCAGACAGCTAGCGAGACTATCTGTCCAATCTGACTTTTCTGTTGCACGACTAAAACAACCGTTGAACCTAAGTGATTGTTGCGTTAGCGCAACGTGATTGTTGTGTTAGTGCGACGTAACCGTCATTCGGTCTATAAACTGTACAGCCAGCTAATTGCTGTGAACTCGGCTCCATAGTAACTCTCTTGCAAATCCCCCACAGTCATGTCAGCTCCCTTGGCAGTCTTTTGAACTGTATTTTTAGCAGAAAACTCTTCTCCCCACAGTAAGAAACTTTTCAAGCGCTGTGACTTTTCTCATCAGACCCCTCCCACACACACACACACACACACACACACACACACAAGATTGTTACTGACAGCACACTTCAAACTAAAGCATCTCCAGACAAATGTTGTTCCCCTTGCTGAGGAAATCTGCACTCACTGCATCATGTCACCATTTTGTCTTCTTTCTCCCAGCGATGCTGCTACTCTCTGGTTGTTCCATCAAAACATTTCTCTGTCTTGAAGCCTTCGGCAGAGATTTTTTTTTTAGGTCACACCTTATGAGAATCTGCTTTATAGACAACATAAATAACTTTCAGGAGTGATCTCACCGTAGCAGAGGTGTCATTCCAGAAGAGAGCGGCATGAGACATTTTATCAGCACTGCAGATTAGGGTGCCATTTTCTATGGGGGAATGCGCAAGATTTCCCCCTTTCTGGTCTACATATCCCTGCCTCTGCTGAATTATTTTTTATCCCCGGTGGGGACAAAATGCATGCCCCCTCTCAAAGTGATCAATGCTACTTCACCAATAGACCATATATTAAAGGGCTGCGGCTATCGAGTATTTTAGTAATCCAGTATTCTACCGATTATTCCATCGATTAATTGAGTAATTGGATAAGAAATACTTTTGTTTTATTGAAGAGCAATAATATACAATAGTTTGGTTTAATTTTTGGAAAAAGCAACATATTTATTGCCTACATTGCTTACAATACATTGCTTCAACAGGTGACTGTGAGCCGGGTACAGGCACCGCCAGATGACGGTGCTTTCAGGGGCCATGGTGGTGGATTTTAGACAGTAAAATTGAGTGTCATGCGGCGCTGACAGTTAAGTTTAGACACCAAAATGACTCGTTAAGTTTATGAAAAAGATGGTGGTTTGGATTAAAACACTCCAGAGGAACGAACGAGCGTTTCCTGGGTGAAAGCATTTAGTTTTTGCCACAAAATGAACTCCGCTCTCCAGCTTGAAAGCCTTGCGTTATATGTTGACACCACGTTGTGCTTTTTCATTTAGAGATTATTTTCCGTTCGATATTGAAGCTCATAGATAAGTGTTTTGGCATGGCTGGCCCAGTGGCTCTATATCCATGGTGGTATTGGAAGAGGGATTGCATATTTTGTTGTGCATGGTCAAACCCCCCCCCTTATTTTTTTCACATATCGCACCCTGTTAATGGTAACAATGTGTGTTCTGTGGTTGTATGCATCAAAACTAATGTGGTCTCTTCCCATCCAAGTAAATCAGTCAAGTGTTTCTTTTAAGTTGGCTGTACGTTAAAGTTGGTAGGATCGTGAAGATCCAGGACTTAGCCAAAGAATTTGAACATCGACAACTTCTCAGTCCCTCCCCCCTTTCTGCTAAAACCCAAAACGGTCTCCTAAGCCCCTCCCCCCCACAAGGGAGAATGAATAGGCTCGTTCGAGATGAACTGCGCCTCGCCTGTAAAGTAGACGAGAGCAGGCGGCAGCAGCGGGGGGCGGTGACAAAAGTCCGCTCTCAAGTTGGACAGTTTTCCAGCTGACTCCAGCAGCATTCAGGCTCAACAGGAAGTGACACAAACACTGTGTTCCGTTCGGGTCCGATTCCGATTTAATAAAATGTTATCAGACCCATATATCAGCTCCTACACAGTCTCCAGTTGATTTTACTATGACAGAGTAGCTGTCGAAATTCTCTACATGCGATCTGTTGCTGATTTTAATTACCAACAGACTGTAGATGATCTGTAATCTGAACAGATTTAGTCTCTCTGACTTCTAACATAACTATCAGCCACAAAACATGTGTTCTGTACAGAATAAGCTTTTAAATCAGACAAATAGCAGTTAAAATCCCTCCGATTCAAAATCAATAAAAAGTTTATATAAAACAACATCATGTTGAGTTGATTCTGAACCAATCAGCTGTTCGATCAGCTGAGAGGCCGGCATTTCCCAGCATGCCCTGGGTCCACCTGCGTCCGCCTGGCTCTTGCAGTTGGTGAAAAGCAACTGCGCTACCTGCGTCTCAGAACTGCGGCCGCCTTGGTCTCGTGAGATTATCGTTGCCCACGTGTGCATGACGTCAGAGCAAGTCGGGATCAAGTCGGACAAGAATCTAACCGGCATGCATTGGGCGGCGATCGCCGGTGATCGATTCTGCGCAGATCTGGCTCATCTCGAACGAGCCTATTGTGTGTGCATGAGCAGTGATTGACACACAGTTAGACACCCCCCCTGGCCCTGATTAATTTATCTGAACAGGGAGCGGTGGATTTTTGCAAATCCCACTCCAGGCTGTAGGTGGAGCCAGAGGAGCTGGATTTGTTTTTAAATTACCTGCTTCATGTAGTTCTACTGGAACATAGGGTCAGTTTCAACAAATATGACAGAAAGGTACTTTTATAAGACTTACCTACTGCACCTTTTAATTTCTACAGAGATAGCATTTTTGCTGTATAGTGCAGTTAAATATGCACAGCCAGAGCCACTCTAAATTATCTTAGCTCCTTAAACAAAAGGCTTTGGCCCAGTGCACAGGTTATGAAAATAACTGCTCCATAATTGATAATTCTGTATGGGACCTCCTCTTGTGCTCACGGCCTGGCGAAGCTCCTTGACAGGGCAAACAATTAATTTCTCTGTTTGCTTATAAATAAGTCATAAACAATGTGCAGCAAATGGTACTCTCTATTCATTAGTGCAACTGAGCCGGGTCTGGTGAGAGCTCCTATGAATCTCTGCAGGTCTAAGACTGTGGAATGGAAACTGTGTCGATACCCTGCAACAAAAAAAAAAATCTACTTTTTAAGACTTTTAAGACCAAAATTAGCAATCCGCCAATTTGCCGCAGGGTTGTGCAGCGGGGGGAGTGTCGATAAAACAACCCATTTGTGTGATGTCCTGTTGTGTACTTTAACCCGCGAATGTAGCACAAGTAGACTTTATATTTCACAGTTACTGTTTTCAGTCAGATCTTTTATAGATCCTGACGTTTTCGACCGCAATTGAAGGCAGCTTTATTTCCCAGGGGTAGAGAGAAAGAAAAGAGAAGAGCGAGACGGAGCGAGTGCTTCGTTGTTGCAGGAAACATTCAGCTGTTACACAATCTCCCGGGCAGTTGAGTGCTTGTGTTTGGTGTTTTAAAACTTTCTTGTGGCGGCGATAGATGCAGTGAGGTTTCCTGTTTCCTGTACGGGACTCTCACACCGCCTCAAACCAGAGCTCAAAACACACAGACAAGGCTGATCCCCGGTTTCATAATTGGCCACCACAGCGTGATGTGGGGTTGCCTTTCTTGCCGGACCGCTGCGTTTTCTTCAGTGCCCCTCCTGCGGCAAAGCCCGCCATAGCCTGAACACATTGCCCCCATTCAAAATGAATGGAAAGACCTGCGTTTTTGCCAGACCATCGGTGGCCAATGCAGCCTAAGTGTTATTTTTCTTTAAAAAGTTACATAGGATATATAGGTTTAATTCTTAAAAGGTAAACATTGTGTAACATAATCTAATTTCATCATGTTTTATAATGCCACAGTTTCTGCTTTGCAAATGTTCTTAAAATAAATGACACACATTGTTTTGCCAGGGCGTAAAAAGATACTGAACAGACTTTATTTCCATTGGAAACAATTTAATTTATAGCTTCCACTTTTTTCAGAGATACAGGCTGTGATGAAAAACATTTCTTTTCTAAATGGGAGTCCACAAACACAGGCTGGCCCCTGGCTAACTGGCTTTATTCTTCTGCTTTGTCAGACGGATGAAATTGCAATTGCTCTGCTGGTCTCCCTTCAGAAGTCACCACGAGGCAATATGAGTGAAATGTTTTCCAGTCACACTGGGGTCAAAAGCTCGCTCTACTTGTTTATGAGTAGCTCTGGAGGATCTGCTTTGTTGGTAATGGGAGGCAGTTTTAAAGGCTGGATTAGAGTGCAGTTGGCCCTTTCGGAATAGTGCTACGACTTCTGTATGGATCTGTTATTCCATAATGTGATTTACCCCAGTCACACCGTGGTACGCTTGCAGATGCAGGAAGGTCTCAGGTATCGATCTGCAAAAAAAAAACAAAAAACTGACAAACCTTTCTGTGCGGCATTTGAATGAGAGGATGCAGTGCCCTCTCTTGGACAAAGAGATGAATTCTTTCATTTTCTTTTAAGGCCAAAAGAGCCATAAAGATCAACATAATGTGATCATGTGTACACTTTGTGTACCGGTTTACTAAATGTGTTTAGAGATGAAGATTTTGAAGTCCATCCTTTTATTGAGGACAAGAAGAAAACGAGAAGGCTCTCAGGACGAGGATTGGGTCTCATATCAAATAACAGAATGAGTTCAGATACTGTAATTTGTCTGACAAAAGCTTTTTATATTCTATACATTAACCCTTGTGTTGTCTTCTGGTCGACCATGCACTTGTTGCCCTTCTGGGTCAAAATTAAAAATTAACACTTGACACATTTTCACTTTTTTTTCGGCACTTTTGCCGCTTTTTTCAATGTTTGTCACTTTTTGTCCGACGCTATTCTTCACTAACACCAACTTATTACCTCTAGTTTTACACTTATTTTTGGAATTCATGGTCAATAAATCTCAAAATTATACCACATTTTTGAAATTATGATTTATTTGGACTAATATTAGAGGAACCAATATTGATGGATAAATAAAAGTTTAGTCAGGAGACTGTTTTGAAAACCATTTAAATTTTTGCAAACGCTATAAAATGAAATACCCCAAATTCAATGAAAGTAGTGATCAAGTACTTGCAATTGTACTTCATTTTTGGGTAATTTGGTGAAAAAGAAACCCATATTTCTGATTAGAAGTTTTGAAAACGGGTCAAATTTTTCAAGTTTCTATTCTAAAATAGTATAACATTAAAGATGCACTAATCAAAATTTCTATTCAATCAATAAATCAAATAAATATTTCTAACGTGAAATGTGTCGCTTGTAGTGATGAACCCAGAGAGGATTATCACAGTGCTGCTGTTCTCCTCCGCAGCATTTAGTAGTGATGGCCAAATGAAGCTTCGTGAACCACTGTCTTTATTTTCTGAGCTCACTAGATGGCGCTCTCTGTTCAACAAAGGGTTGAGAATACACTTAAAACCAAGAGCGCCATCTAGGGGGTTCAATCCAAAAGCTCTGTTAAAACCACTCCTAACACAGCACCTACTGGCAGAGATAAAGTCAACGACTAGCTGGTAAACAAAGTGGAGAAGCTAAAGAGTAGGGTTGGGCATCATTTAGATTTTAACAATTCTGATTTCAATTCCAATTCTTCCTTTTGATTCCGGTTCTTATCGATTCTCAATTCCATATCTTTGAGGGGTGGAGTTGAGTTGAAACGGGTCACATGCTTATTTCACAGATGACAGGATGTAAAAAACGTAAAATAAAGCCACACTTTAGAGTGTCGCTTGCTGTGCTCCATGGCAACACAACAAGCGCCTGGAAGTACAGCGGCCGCTACGGAAACCAAAAATTGCGCATGTTAAATTTGAAACGGATGATCGTATTCAGAACAAGTTTTTATCCGAACAATTCCATTGGAATGGTAATTTTTGAAACGATTCCAAGTTGGAACTGATTATTGATGCCCAATTCTACTAAAGACCCACATTGTTTTTCTCAAGAGTTGGCAAAGACCTAAACATTCTGAAAAGGAGGTTTAATAATATACATTCATCAGACTTTAAAAGAATACCAATGTTGCTCCATATCCTCTATATGCGTAAATAGGGAACTATCAACTATCACTTACATACTGTATATGTCAATTTTGTGTTGTGCCTCCCCCAAGTGACCTAAACTCAATGAGTCCAGGTTTAATCATTGTTGTTGTGCTGAATGTGTCAGCAGCCTGCTAATCCAGCAGACACAGCAGCTATCATCTGGAGTCATGTTTCTGGAGACCTGACGAAAATCTCCTCTCGCTCAGTTTTGTCACCACCTATTCCTGAGAAAAATATCTGCTCTCTAGCTGCTAAATGTCCCACTGTGTTCACCAGTTCATTGCTTGTCTGCCATTTGGTCCTGAGCAGGTAGTGTACAGTAGGTTTATCAGTTGTTTTTCTGGAAGTAGCTGCCTGCTGCTTCTGGAAAGGTTGATAAAAGTGATGACACTGAACCAAACAGTAAAGTTACAGTAGTCTATATCCTTGACGTTCCACTTCCGGGATTGCTCTGATGCTGCAGGAAATTCCACCGGATGCATGTCCGTTACCTTCCTCTTTCTTTGTGTTGGCGTTCTAACTGCTCCTCAGATCTCTGCAGAGTAAATCCAGACAGCTAGCTAGACTATCTGTCCAATCAGAGTTTGCTGTTGCACGATTGCATGTTCCACCAAAACAAGTTCCTTCCCGAGACTATTTTTGCAGCGGCTCCATGCGGAGCTTAGCGCCGCCCATGATAATTGTGATTGGTTAAAAGAAATCCCAATGAACCAGAGCATGTTTTCCAGGAATGCTGTGTGGACTAGCCAGACCCTCCTACGCCGTGCTGTGGAGGAAGGTCTGGCAAAGTAAGACTAAAGTTAGTTACGTAAAACCAAAACAATTAGCTGAAAATGGCAAACTGCAGATTTTCACTTGAGTGACTCCCTTCAGAACACAAATTTGATCCATTCTTCATTTAGAAATATTGATTATTGCAGCTTTAACTTGTGCAAGAACTTCCAAATGGCACATCGAGAGTCATTTTCCTTGCGGCCATACTTCATATTAAACATTCCTGTCTCAAAGCAGGGCCCTCACAACACGCATATGCATTAGATCAAATCTGATTCTCGAGTTGGCAGAAATAAATATATAAATGTACTTTGTAACAAAGTGGCGGTTGGTGGGTGAACATTTCCTCTAATGGCACTGCAGCACTTTTCAGGCGCGTGTGAGTGTGGCTTAATCACTTGTAAGCCTTGATTGAGTGTGTGTTAATAAACATTAGGCCGTCTCTCTTCCCCCTGGTGATTAGTGGTTTATGTACTCTGCTCTCCGCAGGCTGAAGACGCAGTCCTGAAGATTGATGGAGGGCCATGCTATTCAAACAGCAGGCATTGCTGAGACAGAAGCTCTTCGTTCTGGGCAGCCTTGCTATCGGAAGTGTCCTCTATCTCGTGGCCAGGGTTGGGACCTTGGATAGGTAAGCTATCACTGTCTTAGTCTATATCAACAACGTTTCATTTCCGGGACTGTTTAGGTGCTGCCGGAAATTCTGCCGGATGTCCCTAATTTTCGTCCGGATGTCCGTCCCCTTCCTCTTTCTTTGTGTTGGCGTTCTAAACTCCGGTGGATTTATGAGGACTATGGTTAACTGCTCCTCAGATCTCTGCAGGGTAAATCCAGACAGCTAGCTAGACTATCTGTCCAATCTGAGTTTTCTGTTGCACGACTAAAACTACTTTTGAACGTACACATGTTAACAGCTAATAAGTTGGTAAGTTAAACAAATATGACAAATAGCAGTACAAGAAAATGAAAAAAATAGGCATCACTGCACTTATTGTTACAAAATCCCTAGACCTATAGACCACTACTGACCTCAATCACACCAGCTCCCTCAGAATAAACTGCTCTGCCAATCTCCTGCTTCTCTTTCTCTGTGCTGAAATATCTTCCAATATCCATCCCATCTGCTCAATGAATTGAAGGATACAACGGTACAATAGCATTAACAGGGCCCCTATGATTTTAGTTTTCAGTGACAACAACATTCTATGGGGATTGATATTGTTTTAGAATATGCCTACTACAGAGATAGGCTATATTATTGGCAATGAATAAAGAGTTGTGATTAGCTTGCTAAAAATATCCCCTTTCCTTTACCTCAAGAAAACGTAGAAAAAGGTAAGCAGGTCATTAAAAACAACTTACAATTTCACTCTGTATCACTATGTGTAATCAATCTTCCTTTCACCATTAGCATGTGTATCGGTGTATGTATGTGGGAGGGGGGGAGAGGGGGTGCATAGCGAGTTCAGACCAAAGAGTAGCGACAAGATGAGATGAATCCCCCAGTTACTTGCAACGCTCCGGTCTGCAACGCTCTGAAAGCTGCTAGTTCACACCAATGCAACGAGACGGTGCATCACCTTGATAGCACAACGGCTCTCTGTACTTCTGTCTAACTTCCGACTTTTTTTTGTTGCATCTAAATATCAATGAGGATAAATCAAATTGTTATTGTTGTTCTTATTATTATTTAAGGGGGCTTAGGAACATTTTGGGGTAGCTTCAGCCCCCCTAAAATAGGCCTAACGACGTCCCTTATCAAAACTACTAATCGACATGGTGCATTATTGTCAAACATTCGTTCATCAGTGGTTTTAACATGGCAATGTATCAGATATGCCTGTAACTACATCAGATATGCAGCAGGGGGCGGTCTTGGGTAAGCAAATCATAGTTCCCCTGTGTGACTTAAGACACTGCAGTGCAAGGCGGTAATGCAGCAGACATGGTGTGGACATTTCTTTGAACACTAACCAGGAGTGGAAAATAATAGGATAATAAATGAGGACTGTAGCGACAACGAATAACTGTCAGTTAATCAGGGACACAGAGATGTTGTTTGCACTGGTGATATATCTGTGGAGATTCATATTTATGCACGATGTATGTTAAATAGCGCACTGATTCTTGGGAATTTGGATAAAAAATGTTTTAATTTTGAAAATAAAAAGTTAGTTAAATTACAAAATCTGAAGGTATATCATTATAGACTAAAGTATTGGCTGTTCAGCAATGTACTGGTGCAACCTCCTCATTTTGTATTTTTTTCAAAAAATAGACGTTTTTCCAGTTTTTACACCGTCCGACACAATAAAAAGCAAAGTTATGTTTTATTTATTTGGTCTAATATGTATATTATAGTTGAATATTCACTTTTGTTTATTTTTTATACTTTCACGTGTACTCCTTTAAAAGATCTAACATCATACGTTTACTTTAAGCCTAAATAGAAAAAAAGTAATGTTTTTTTATTTAACAAACATTTGTATTAAAAGACTTTTACTTTAATAACTCAACAACAATGAAGAAACATATGTTAAGCATATTCATTTAAAACAAATAAAATTCCCTCTGACGGTGGTGACTTTAGAACTGAGGGTGGTGACACTAATCTGGTGACAGTGGCCTCATAACAACATACAATTCCAAAATGTATACCACACAAGATGGCTTCTTGCTTAACAACTTAATTTAACTATTGGGTCCAAAAAAATAACAATCCTGAGCATGCCGCAGCCTCGAGGCCGAACCACAGCCGTGAAGATATCCACGAAAACCTGACAGTGGTGACAAAAACCTACTCTTTCACATGATATGCATGAGTTGTTCACATTAGCCATCTTGTTTCCCCTCTATTGCTAGCTACTTCAGACCTCTTCTTAAAAAGTATACATTTGTCATAATCTAATATAATATTTTTTATACAAAAGATACAGTGTTCACATGTTATGGTGTAGCAGTAGCAGTGTCCAAAAATATGAACAAGTTCAAGAGAAAATAGCAAACTTAAGGAAGCTTGAGTGATCTTGAAGCATGCAGTAGAGCTGAAGGTTTAAAAATGGAGTCCTCAGGAATGTAGTTGACCTTTTAGTTGCCTGATTTTATTGCTTTTTATAAATATCTGACGGTGGTGATGAATATGTGACACATTTTGAGCAACTACAAAATAGTAAATATTGTTAAAAACTCACTGTAGTTTTTAAAACATATCACAATGTACTATTTCATGTGGTAAAGATATTATTCACATCAATTATTGATTTTTGTTTTTTTTAATCAAGTTGAAATGATTATCTCCTATGCGAGGACAACTGATTTTGTAGGCAATGGGCCATCAAATAAACATTAAATAATAATAATAATAATAATAATAATAATAATAATAACCCCCTGATAATAACCTTGATTCTTTTTATTCATGAACATGTTATTAATTTCCAACAGAATTGGCACTTTTCTTAGTGGGACATGTTTTTGCCAAAGTTTTAAGAATCAGTGAGCGCTGTCTTGTTAT
The DNA here is from genome assembly GCA_025617405.1 of Perca schrenkii. Classification (NCBI taxonomy): domain Eukaryota; kingdom Metazoa; phylum Chordata; class Actinopteri; order Perciformes; family Percidae; genus Perca; species Perca schrenkii. Next base: position 2,046,089 of record CM046804.1, read on the forward strand.
CCGATGTGGGCTGAATGTTTGACATGACACAGAAATAAAAATAGATGAATGAATGATGTACATCTACGATGAACAAGACTGATGTTATATGAGTCAACTTCTGTCAGCGATGATGGAAAACTGCATTGAATCAATAAGTCTCCAAAAGATGAATAAACTGCTCGCTATAGCGTTACTGTCACGGTTTCAGCAGGTGGACCCAAATGCAAGTGCAGAACAAACACTTTATTTTGACTCAACAACTACAAACGAACAGGACTCTCACAAGACAAACAGAGAGAGACGAACCGACAAGAGACAAAGGAACACAGGGGTGTAGAAATACACAGACCAATGAACAGAAAGACAGGGGATTGGACAAGACAGTAACGAGCAACAGGTGAGAGTAGAAACGGAGGGAAACTAACGAGACAATTGGGAACAGGTGAGAACAGAACTGGAGGGTAACTAACAAGAGAGGAAGTGCAGACCATATAAGGGGATGGGCGGAGACAAAGACAGATGACAGACAGGTAACCACAGAACACATGGAAGACAGCAACAAGCACAAATCACAACAAAATACACAAAAAGGCCACAAGAGTGGCACAAAGGCAGTCCGCAGACGGATCCTGACAGTTACACACTGAGTGTTGTCTATAAGGAGTAGTGAATGAGTGAATGAGGGATTTCAAGTCACTTTTGTCTAGTAATAAATCCCCCAAAAGAATTCTGAAACAAGTCTTGCACCTGTAAAATCCCAATATATATCAATTTGATCTGATCAGTGTTATTTTGCTTGACTCTAGTGCAGCAATCTTCTTTTCTGTATTGTTTCATGGTACACTCATTTCTTTGGTTGAAATAACGTAATTGCACAGCAGATATTTCAGATTTTTGTTTTAAGAATAAAACACTTTCTGGCTTTAATAATAGACAAACCTTTCTTCATAAGATGGAGTCTTTTTGCAGTGTCCATATCAGATAAAACAGATGGCATGATGTAGGGCTGTAAGGATACCCGCTACCCACGATTCGGTTTGTATCACAATTTTTGACCCACCATTCATTACAAACCTCGATTCTTTTGGGGGTGGGGGGATTGGAGGAGAGTTATACTCAGTAAACGTAATACAACTCGATTACATGCCACTTTGCAACACCGTAATACAACATAGACCTTATTTATTGACATTGATTGATTTCAATATCAATAGATCCAACACCAAAGATTCTTTTGTACCTTAAAATAATGTTTCCAAGTTTGCCAGATCGGGTAGCGGATCTGTAGTTCGAATGAGATACAAAAATAAATGGTAATGGTAATGGACAATTCCACTTCCAACCTGTAGGGGGACCGAAGAGGAAAAGTGCTTTGGTGCCTACTATAAAGGTGCTGGTTGACAAGTAGTTAATTCTAATGCTTGGTCTATAACGTTAGCTAATTCTTGGTGGGTAACATAAGATTACGACATTGTTCAACACGCTCAGTAATTTTTAGTATGATTGTTTTGACCACGGTTAACAACTCTGGGCTAACCCACGAATTCATTAGTAACATTAGCTGTATAGATAGACGACTAATCTAATGGTAATTTAGCCAACTAGCACACCCCTGTCTGTCTGCCTCACTCTCCCGGCCCTGCAAGGCTTCAGTCGGGATGAGAGCTGACAACAGCCCCGGCCCGGGGACACATCCACAGTCAGCCCCCAGCCAGCCAGCCACTATCATTACAGCAATCCAAACCCGGTCAGCACGTAACACCGGTGCTAAGGACTCTAACGGCAGTTTACTGAACCGTCGGGAAACAGACCCAGGCACCCGAGTCAGAACAGCAGCCATTCGTAACGTTACACCTCCGTTAGCGTTTAGCCATCTTTACAGTTAGCTAAATTTACCCGACAAAAAGGGGGATAAGGCACCAAAACTACTAATACTAATAGTAATTTAAAGATGTGGTAGCATTGGGTCTGGACGGGAAGGATAACTCTGGGAGTTGGAAGGGGTATATCGCGATTCTGCCTTCTCACAGCGCGACACAGGTTCGTGGATCTGAGTGTCGCGATTTCGGTTTCATGTCGCATATCGTTACAGTCCTACCATGATGTATTCATGCTGCGTTATTGGCATGAACCGTTTGCCTTTCAAACGGATGCAACTACGGTTCCAGATTCAAATTTTTTTAGACGCGTGTAGTAAATGACCAAAATGTAAAAAGATTTCTAATAATAACACAATACATTTCTTATAGTTCATAATAAAACAAAATATAGCCAGTTGGGGCAACCTCTAGCTCACCCAGTAAATTGTGCACCCAATGTATGCCGAGTCTGTCGCAGCGGCCACGTTTAAATCCGTCCAGCGGTGGTCGCTGCAAAAATAAATTTAAAAATACAAAAACCCAACCAACATCTACAGCACGGTCAAAAAACACTTTGCTTCTGCATTCGATGCAACCCCTTAGGGCAAATACCTCTTGTTTATAATTGAAAGCGAACTACTGCCCCAAGTGGAGGGAGGTTGAAACCAAACAAACAAAACCAAAAAATGGCTCTTACAAGCTGCAAATTATAAGTATTATATACAATATTAGTGATCGAAACTGAGGATGTCTTTTTTTGCTTTTGTCTCTTTCAGGCTACAGCCCATTTGCCCCATTGAGAGCAGAGTGCTCCCTCCTGAGCCAGAGCAAATTCCTCTCCGCACCCTGCAGTTTAAGCGTGGCCTGCTCCATGAACTACGCAAGGGCAATGCCACCAAGGAGCAAATACGCCTGCACAACCTGGTCCAGCAGCTGCCCCGGGCCATCATCATCGGGGTGCGCAAGGGGGGCACCCGCGCCCTGCTGGAGATGCTCAACCTGCACCCTGCCGTGGTCAAGGCCTCGCAGGAGATCCACTTCTTTGATAATGACCAAAACTACGCCCGGGGCATCGACTGGTACAGGGAGAAAATGCCCTTCTCCTTCCCTCATCAGATCACCATTGAGAAGAGCCCTGCCTACTTCATCACAGAGGAGGTCCCTGAACGCATCTTCAAGATGAACTCCTCCATCAAGCTGCTGATCATCGTGCGTGAGCCCACCACGCGAGCCGTGTCCGACTACACGCAAGTGCTGGAGGGCAAGGAGCGCAAAAACAAGACCTACCACAAGTTTGAGAAGCTGGCCATCGACTCCAACACCTGTGAGGTGAACACAAAGTACAAAGCGGTGCGGACCAGCATCTACACCAAACACTTGGAGCGCTGGCTGAAGTACTTTCCCGTGGAGCAGTTCCACATCGTGGACGGGGACCGCCTCATCGCCGACCCGCTGCCGGAGCTACAGCTCGTCGAGCGCTTCCTCAACCTTCCCTCGAGAATCAGCCAGTACAACCTGTACTTCAACGCTACCAGGGGATTTTACTGTCTGCGATTTAACATTGTCTTCAACAAGTGCCTGGCAGGCAGCAAGGGCCGCATCCATCCTGACGTGGACCCGTTGGTGGTGACTAAATTGCAGAGGTTCTTTCACCCCTTCAATCAGAAGTTTTACCAGATCACAGGCAGGACATTCAACTGGCCATGATGAGCTTTGGACTCCTCCAATGACATTCCTTGGATTGGTGTTTTTTTCTAAAATGCCGAGCTATGAGACCTCATAAAAGTATGAATAGCACTTTGAGTTTATTACAAGAATGACAGTGTGACCAAATATAAAAGGGACTTGATGTAAGTGCTTTTATGTGTGTGAAAATAAAACAAAATAGTTTGATGATTTGACTAAGATTCAAATGCAAATGAATTCCCTGTCTGTCACCATGAAGAGGTAAAAAAAACAGCACTGAACTGTGTGATTAACTGAAGAGATTATTTTTGTTGCTCTTTAAAAGACTATCAAACACTGACATCCCTGCTGTTAAGATAAGCTTTAAGTGTGATGCTTTTCTCATGATAAAACACCTTAAAAGATGACAACATGACATTTGATAAAACAACATAATTGTTCATTTGTTCCCCCATCATCTTGTTTATTTGATGAAAACTGCATGAGCAATCAAGATGCCATTACATTGTAGACTGTTGTATTAGTTGTCTTCTGTTTTTATCAGTCTTCACCACATTTATTAATCAATGCTGTAATTAATCCATAAGAAGGTAACCTCTTTTAATTCTAAACACAACACCCAGTCTGGGGAATAGGATCTAATGTTTCAAGCTTGACTCAAACCATGTCCAAAACCCTAAAAGCATTTAAGACCCAAGCTTGGGTTTTTATTCTAAGTATGTTGGTTCCTCCTCCCCCTACTGCTTTTTCATTGGTTTGCCAAACACCTGGCCAAAAAAAGCCATAGTGGAAAAAAAAAGTTGTCCTCTGCTGATTGTTGTCAAACCAACTGTTTATTCTATGATGATTAGCAAAATGTGTCTGTTTCTGTGCAAATATTCATTCTGTATCATAAGTGTGTTGTTAAAAAAGGATCAATTAAAAGAATGTGTAAACATTTGTCAGCTGATTTAGTGTTCATTTTGGTTCACTTTTGCCATTAAAAGGAATAGTTCAACATTAAAAGGTAATTACCGTTTTTTTCAACCCTATGTTCCTGTGTCTAAGTGACTGACTGGAACAACAATCTTTGACATCGGTTCTGAGATTAAGAGAGATCGCTGCAGTCGGCAGCTGAGAAACAAGCTACAGTGTAAGTTAATAAGGCAATTGTGCAGCTTGAATTTACCCTCACTAAAGTGCTTGTTTTGCCACTGACAGACTCAGATTAATATTCTAAGTATCTGACGACATTATGGAAAGAATTTTTAAGGAGGTCGACCTTTCTGTTAAAGAGTAAGATCCTTTTTTTAAACAGGGTTCTTGCAGGTTTTAGTAAGTCAAATTTAAGACCTTTTTAAGACATTTTAAGACCATAAAGATTGAAATTTAAGACCTACATGATGAATTACCAAAAAACATTAAAATCAAAGAAATTCTGAAAAAAATCATTTTATTTCAATAAATTCAGTCATTGAAAAAGCATTAATTTACAGAAGCAATCACATTAGTAACCTGTCTTACCCAACAACGTGCCAAATGCCCAAACCCTTAGGCCCAAAATGAAAATAGGCTAAAACAAACTTGCCCTCAAATAGAGTAGATTTCATCTCATATTTATTAATATTACAAAACACCATATTAATAGCCTAATAGAGATTGACCAGGCTACTCCAACCCACGTAACAACCCTATGTAGCGCACACACACACACACACACACACATCAGATAATCCATGTTAGATAGATAGATAGATAGATAGATACTTACCTCGGGATAATTAGAGTATCTATCTATCTAACATGGATTATCTGTGTGTGTGAGTGTGTGTGTGTGTGTGTGTGTGTGTGTGTGTGTGTGAGAGAGAGAGAGTGTGAGAGAGTCTTTTCATGCCACTTTCTACTTATACTTGACCACACCACAGCACTGAGACGGCTCTTGTTAAAGTCTTTAATGACATCCACTTAAACACAGAGGGCTAGATTTATCAAGCCGTTTGCGCCTGTTTCCAGGCGCTAATTGGTCGCAAAGACGGACGTAACTGATGCGGGCTATTTACAAACGGGGCGCACTTGGGTAAAATCGCAGATTGCCTGCCACATGAGCGAGAAGAGACAAGTTGCGCTTTCAGTATGCGTTCGTGGGAGGGTCGTGGGGAAAGTGGGAGTTCCACCCAAAAAGGTGGGAGGATAAGCGCAAAGTGCGCCTAATTATATATTCCGTGGTATTTACAAAGACTGTCAGTAAGAGCGCGTCTCTATTCTGCGGGGGAAATTCTCCGCCTCTTAAAAGCAGGTCTGAACCAGCCGCAGTCGAGTTTCCTCGTAGACATTTATGCCGCTGGTGAAATGGCAACAGTCATTTGAGCAAGATGAAGACATAGGCAAGGCTGAAAATATGTTTTAACATAAGAATCACACTTTGTCAGTGAACACAACATCATTTAGAGTTACAAATCAAGCAGCCATGCAATATTAGAGTTACTGGAAGAAATCAAAGATGAAATTGAATGTCCCACTCAGCGTTCACATCCCATTCCAGCAGTTGTTAAACTCCTCGCTACATTACAAATATTGGCATCAGGATAATTTCAAACAGTCATAGCATCAGCAGTGGGAATATCTCAGTCTGCACTCAGACATATCATAGCACAAGTACCGCTTCGCTACAGCGCAATTTACGGTATAGTGGGCGGAGAAAGACGCTGATTGCCTGATGGGTGTCAGGGTTGATAAATACTACGCAAAATGTGGAAGCATAGCGTGCGCTATTACCGAACTCGAATAAACAGACGCAGCGCAAACTGCGCTAGTGTTAGTAAATCAGGCCCAGACAGTGGCAAAATTTCAGTCTCAGTATTACTTGATCTCAGGGCTGCATTTGACACGGTCGACCATGACATATTACTAGACCGATTGGAAAACTGGGTTGGCCTTTCTGGCTCAGTACTAAACTGGTTTGAATCCTACTTAAAGAATAGGGATTACTTTGTAGCTATAGATTATTATGCATCTGAGCATACAAATATGATGTTCGGAGTTCCCCAAGGCTCTGTTCTGGGGCCTCTTCTGTTTAACATCTACATGCGTCATCTGGCTCAGATTATGGGAAACAACAAAATAAATTACCATAGTTATGCGGACGACACACAAATTGACATAACCTTATCGCCAGGGAACTATAGTCCAATGCAAAAACTGACTAAGTGCATTGAACAAATTAACGACTGGATGTGCCAGAACTTTCTTAAATTAAATGAAGAAAAAACTGAGGTGGTTGTTTTTGCAGCAAAAGAGGAACGATTAAAAGTCAGCGCTCAACTTCAAACGACAATGTTAAAAACAACAGACAAAGCCAGAAATCTTGGTGTAGTCATGGACTCAGACCTGAAATTCAACAGCCACATAAGACAATTACAAAGTCAGCCTATTATCACCTTAAGAATATATCAAGGGTTAAGGGACTTATGTCTCAGCAGGATTTTGAAAAATGTCCATGCTTTTAAATTCATTAGACTTGACTACTGTAACGGTGCCTTTACATGTCTCCCTAAAAAAATCAATCAGAAAGATTTCAATATACCTTTGCTGGTTTATAAATAACTAAAAGGTTTAGGGACAAAATACATTTCTGATTCGCTACTACACTATGACTCACCCAGACCTCTCAGGTCGTCTGGGACAGGTCTGCTTTATGTCCCCAGAGTCAGAACTAAACGGGAAGCAGCGTTCAAGTTTTTGTGCTCAACATATCTGGAACAAACTCCCAGAAAACTGCAGGTCCGCCACAACTCTGTTCTTTTAAATCAAGGCTGAAGACCTTTCTTTTTGATGTTGGTACTGTTTGGTACTGAACATAGACTGGTTATGCTACTCCCTGATAAAAGAAAAAAAGAAATTCTGCTGTTATCTCAGAAATTGCCGTTTTAATGTTATGATTGTGGCTCAGGATTTTGTGAGCATTTTATATATATAACAAACAGGATAACATTAATGCCCTGGCAGTGGCAATAAGTTTTAAATTTTGTATTTGCCTTGATTACATTGTTTAAGTTGAGATTTACACTAAATATTTTATTTAACTGCTACTGTATAAACAAAATGCTGATGTTAAGTGTTTGCAGAACAAATGTTATGGAAGAACATTTAAAATAAAATTGCGCTATACACTACTTTTGAATTCATTATTGGATTTTGCGTATATAACAATGTGATCAGAATCAGAATCAGAATCAGAATCAGAAAGGGTTTTATTGCCAAGTACGTTTTTTGACACATACAAGGAATTTGTTTTGGTGTTGTTGGTGCACATCACACATTCTCTAAATGTAATATTAAACAATATAAGTATAGGTATAAACAATATAAGTATATGTACACAGTATGTATTAAATTAAAAATAAAGATAGAAATAAAATAAAATAGATAAATAAAGAGCAAAGAGCATTAGAGCAGAGAGAACAGTGGCATGAAGAGCCAGGTGGAGAGTCACGGTGGTTTCCGGGCCTTGTTAATAAGGCTAGTGGCGGAGGGGAAAAAGCTGTTCATGTGGCGTGAGGTTTTGGTCCTGATGGACCTCAGCCTCCTGCCAGAGGGGAGTGGCTCAAAGAGTTTGTGTCCGGGGTGGGAGGGGTCAGCCACAATCTTTCCAGCACGCTTCAGAGTCCTGGTGGCGTAAAGGTCCTGGAGCGGCGGCAGATTGCAGCCAATCACCTTCTCAGCTGACCGAATGACACGCTGCAGTCTGCCCTTGTCCTTGGCAGTGGCAGCAGCGTACCAGATGGTGATGGAGGATGTGAGGATGGACTCAATGATGGCTGTGTAGAAGTGCACCATCATTGTCTTTGGCAGGTTGAATTTCTTCAGCTGCCGCAGGGAAGTACATCCTCTGTTGTGCTTTCTTGACGAGGGAGCTGATGTTCAGCTCCCACTTGAGTCCTGGGAGATTGTAGTTCCCAGGAAGCGGAAAGAACTCCACAATGTCAATTGTGGAGCCACAGAGGGTCATGGGGGGCAGGTGGGGCTGGGTTCTTCCTGAAGTCCACAACCATCTCCACTGTCTTTAGAGCGTTGAGATCTAAATTGTTTTGGTTGCACCACTTCACCAGGTGGTCAGCCTCCGACCTGTAAGCGGACTCGTCTCCATCAGAGATGAGTCCGATGAGAAGGTGTCGATCATGAACTTCAGAAGCTTGACGGACTGATGACTGGAGGTGCAGTTGTTGGTGTAGAGGGGAGAAGAGCAGAGGCGAAAGAACACAGCCCTGAGGGGATCCAGTGCTGATGGTCTGTGAGTTGGAGACGTGTTTCCCCAGCTTGACATGCTGCTTCCTGTCAGACAGGAAGTCAGTGATCCACCTGCAGGTGGAGTCAGGCACACCAAGCTGGGAGAGCTTCTCCTGTAGCAGAGCCGGGATGATGGTGTTGAAGGCAGAGCTGAAGTCCAAAAACAGGATCCTGGCGTAGGTTCCTGCAGAGTCCAGGTGCCGGAGGATGTAGTGGAGGGCCAGGTTGACTGCATCATCTACAGACCTATTGGCTCTGTAGGCAAACTGCAGGGGGTCCAGTAGGGTGTCGGTAATGGCTTTGAGGTGTGAAAGCACAAGGCGCTCAAAGGACTTCATAACCACAGAGGTCAGGGCGACGGGTCTGAAGTCATTAAGTCCTGTGGTCCTTGGCTTCTTGGGGACAGGGATGATGGTTGAGGTCTTGAAGCAGGCTGGCACGTGACATGTCTCCAGTGAGGTGTTAAAAATGTCTGTGAACACTGGAGACAGCTGGTCAGCACAGTGCTTCAAGCTTGATGGGGAGACAGCATCTGGTCCAGCAGCTTTCCTGGGATTCTGTCTCCTAAAGAGTCTGTTGACATCCCTCTCGTGGATGGAGAGAGTCGTCACTGAGGTGGGTAGGGGGGGTGGAGGTGGAGACCTTTAAGGAGGGCATTGGTGGGGGGGGACCCAGGGCCCTGCTGAGGTGGGTGAGGTGGAGGTGATGCACAGTGGCTGTAGCTGTAGGGAGGTGTCGTGGGGGATGGTGTCAGGACTGACCTTTTGTCTTTCAAATCGACAGTAGAACTCGTTCAGGTCGTTGGCTAGGTGTCGGTCATCGAAGGAGTGGGGGGTTTTAGGCTTGTAGTTGGTGATCTGCCTAAGTCCTTTCCAGACAGTTGCAGAGTCATTAGCTGAGAACTGGTTTTGGAGTTTCTCAGAGTATCGTCGTTTAGCCTCCTTCACCGCCTTGCTAAACTTGTACTTTGACTCTTTAAATCTGTCTTTGTCCCCACTCCTGAACGAGTCTTCCTTAGCCAGCCTTAACCTTCTGAGTTTGGCTGTGAACCAGGGTTTGTCATTGTTGTAACTCACCCTGGTGCATGATGGAACACAGCAGTCCTCACAGAAGCTGATGTATGACGTCACAGCCTCTGTGTACTCATCCAGACTGTTGGTAGCAGTCCTGAACACATCCCAGTCAGTAGAATCCAAACACGACTGGAGATCCTCCACAGCCTCACTGGTCCACTTCCTTGATGTCCTCACAACAGGTTTGCAGAGCTTTAGTTTCTGCCTGTAGGTGGGGATCAGGTGGACCATGACATGGTCAGAGTGTCCCAGTGCAGCACGGGGGGACGGCGTGATAAGAATCCCCTGACTGTGGTGTAACAGTGATCCAGAATGTTCTCCTCTCTGGTCGGGCATTTAATATGCTGTCTAAATTTAGGGAGTTCGTGAGTGAGGTTCCCTTTATTAAAGTCACCAAGGACAATAACTAGGGACTCCGGGTTGGTCCGCTCCACGCACAGAATCTGGTCGGCAAGCATGCGCTGCGCGTCCTGCACGTTGGCCTGCGGTGAGATGTAAACACCGACCAGGATGAATGACGCGAACTCACGGGGTGAATAAAAAGGCTTACAGTTTATAATGAAATATTCCAGGTTAGGAGAACAATGCTGCTGGATCACTGTCACGTCGTTGCACCAACCGATATTGATGTAGAAACCGATTCCTCCACCTTTAGTTTTGCCGGAGAGGTCCGTGTCTCTGTCCGCTCTGTAGAGTTGGAAGCCTGCCAGCTGCAGCGCAGAGTCCGGTATTAATCCACAGAGCCACGTCTCCGTGAAGCACAAAACAGCAGATGAGGAAAAAGTCCCTGTTTCTGACCAACAGCAGTTGTAGTTCCTCCAGTTTGTTGGGCAGTGAGCGCACGTTAGAGAGGAATATTCCCGGTAATGGTGTGCGTAATCCTCGCTGGCGGAGACGCACAAGCACACCGGCCCGTTTCCCTCTCCTCCGGCGTTTCGCTGCATGAGCAAAGGTGAGCGCACCTTTGACCAGAATGTCCAAAATTTCCAGTGAAGGGAGAAGAAAAGTGGGAAATAAGTTCGATGGTATTGTTCCCCTGAAGTTCACGAGCTCTTCACTGGTGAATGAGATACGGGTACCATCGCAAGAAACATAGTTAAAACACAAAACAAAATAAAACAGAGCGCACCAACACACCGTGTCACCATTCTGCGGCGCCATCTTGATGTTTAGTCCTTGATGTTTAGATTAATCGCGATTAATCAGGGAAATCATACGATTAATCACGATTAAAACTTAATTGTTGCCCAGCCCTAAATTAAAATACATTAAATACAAAAACAACAATCAAATGGAACAAACATGCAAAATGTGCAAATAATAAATGCTAAGAAAAAACTATGAATAACTATTTACATTAAAAGTAGTTCATTATTATTATTATTATTATTATTATTATTATTATTATTATTATTATTAAATGTTGGCATTTAAACATGCCAACTGGCTGACTTTCATAGTGCTGAGGTTGCACCTCCTCTGTGAAAGGATTTGCCCCGTTTTAGAAAAGACCCTCTCTAAGGGCACAGAGGTGGCAACAATGCAGAGTATAGTCTGCATGACTGTGCTCATGTTATCAACCAGTGCTCTGGCTTTCCACCATTGCAATGGGTCAGTTGTGCAGGGGGCACAGTCCATTTAAAATCCTAACCGCCTGTGGAAAGTAGCTGTTCAGCATCCTGCTGGTTCTGGAGCGGAGGCTCCTGTATCTTTTCCCAGACGGAAGGAGGGAGAAAAGGCCGTGGGAAGGGTCTTTTTATGATGTTGATGACCCTGCGAGTGCACCGCTGGTTGTACGTCTCCAGCAGGGTGGGGAGAGGGGCACTGATGATCTTGCTGGCTGTCTTTACAATCCTGTTCAGTTGGTGTTTCTCCAGGGACTTACAGCTGCCAAACCAGGAGGTGAGGCCATATGTTGTGACAGATTCAACAGTTCCTCTGTAGAAGGTGGTAAGGTGGATGGCGGGTAGACCTGCGGCAGCTGTGCATTCCTCACTCTCCTCTGTGACCGATGTTGGTGCTGCCGCCTTAGCTGTTGCCCCCACCACTCTTGACATGGTGTCGTCTGCGTTCCTGTCATTTACGAAAGCATGTTTCTTCAACCGTAGGTCCAAAAACTTTTCCTCGGCCAAGAAATGAACTTGTTCAATGTTTGAAAATCGCTTTTCTAGTTCAAAAGCTGAAGTGCTGACCAGCCTTCTCACTGGCTCAGTCTTGAGAGGGTTTTTCTGCCTGTGAGCAATAATTCGCTGAAGCCCACAGGCAATCAAAATTGCTTTTGAGCCCGTCACATAGCTGTGAGAAAACAAATAAGAAACCATGGTCAGTGTTTGCTGAGCAAAAGACAGTATTTAAAAGTTTTGTCAACAATAAAAGGTCTTCTATTAAAGACAATCACACTGTATGTATAGTAAAATTACTTTAATTAAGTAATTATCTTAGAGTTATGGTTTTTATGATTAGTTTAAAACTCAATATTTTTCTTTTCTGATATTTGTATTGATATTGTTATTACTATTATGCTTAATGTAGGCTTTTAAACTGGCAATTCTACTTTTACTATTGTAATGTTAATATTCTGTAAGTCACTTTGGACAAAAGTGTCTGCAAAATACTAAAAGTATAGCTATCAAAACCTCTTGTATATATGTACAGTGCATTTTACATACCTCTCTGAGCTCATTTCCACTGTGACCTCCTGAAAGGGCTGGAGCACATCACAGGCCTCCTCCACTGTTTCCCACTCAGCCAGAGTTAGTGCTGGCAGCTGTGGGTTAACCAATGCCAGTATGGAGACCAGGGGCTCTTTAATTTTCAACATACGCTGGCGCATGCAAAATGTGTTCCAGCGAGTCACCACATCTTGCTTTGCTCGCAATGTAACCTGTCCCATCTGCTGCTGGACCTCGTGCAGCTTTGCAGAGGCCACTGTGCTTCTGCGCACATACTCCACAACAGACTTCACCTTCTGAATGGTATCAACTATGTCAGGCTGCTGAAGTGCATTCCTGACCACCAGATTAATTACATGTGCGAAACAACTGACGTGGTTCCACCTCAGCACCTCCCTCACAGCCTTAAGGGTGTTGCTTGCATTGTCTGTGACACAAGAAGCAATCTTGTCCTTTATACCCCACACTTGGGTCACAGTATCCAACTTGTGTGCCAGATGTTATGCTGTGTGGCTTTCTGTCACTATAAAGCCATCCAATAAATTGGACTTCAGTTCAAAATCATGTCACTGTGACTGGTTGTTGTGCTGGAGGTCCAGCAATCTGTTGTTAGACAAACAGCAGGAGCAGTCTTGATTTTGTCTTTAAGGTCTGCTCTGACTTTATCATAGAGATTAGGCAGCAACCTGTTAGAAACGGTGCCTCTGCTGGGTAGGACGTATGAAGGGTCCAGTGCCTGTGTGTATGCTCTGCCATCTACAATTGAAAATGGCTGAAGGTCAGTGGTAATCATCTTGATAAGGGCTTCATCTACTTTGCTTTGCTGCAGTGGTTGAAATGGCCATCTTACAAATGCCCCCATTGTAGATTGTGTTGGCTGCCTTCTTACAACTTGTGATGTTGTAGCTGGTACCCCAGTGCTGGCAGATGCTGTTGCAGATGTAGTTGCAGCTGCCTCCGTTGTTGTTGCTTCTGCTGCTGTTGCTCCTTCTTGTGTGTCTTCAAGCAGTGCAGTGACATGCTTCGTTTTTAAGTGCCTCCTCATGTTGGATGTGGCTCCTCCATGATTTGGAAATGATTAGGGCATGAACTTCACCTGGTGCAGTCTGCAAAATAAGCCCCGCCCACAACTCAGACACAGAGCAGGAGGGAGAAACATGAGGGATCACAAACAGGAAAACAAACAATGCACACAAACAGAGAGGAAGGGGCTGCAATGACGGCATCAAGACAGTACCCCCCCTCAACAACCGTCTCCAGGCGGTCTACCGGGCTTCTCAGGATGGGCCCGGTAAAAGTCACTGAGAAGAGAGGGATCGAGGATGAGGGCCCAGGAAATCCAGCTCCTCTCCTCAGGACCATACCCCTCCCAGTCGTCCAGGAATTGGAACCCTCTTCCTCTGCATTGAACGTCCATAATTTTCCATACTGTGTAGGCAGGACGTCCATCCACGACTCAGGTGGGTGGTGGGGCAACGGTAGGAGGGCTCAGAGCACTAATGGAAACTGGTTTTAGCTGGGAAGGTGGAATGCGCTCATTCTTCTGGGGAAAGACGGCCGCGGCCCAATTGCATGGGTTCGGGGGAGGGGCGGCGGAGACGGGGGTGCCAGAGAACTGATTGACACAGGAGGAGAGAAAACTAACCGGAAAACAAAATAGAGAATAGTAAACACAACAGAACACTCACAGCCAGCCGACCCGACCATCACACATCCTAAGGAAAGCTCATCGTGGGACTGGCTCTAGTGGCTGTAATTCTGCACCAAGGCTGAATTATGACTGATACAAAGTCATAATTATGTATGCCTACATGTAACATAAAGTTAGTGCTGTAAAGACCTAACGTTATATTGATTTGAAAAGTTATGCTGATAACATTAACGTGTTGTTACTGTACATGTGCACTAAGTTGTCCTCTGTCACTTTCCAATTTAGCTAGCTTTTCTTAAGCACATGCTAATGCAATAACGTTACCTATTTTAGACAGTAATGTTATATGTGCCATACTGTTATTTTCAGTTACAAGCGCTTCATATGCGTATGCCAAGGTGGCACAGCTAGCATGGATAGCATTCATTATTGCATTGATATTTCGGCTAACGTTACTTGCCGAATCTAGAAGCGCGTACAGGCAGTTGATTATTCGGTCAGGAGTAACGTTAATGTTACGTTGTGTTAGCAAAAACAACAGACAGTGAATCTGTTACGTTAATTGGTCTCAAGACTGTTGGTTCTAACTCAACTAACTTTCAGTCACGTATAGCATTTAACTCTCCTTCTATTCCTCACATTAATAAGCACCAACTTAATCTAATGTTACCATGTTTTGTACAGTAAATTACACTTTTTGGTCATGTCATATGATATATGTAAAATGGACAGTTAGACATCTAATCTCACTAAACTATGTTACAGTAGTTTGACAGTAATCTATTTTAATACAAATTACACATAATAGTTAACTGTTGCCTTTTCATTTGCATTGTATTGTTCTTATCATCATTGCAGTATCAGTGATGTTATAAAAACTAAATACTACACTTAAGAATTGTAGCTCCTTTACATCTTGGGTGTTTGTTTCAGTTACTAGGTTCAGTTTTTAAATACAACCAGTATACAAGTAAAGCTAATAAGTACCTATTAGCTTTAATGTTATAACAAAATATCTGACGTGAAAATGCATGTTTAGTGTTGGAGATAAATCAACAAACGACAAATGTATTTCATGTATGGTCTTGAGTCAGTATTATAGCTAATTTTACCATAGAATATTAAAGAAAGGACAAATAACACGTTTGTACAAATCTCTTTTTGCTCCATAGTTCTGAAATAAATCCAGACTATTTAGTACTAAACGCTTTAATTTCAATCAACATAGGTGCAGAGGATTTTTGAACTGTCACAAGATGGATGAGCTAAGTGACTACTTAAGGTCACGGCATGTGCCTGAGGAGGACATTCAGCGAATGGAACAAGATAAGGTGGTTAATATAAGAAAAAGTTTAATTTTGACAAATCACACATAAGCATTAAAAACCAAAGTTTGTAAGAGCTTTGTAAATATCTGATGCTGTATATGTAGTTGTTTATTTTTATTATTAATGCATGACCTTAGAATTTAATAAATATTTCTTCATTTTAGATTGATGCCAGTGTCATACACCTCATGATAGATG
The DNA here is from genome assembly GCA_025617405.1 of Perca schrenkii. Classification (NCBI taxonomy): domain Eukaryota; kingdom Metazoa; phylum Chordata; class Actinopteri; order Perciformes; family Percidae; genus Perca; species Perca schrenkii. The sequence goes on from CM046804.1 coordinate 2,061,803, forward strand.
ACCAACTCAAAGAGTATCTTCCATCCTATGGTGATCTACTGGCTGTTTTTGGATACTGCATTTCTGGGATAGAGTACTCCAGTCTTGATGATACCTTGCCTTTGTCTCAGGAACTGTCTTTTGAACACCCCATGCCTCCTTCCATGGATTTGTTGCAGGAACAAGCCAGTCCGAGAAAAGGAGTGAAGAAAATAATTGTCGTTCATCGTGGATAGATTCTTAGAGAACTTATTGAAGTGTTTTCTGAGGAAAGCATCATGGAGGACATTTACTTTCAAGTTATTCTTCCTGATGGAAAGCTTGAAAAGGCTGTGGATGATGGAGGTGTTTTGAGGGATGTACTGTCAGAATTTTGGAAAGACTTTTATGAGCAGTGCACGATGGGAAATGGCTTCAAAGTGCCATACCTACGTCATGATTTTGGGAAACAAGAATGGGAAAGTGTAGGTTGAATAATCACACTTGGCTGGCAAAAAGAGAAGTACCTTCCTCTAAAACTGGCACCTGTACTTCTGGAGCAGGCTGTTTTGGGCTTTGTTGAGAGTGATCTTGTGGACAGCTTTTTCAAGTATGTGTCAGAGTCTGAGCGAGTGACCTTTGACTCGTCGTTCAGATTTTGAAGTTGTTGACCAAGAAGAATTGTTGGAAATCATGGCTAATCACAACTGCCGGAGGCTTCCAACAGCAAATAACATTGAGCAAATCTTGAAGGAGCTTGCTCACCAAAAACTGATTCAAGAGCCCGCTTTTGTGATTGAACAGTGGAGCAACACGCTTGCACCTGTTAGATCAGAGCTGAAAGGGGTTCCAGCAGTCTATGAAGAGCTACAACCAACATCACAAAAAATTATAAGATAAATTACTTAACCCAGTACCCAGAATGTCCTTGAGAAACAGATTGTCAAGTATGTAAGTACATAGTCACACACTCAGCACCTCTCCTCTTTCCTCAGATTTTGCACTGGATCAGACTTGTTTCCAGGAAAGGCCATCACTGTCAGCTTTACACAAGTTCAGGGATTTCAGAGAAGACCTGTTGCTCATACCTGTGGTCAGTTATGACAACTACCCAGATTTTCGAGTCTTTTAAAGCAATGTGTGGGTAATGGACATTGTCTAAAATGCAAAGACTTCAGCCAACAGAAACTGGACTGCCATCAGAGGTCGATGTTTAGGCTTTGTAGGTTTTTCAGATTTTTGGCTTACTTACTGTGTGATGGAAGACCTTAATGAATACCACAGCTTTAACATTCTATTTTTCTGCTGCTTTTTGCCAGTTTTGTTTTGTAAGTGGTATGTTTCAATGTAGAGAATGTAAGTAATTTAAAGTGCTCATATTATGCTCATTTTCCGGTTCATAATTGTATTTAGAGGTTGTACCAGAATAGGTTTATGTGGTTTACTTTTCAGAAAATACCATATTTTTTGTTGTACTGCATATTGCTGCAGCTCCTCTTTTCACCCTGTGTGTTGAGCTCTCTGTTTTAGCTACAGAGTGACATCTCACTTCTGTTCCATCTTTGTTGGGAGTTGCACATGCACAGTACCTAGGTAAGGACTACTAGCCAGTCAGAAGCAGAGTATGAGGGCGTGCTATGAGAGTACCTAGGTAAGGACTACTAGCCAGTCAGAAGTATGAGGGCGTGCCATGCTAGCAGCTAGGCGAGCATTATAACGTGTGTTACAAAGTGACCACGTTTGTCTCTGAAGTAAAGGCTGGACTACAACAGAGCTGTTTGGAGCAGTTTGTGAACAGTGTTTTCTGTTGGAAAAGGTAAGTCCCTTTGTGGGGTGCACAAAAACATATATTGTTAGGCTATGGTTCTGACCCAGCAAACGGAGAAACAAACAGACTAGGAGTATGATTAACAAAAATTATATTTAATGAATATTCAGTTCTTTGGCTGTCCAAGGAAAGCAAATGCAGGGTAGGTCGGCTCTGGGCTGGATAGAGGCGGAGGCAGAGGAATGTCCACAACTGTCATGCAGTAATCCAAACGAGTGGATTGAGCTGGCAGCAAGGCACACCACGGCAGCAGGTCTCGCTACCACACTGGTAGGTGCAACAATCTGGCAATGAGGAGAACCAAGCCCAGGAATATATACTGCAGGTTTGCTGAGTGGAATTGGAAGCAGCTGTGCAGGTAAGTGTCAGTGGGATTGCCAGCAGCTGCGCAGAGAGGTAGATCCCCAGCCACGCCCCTTGACCTACTTCCGGGAGAGTAGTCAAACACCCAACACACATACACACACACCACAGAGCGAATAGGGCTTTAGACAGCTTGCTGTTATGGTTATTAAATGCATGCCATGTATTGATTCATTTGGGCTTTAGCCCTATTCGCACGGGATAAGTATTACCTGGTGACCTCCAGTCATTTATAATAATTGCGGAGGTTGTCTGTGATCTTAATCCCGTGCGAATCGGTCAGGTCTGTAATTTGTAAAGTAATAACTCCCCCGCAAATGACCTACCATATTTCGCCGAAAACGGAGGTCCTGTGATAATATTAGTCCCGTGCGAATCGGCATCTCTGATTTGTCCAGGATTTGGCGGGGCTTTTTTGTTTTTTCAAGGTACCTATTTCCTTCTTTTGCGCCTTTTTATCCATCTTTGGCGAAGAATGGAGGGTGCGTTGGAGTGTTTTGACAGTGTTTTGGGTGCTGGGTCATGTCGCTATACATCATATACAATTTGCAGAAAGAGAAAGATGAAAACCACCACAAGTGCGAAGACAAAAAGAATGATTAGATGGCGATGGATGACATGTATAGCAGCATGCGGTAAGTATATTTTTTATGTTTGTATCATACATCTAGAGATAACGACAAGACATCTCCAAGCAATAGCTTTTCAAAAATAATGCACAATCAAGCGAGTGGGCTCACTTCATAATTAGAGGTTAATGTTACAGATAAATCAAGCGTAAAGCTTGAGCTAATAGATTTGAACCTGGTGAAATGTTTTGTTTTATCTATCTAACCGGACCCTGCTTGACACCACCCGGAGAAAAAAGTGAGAGAAAGAAAAAGGAGAGGTCGCAGTTCGGACGATGACGGACTACCCGGTTGAGATTGTGTGCGTGTGTGTCCTCGAGATCTGACCACACACAAACACACGTAGCAGAGCTACCCACACCCATGTTTCTACTGCTGCTTAATGTCAGTAAATTTGAGTAAAATCACAGGCTTCGCTTATCCCGTTCTAATGCGCCAGATGAAAATCAGACGTGGGTGGGTAATTTATAATTCACACGAGGTCCCTAGATAATACTTATCCCGTGTGAATATGGCTTTTGAGAGAAAAATGGAGGAAACTGTCTGTGTTCTATTTGATACATTTAACTTTTTACAACTTGTGTGTTCAAATTTAAAAACATTTGCTATTCATCTAACCTCCATAACGCACACAGAACAACCAGGCTAGATTAAATTGCAGTTAAAATGAAATCATATGCAGTTTTGTATGATGTGATTGTTTAAATATGTGAATAAAAAACTCAGTTAATACATGTGTGGATCTTGCATTTTTAATCAGTTCTTACAAATAGTCAGTGTAAGGACAAACAAAGTAATTTGTTGTGTGTACATATATTCTGCTAGAAAGAATTGAACATATTTAGTACATCTTTGATGTGTGAAATAGCTACTATTATATCTGCATTCATCACAGGTGAAAACACAGTAACAGTATATTATAATTTTGACAGTTGCAATCAGTATGCCACATTTTCTGAAATATAAAATGTGACACAGGCCCAGGAAAGATCGAGTTATCTAGAGCGAGTTCATTCTTTATCAGCTGTCTGAGTTCGATATATAGGTTAACTGTTTCAAAAATATAATTTGTTAATTTCAGATTATACTCTGACATTAGGTCCACACAGATATGGAACACATCTTCATCACATGGGAAGTCCTTGAACACACACTCTTCAAGGCAGACTTGAACCTTCTCCAGGTCCACATGGTGCAAACAATCTCTGCCTCTGTCCAGTTGAGGGACTGCATGCAATATGGAGGGACGTCCATGAGGTGATCGGGAGTTGTGGACTTGACGGACTCTGTGGTTGTTTCAAGTCAATACAACCTTATTAAGTTCTTCCTACAAGGAAAATAATAGTCAGTGAGGCAGATATATAAAAGGCAGTGTATACAAGATATTGGGCATTGGTGAAGTAGTCCTGACAATGGTTTAACACTAACAAGCTAACTAACAAAACAAGCTTGCTGCTAACATTAATGGCACTGCTTGAATGGCCACTATCCTCACTAGTGTCACCCTGCGTGTTAACGGTTTAAAAAAAGCACAAAGCTAACTTTATAGCCTACACCTTGCACCTTACGTAGAGCAAGTCAGAGTGTAAAAAAAACTAACGAAAGATAAAGTAACGTTAACGTGGAATATGTTGTAATCAGGGCCGGATTGGGACTCATTTTCAGCCCTGGATTTTCATGCCTTAGACCGGCCCACTTTACTTCACAAATGACTATATTAAAAAAATGTAATCAAAACCTTAGTATATAAGTCTGCAATAGCGCCCTGTTCTCTACATCCTTGTAATTCGGTGTATTTTGTAAAATATCACTATTTCCAAGTGTTGCTTCACAATGTAGATTTATTAGAAAAGTTAACATCTTAACAACAACCCAATGATGTTGAACAATATCAGAATCTGTTTCTGTGCTGTAATCACAGATTAAATAAAGAACAAGATACATTGTATTGCACTTTCTAATGACATCTATTTTTTCCTTTGAATATTTCATACAACTTTCATAATGGGTCACAAGCAGAGGTGGGTAGAGTAGCCAAAAATTGTACTCAAGTAAAAGTACTGTTACTTCAGAATAATATGACTCAAGTAAAAGTAAAAAGTAGTCATCCAAATAATTACTTGAGTAAGAGTAAAAAAGTACTTAGTGAAAAAACTACTCAAGTACTGAGTAACTGTTGAGTAACGTCTGATTTATTTTTTAACATAAGCATTCAATCAGACGGACAAAAATACAAAATAATCATATTTAGACAAATTATAGTTCATCCAATCAATTAAATTAATTTAAATTAATTAATTAATTGTAAAAATAGCTTAAATTAAAATAATCCAGGTAAATTCAAGTACTTAAAAAAATAATATCAATAAAATAATAATACATAAAAAATAAATAAGCACAAGTAACACACATTTCCAAACCTTTACACTTTTTTTTACCAGACTCTGCAGGCAGAACTAGAACAAGGTAATGGAGCTGCTGTTTGGGACTTTTACTAAGGTAAACATGCTTTCATTCACAAAGGTGGATCACTTGTTATCGGGTTCAATCGCCGTGGTAACTTATGCTGGACGCCTAACCTGGTCGGGAGCAGAGATCAACTGGTGGGGAAGTGATATTGATACGAGTTGTGCGCATCTACAGCGTCGGCAATTTATTTATTTTTTGCCAGCTTTCCTTCCCGTTTTAGGAAGCAACGACTGTATTGCGTTTTGCATGTAAAACCATGTATGTTTTCATTTTTATGTAGAATTATAGTTTGCTCTTCTTATGTAAAATATGTGGCTATTGTTGGTCATGTTGTGCAAACATCACCTCTTTTATGTGAACACGCGCCGCTGGATTGGGAAACCCTGGGTTGGTTGAACTGGTTGATAACCAGCGTCATGACACAGTTTATGCGGGACCGCGGTGGTTAGGTTAGGTGAAGCCGGGTAACTGAAATAAATCCAGGGCATGTTGATCTTGCTTCGTAGTACAGGGCGCGGTTCCTCCTCGTCTGTGACGTTTCTGACATTGCCATTTTTGTTTTGCTGCGACTGTAAAAGCTAACCCATCCCGCTGCTAGGTTTGAGGAAGGTGACGAGCCTGCACAACTACGTTTGATTGGGTGAAACCCAGTCACGTGGTAGAGGCTTTAGCGGAAGTCTCTCTCTCTGTCAAAATAAAACATTAAAATGAGGCGTACGCGGGGGATAAAAACAATGACTCGTAGAATACCAAAGAGGTAAAAAGAAAAGTAACGAGCTCATTGTAGCCTAATGTAGCGGAGTAAGAGTACAGTTTCTTCTTCACAAATCTACTCAAGTAAAAGTAAAAAGTATAGTGATTTAAAACTACTCCTAGAAGTATCATTTTTTCAAAAACTTACTCAAGTAAATGTAACGGAGTAAATGTAACTCGTTACTACCCACCTCTGGTCACAAGTAATATTTGGGCATAAAAAGTGACTATATTATAGCTAATCTGATCATGTTTGCTTGTTCACACACTGTGATACAACAGCTTACAGTAGATGTGCCATCCACACTGACAGCAGCTATCCCTAATGCACACTACTGGCTCTGCTTCTGACACTAAATCACATTTTATAAATTGTCATAATTCTCAGCACAAATCTCTCCTTTTTACAAAGCTTTCTGATCAAGTCAAGTCAGTGTCGTTATGGTAGTGCCGAATCATCTGGCATCATCATTAGTTTGATTCATAAACATAGACGCTGGTTTGCAGTCACTTCTCCTAACTAACTCAGCTTACCCGTCTCAACGTCTTCATTTGGCGTTTTGCTAAAAATAGAAAAAGTTCATCTGGCCGCGTCACTTTCTAGAGCTCTCCTTTTTTAAATTGACGCCTTTTCAGTGCCGTTTTGCGCTTTCAACTACCTGTTTAAAACATATTTTTGCTCGCGGTGGCATACTCCAACAAGCACCAGTGACTTGTGTACGCTGACGTATTTTTTTTTTTTAGCAAGGTGCTGCCGTCGGAGGACTCGGAACATAAATAGGTCATTAACCAGGCTGCACTGCGAGTGGGCTGCATGAATGAAGAGAACGGTGGGCTGCAAGAAAAAATAAATACTGTAAATACAAAAAGTGGGCTGCGAGTGTAGGCAGCATAGGGACAGCATCCATAATATTCAACTATGATTTCAACCCAGTGCCACACCTGAACACCGGCCCTCACAACCAACCAACCAGACCGGCCCACCGGGAATTCTCCCGGTGCTCCCGATTAGCCAATCCGGGCCTGGTTGTAATTAGCTAGATGTGAGTAACAGTGTAATCCCAACACTCATTATCATCATTGCTAAAGCCATTGTCACCATTGGCCAGGCTTTGTTAGCACATCGAGTTGCTGCAAGAATAAAAGAGAATGATGACAAACTTTCGACGCAAAGAGTCAAAGTTACATTTGTGAAAACCCAGAGTGAAATGTGCAACTATTTCACGCATATTTCATGCACATATGCCTTTAATTGATGTGGAGCGTTTACTGAGTGGAGTGTTCGCGCCTCTTTGGGTCCAGATGAGCAGCATCTCCCAGTAGAGGAAACAGTCCTGACGGTCAAAGTATACCAATGCCCTCCCCAGAGGAAGCACTTATTTTTATACTCAGCAGTTCAGGGCAATGAGGACATATAATTAGTCTCAGTATGTGCTGAGCTGGCTTTCCTATTAATTTACAATGGTGCAGTGCTAAAGAGTGTCACTTTGTATTATCACCAGGGTGCGAACTACGGGGGAACTACGGGGGAGCTAGGGGGAGCTCGGCTCCCCTTAATAAGACATGGGCTCCCCTGAAAACGTGATTTGTGAAATTTTGGGGGGTCTCTAAAAATATTGACAATGTGTCATTTTGACGTGCAATTTCAGTTTTGTGTAATGTGATCATCGTGGATTATTATGTGTAAAATTGCAAAAATATCATTCATTCATTCATGCATGACGGCAATTTGAACCTTATTTACTTCAATAAAGATAACTATACATGCTATTCTTGTTATGAGCATCAAGGCGTGGCGGCCCTGCGGTGGGAAATTCAACTCATGTTTAGTACGTTAACTCCAAGATTCGTAGAAAAAATATAAACGTTGGAGGCCATTAATCGGCGCACAAAGTCCTTGAAATCTATTCTGCAGTTAGCATCATATAACCATGGCAAAAAGAAATCAAGGCAGTTTAATTAATTTTGGCTTTACTAAGAAATTGTGTTGAAATTGAGATTGACCTGCTGCAAACCCTGTTAGCACACCTCCCACTGGGGTGACTACGCAAGAAGAAGCTGAAGAAATAATGTCCTCTCTGGCTGAAAATGGTGGTGGTAACAGTGTAGGATACTCTCGTAGGGTACAGATTTGATCATTAGCAAATTATCAAATATGTTTTATCAATATTAATAAAGTTATGAATATGGTTATTAATAACTATCAAATCGAAAAACAATCAAAACGGGGCACCACCCTGTAAGTCAGGGACCAATAATCAAACTGTGGAACAGTCTCATTTCTGTTAAAATCCTTTAAAAAGATTTAAAGGAAGGGGTGATTTCGAGCACAGACCCGTCCAGCCAGCAATTATTACAATAAGTACACAAATAATCACAAGCAACTGCTATTTAAGTATAATAAGATTTATTAACGTCACAATTATCAGTAGCCAATCAGCAATCCTTCAATAATAAACTTATATACCCTTTTACAATATCACAATCAAAAACAAAGCAAAAACAAAACAGCATGTAGCATGGACACCTCTGTGTCTGTGTGGCGTGTGTGTGTGTGTGTGTGAGAGAGTGAGTGAAAGTGGAGGGGGTAGTGTCGAAATGTAGTCTAACACAAAACTACTAAAATGGCTACTCCGGTGAGCTGCACATAACTATTTAGCCTCAAGAGGGCGGTAGTGGTGCTGGGTGCACGAGGAGGGGCTGAAGAAGCCGAGAGGGGGTTGCTAGGCAACGCGCACGTTTATGCTAAGTCAAGCGTTAGCTCTATACAAACTCCACGTGGTTAAGTTAGCAGCGTTAGCTCGGGAGCTACGTAGCTAGCTTGTGTGTGCGTGTGTGTGTGTGTGTGTGTGTGTGTGTGAAAAGAGAGAGAGAGGGAGAAAAGGAGGGAAAACACGATTTATGGAAACAAACACTTAAAACCTTGATCTCTGGGGTGATGGGACTAACCGCTCTCTTCGTTTTACTCGAGATTCTAACTTAACGTGGCGTTATAGCAGAATTTGAGGTTTGTTTAATGGTAAAGAGTGTTTATTCCCCGCCACTCTGCGAGCACGCAGCTGACTCAGCTTGTACAGTAATTCCTTCTCGGCGGGAGTTATCAGCTACAGTTCAACACAACTTTCAACAATATCTTGATCAGTGATATTCTTCACAACAGCACATAGGACGCAGCGGTCCGATCACACATTAATGGTAAACAAAATAGCAATACCTTTTACTCATTAATAAACACCCTAGTTCTCAAATCTGCCCAGAACTATAAAGCCTCTTACTTTTTGGTGTACAGTCCATTGCTTATCCAGCGGATTTTCCGGTGAACAAAACTGAATTAACTCTCGCCAGAGATTAACGACTCGTACCGTCCAGGGCAGTGGCGCGGAAACACGATCCAGTCGACTTGCAAGAAAAACGCGTTGTCTCTTTTTCCTTGAGACGGGGCTGATTTACCCCTCTGCAGATTTGGTATAACATGGGCTTCGTATTCACCAGGACCCTTTTGTATCACGAACGATACAAACGTCTCACTTGACCAGCGAATGATACGATGTTCTTACGGCAATGAAACCACGAAGAGCCCGGGGCTGTGACCTCCGGCTACTTTTATCTCCCCTCCGCTGCCTGCTGGCGGCGAGTGGTGCGTTCAAGGAGCCGCGGCCAATCAGAAATCCCAAACACAACGAAGGTGTGAGAATTCGTCGTTGCAGTTCTCAAGCCCTCCACCAGTCTGCCATTTTCCTCATGTCTTGGAGGTAAAACCTCCATTTTGGAGACTCCTTTGTTAGGAGTGAGGGGTCACAGGCTGGTGACTTCCCTACAGGCTGCTCTTTGGCCTCAGGGGAAGCTTCAGGCCTCACAGAATAGTCTTGATCATGATTGTTAGGTTCCAACAGTCCCCCTTTTGGTCTGAAGAGCGGGTTGAACCCCGTTCTTCGGAGCAACCATGGACCAACAGGTTATGTAAACAAAAAAAACAAGAGTTATTCTGAGAGCAACATAGCATCATTCATTTCTGGGAATGGGCAAACAGTTCATAGTGTTCATCTGGTTACTGAGGCTATAGTGTCTGGGCAGACTCTGAGGCAGCGTATGGGCAGACTTTTCTAACTACGATTTAAACCTTACATAAATCATAACTAATAAAATACATCACACTAATAACACTTGGACAATACTTCAAGTAGCAGGTAAGACTGCTTGTACCCCTCATAATGCACATTATGGTATACTGCCAAAAACGAAAGTTGAGAGATAAAGAAAAAGAGAAGAAAGGACAGAGTGTGAGAGAGGTCATTTGGGTGTCACTAACCTATCCCTGAAAAGGATTGGTGCTGACTAGTGGGATGATGTGGGCTGATGTGTGAAACGTGGTGATACGAACAGAATCGAGTCAAGTTTAGTTTGCAAATTCTGTATGTGTCTGTACATGAAATGTGCGACTATCGCGGTGATGATTCAGCCACTAAGAAGGAGCCCCAAGGCAACCATGCTAACAGGGTGGTCTTGGTAAGACGCCGAACTCCCTACATGGTTGGAAAACGTGGTGGTAAGCCCAGTAGGTTTGAGGCTGAACTGAACCAGTTTAGTCCCCTCAGCCAGAAGTTGCTGTTGGAGAGGGTATTCAATAGTGAGGTCGTGGCCTCGAAATGCGTCCATGATCTCAATCTCGGCATCGTGTCTGTCGGGATCGAGATGATGGAGGACAGTGTCATCGATATGAATGGTAGCTCCTTGGGGAACCGTTAAAAATACCGTTTGGTTAGGTAAGGTTAACTTAGTGGCTGTGTCATGACGGTCGTAGGACATTAACGCTTCAGTAACGGGTGTACTGACGAGCCATCGGTTACCCGCCCGTTCCACCCTTGTTTCTGTTCCCTCGTCCCTTATGGACATACTGCCCTGACATTTTTGTTCAGGTTTGTCGGCCCTCAGGCCGCAGAGGTAGTTAGTGACATCTCTATGCCCATGGGCAGACCCAGTGTATGTCTTTTGTTTTAGTGCACATGTTAAGGTTAGGAATGAGGTAGAGTGAGGGGTCCTCCTCATGGAAAGCAATCGTGGGTGGGATCTTAAGGTGTATATGTGTGTAGAAGCCCACGTTCAGTACAGACTTTAGCCGGTATATGTTTGGCTCTCTAGAATCGGCAGATTGAGGATGAAACCTATCTCTAAGTTCTTAGAGTCTACTGAGATGGGGATTGCACTGCCAAGGCTATACGCCAGGTGTACCTGTGAAGGGTGTACTACTGTACTAGTGGCGGGTTTCAAGATCTGTTCAACGAGTCCTAATGAGACTAGGTAGGCTGGAATTTTTCCGCGCTCAAGCTATTGACTGAGGAGCTAACCTCCCTGACAAGGTCCTGCATTAGGTCTCTGACTATTTGTACGTACGTTAGGTCTTCTTGGACCACTTTGGACAATTTCTCTAAGGTAGGCCAGGTGTTCATCGAAGGATCGACTCTTCATGAGGATGTCGTCCACGTAGATGAGGTTTCCACGGGCTGAGGCATCGCTCATTGCCTTGTGGAAAAAATGTTGAACTCCGCTGGGGAGTTCGAATTTTCGAAAGGGCAACGGTTCCAGGTGTACAGGCGATTGCAGAAAGAGAAAGCCAGCTTGTACTGGTCAACCGTGTCAACCCTCATGGTCCAGAACCAGTTTGCCTAGTCTACCGTTGAGGCCAGTTCCTGATCCAAGTGGATCTTGGGCCAACGGGAGAGTGGGACCTGTTTGTTTAATGGCCGATAGTCAATAGTGAGGCGCCATTTCCCGGTCGGTTTTAACACCGGCCAAATGGGTGAATTGTATGTGTAGTTGCATTCCCAGGCCAGGTATCTTCTGGCCCTGACAGATTGCAAGACGGATGGGAACACCGGCTGTCCGTGCTGGGATGGTCACCACCGTTTCACTCATTACCCGGCAGGCTTGGGGAATGGTCTGCCCCAAAGTCATTTGCTGTGGTTCGGTCGTTAGGGAATGAGCTTCTGCATTGGCTCGTGACCACAAAACCTGATTGACTGTGTCTAACTGGGCCCCGAGCCTGACCAGAAGGTCCAGCCCCCATGAAGAACGGGGCATGGAGGTCGGGTACCACACTGACAAAATGAAACCCCCTTTTTCTCCCGATCAGCACCAAGAGGGCACATACACTGATGGCCTTGAGGAGGGTTTGTGGGTGTGTTGCCGACAGAATACGGTGACTACGTTGGGAGAAAACTGGGGGTGGGTCTTGCTTTTGAAGTTCGTGGTACAGGTCCTGGCTGACTGCGGTTCTCTCAGACCAGAGCGCCAGGCGGGCGTCCGATATGAGAAGACCGTTGAGCTGGACTTCCCCGACCACCCTGGGACTGTACAGCTCCTGGTTGATGTTCGCTAAGGAACAGAGGAAGGACTTATGACCGCGGAGAGGGTTTGAACTATGCTCCCACAGAGGGGAGGAGGTCGTGAAAGAGGCGGGGTCGCCGTTTGGCCTGGGAGAGGCCACGAGCATAGGCAGATCCGCGCGAGTCTCTCGAATGACGGCGACGTGTCTGTCAAGCCCATTGTTAGAGGGGCAAAGTGGCTTTGGGGTTTTCACCTGAGCCCAGATATGACCCTGATGGCAGTCGATGAGAGGTGCCAGTCGATCTAGGAGATCTTGGCCAATGAGCAGAGGTTCGGTGTCAAGAAGGCAGATGTATATGGGGTGTACAAGAGACATTTCTTTGAAAGTTATGTCAACCCAAGTGTGCTTCGTGATGGGTGACCTGTCCTGTTTGTAGCTGGTGATGCTAACGTCGCAGGGCTCGATTTGAAGGGGTTTGCCAATGAGGTGCATCACTCTAGCCACCTTTGAGAAAGTGTCGGAACTCATCAGGCTTATTTCAGAGCCAGAGTCCAACAATACAAGAATGCTGACACAGCTACCAAGCATCACTGACGTGTGGATGCGGCGCGCGTAGCCCTGACGGACCAGGTCGCCCAAGAAAACCCTGGAAGCCGCAGGAGGAAGAGGAGTGACAGACTCTGGGAGACTATCTGGGGTGTTTCCCCACCCTATGAAGAACACCTTGGCGGTGAGTGAAATGGGCGCTTGGCTTAGTCATGCGGGCTGGGAGGTGGTGTCAGGTCCCTTCAGAGGGGCCTGCTGCTGTGCTGGGGAGGCATTACGACCGTCATCCTTTTCCTGGCTTTGAGATCCTTCCTCATACTTACCGGGTTTTCTTCCACCATAGGGCTTCTTCTTCCCTCTGTAGTTGTTTTGTCGATTTTGCCTGCCTGTGTGGTAGGATCGTTGTTCCTGGTTTGGTGGTCTGGAGTCCCCTTTTCCCTGGGGAACTTCTTTCCCTTCGAGGGCTAGATCTGCGTTCTCTGAGGTCTGGATGTGTAGTACCCTCGGCTCCTCCTCACCTTTCCTGCTGCGGAGACTTCCTCCCTTCTTGACCGAGCAGGAGAGTCGTCATCTCTCCTGCTGCGGGAGACTTCCTCCCTTCTTGACCGAGCAGGAGAGTCGTCATCTCTCCTGCTGCGGGAGACTTCCTCCCTTCTTGACCGAGCAGGAGAGTCGTCATCTCTCCTGCTGCGGGAGACTTCCTCCCTTCTTGACCGAGCAGGAGAGTCGTCATCTCTCCTGCTGCGGGAGACTTCCTCCCTTCTTGACCGAGCAGGAGAGTCGTCATCTCTCCTGCTGCGGGAGACTTCCTCCCTTCTTGACCGAGCAGGAGAGTCGTCATCTCTCCTGCTGCGGGAGACTTCCTCCCTTCTTGACCGAACAGGAGAGTCGTCATCTCTCCTGCTGCGGGAGACTTCCTCCCTTCTTGACCGAACAGGAGAGTCGTCATCTCTCCTGCTGCGGGAGACTTCCTCCCTTCTTGACCGAGCAGGAGAGTCGTCATCTCTCCTGCTGCGGGAGACTTCCTCCCTTCTTGACCGAGCAGGAGAGTCGTCATCTCTCCTGCTGCGGGAGACTTCCTCCCTTCTTGACCGAACAGGGGAGTCAGTCGTCTCTCCTGCTGCGGGAGACTTCCTCCCTTCTTGACCGAACAGGAGAGTCGTCATCTCTCCTGCTGCGGGAGACTTCCTCCCTTCTTGACCGAACAGGAGAGTCGTCATCTCTCCTGCTGCGGGAGACTTCCTCCCTTCTTGACCGAACAGGAGAGTCGTCATCTCTCCTGCTGCGGGAGACTTCCTCCCTTCTTGACCGAACAGGAGAGTCGTCATCTCTCCTGCTGCGGGAGACTTCCTCCCTTCTTGACCGAACAGGAGAGTCGTCATCTCTCCTGCTGCGGGAGACTTCCTCCCTTCTTGACCGAACAGGAGAGTCGTCATCTCTTCTGCTGCGGGAGACTTCCTCCCTTTTCGGCCAAGCAGGAGAGTAATCATCTCTTTGGCTGCATGAAACTTCTTCTCTTTTCAACCGAACAGGGGAGTGATCCTCTTTCCTTGCAACCCGAAACTCCGGAATGTGGCCGGGCGATCCACCTACCTGCACGGCTGCTGGCTATCCTGCAATCTCTTTCTGCTCAGCTGTTGCTGATTCTCTCATCACGGCTGCAGTATTTAGACCTGGTTGGAACCTGTCTTCAGCGCCAGATCGTTACAGCTACCAAAGTGGTAACTTGGCTCCCAGTAAATCGTGCTCTTAAGTTTTTTACCTATGTTTGTTTTTGTCTTCTCATCCAGACCTACACCACTCGACCTGTGCCTACGACTGCTGTGCCACCAGCCTTTCGCTCCTCAAATTTTCCATCTCCTCATTTGGAACCCTGTGAGAGTTGTTTTTGGACATGCCACGCTCTGCCCACGCCACTCCAGTCCTGTCTCCTCCACCAGGCTTCTTTAATTCAATGTAGGTAAATTAGAATAAATGAGTAAATGGCATTAATCTTGATGTGTAAGAACATCAGCAATAATGGTAATATTAGTGATAGCAAATGATTAATAGCTATGATGACAAATCAGCATCTATGATAATATATTTAATGATTTTATTGACAATAGTCATCATATTTGATGTGTAATTTGATATAATTGCTTTGATGTGTTTCTTTTTAAGGGGGTGAGGCAATGTTATTTTGTAATTTTTGTGAAGCACTTTGTAAACCTATTTTAAAAGGTGGTTTTAAATTTAAATGGAGTTATTATTATCACAAGGAACCTACATATAACAAAAAAGTTAAGTACACATGCAGATAACATTTTGCATCAGTCACTACATGCTGACACAGACCCCAGACCAGTTCACCTGACCTGCGTGTGTTTGGACTAAGGGAGAAAACCACTAGATATGCTGATGCTCTGAAGAAGACTCGGAACGCAGGTGAGTATTGTGAACGTCATTTCCGTTTCCGCCTGACTTCCTGTTTCTTGTTACAGACACAGACAACCGACAACGGCCGACGCTTAAACGATTGCGATATTAAGTCCTCCACAACGAAATACAGTCACTAATTACACCGTTTAGCTGTATTATAACCGGACCTGTCTGGCCGCAGTTTCTCCGTTGTTTGCTCCGTTAGCTAACATCTAGGTATTTGTTGTGCTAACGGCTAGTTAGCCTGCCTGCTAGCGGGAGTTAAAGCGAACCACTCAGGATTTTGCCTCCTGGAAAATCTATTCTATATTTTGGTAGCAGTAACGGGCTATCCACAGCTTGCTAATATAAGCAGGAGCACCTGCATTGTATTTCGACTTGTGAAGGTTTTTAGGTTTTAGGAGAAGGCCTCCATCAACGTTGCTACTAGCTAAACTAGCAAGCTACACGATGCCCCCCCTCAGCTGCTCACCTGGCTGTGACTCGTGCCTCCTGTTCAGCCAGAAGATAGTGGAACTTGAAGCTAGAATATCGACTCTCCACCAGATCAAGGCAAGTGAAGAGTTCCTCGACACCATTATCATTGGAAGTTCCCCTCACACATACACTGACGGATGTCTTGATTCCACTGTGCCCTGCACTACTCTCACCCCACCACGCACTAATACAACCTCTGTCCCTGTTGTCTCTCCTCGGCTTCTGCCGAGGACCCAGCCAGCTCTGCTGACCAGCTCCACTCCACACCAACCTGAGCCATGGCGTGTAAGCAAGCACCAGAGCAGGCGGTCAGGACAACGCTCAGCCCCAGCCCAACCCCTACAACTACAAAACCGCTACAGCATTCTGACGAACGACGAGGAGTTCCCTTCTCTGCCACGTCCCCACGCAGCTCATCCTGGTCCATCCACACAGTCGACGCGCCCATTGAGGGCGGACTCTCCCCCCTCGGACTCATCAACCTCCACGCTGGTCATCGGGAAGCTCCATGGTAAGGGACCTCCACATTCCCCCTTTACCTAGCGGTCCCTCCAAGGTCTACTGCTTCCCCGGTGCCAAGGTCCGTGACATCCAGCACAAACTTCCCGGCATCCTCGCCCGCCACGCCAATGTCGACAACATCATCGTGCATGTGGGCACAAACGACATCAGAGAGAGACGGTCGATAGGACTCCAGGAAGACTTCACCACTCTCCTCTTCACCCTGATGGACACAGGTAATCGGATTGTCATCTCTGGGCCTCTACCTACCTACAGGAAGGGCGCGGAGAGATGGTCCAGACTGTTCTGGCTCCACACCTGGCTGGAACCACTCTGCACTTCCCTGAGCATTCCCTATGTCGACAACTTCAACCTGTTCTGGGAGATGCCCAACCTGCTGAAGCGTGATGGTCTACACCCAAACTGACACGGAGCCAGGATGCTGTCTGACAACATAACGACCACACTGAAAGGCAAGTATTGACATTATGTTGAAAATATCACAGATTCATGTCCCCCAGGTATTGATCCTGATAGCACCATACAAGTGGATGAATCTGAAAATGTTTTCTGTAGGATAACATGTAGTACTAGTATTATTCCAGTAACGTGTAGTACTAGTACTATTCCAGTAACATGTAGTACTAGTACTATTCCAATTATAATCAACAACAGACCACACAAAGTGGTGAATAGAGGGGCAATACTTAACAACCTAATTGGAATTAAAACTACCACTGCAATGATAGAAAAGGATAGGAAAATTAGATGTGGATTACTAAATATCAGATCTCTGTCTTCTAAAGCAGTACTAGTAAATGAATTGATATCTGATAATCAAATTGATCTATTCTGTCTTACTGAAACCTGGCTGGGCCATGAAGAATATGTTAGTCTAAATGAAGTGACTCCTCCCAGTCATATTAATACTCAAATTCCTAGAGGCTCAGGCCGAGGAGGGGGAGTTGCAGCCATATTTGATTCAAGCCTGTTAATTAACACTAAACCCAAACTACATTATAACTCTTTTGAAAGCCTTGTTCTTAATCTTCAACATCCAACATGGAAATCAGTACAGCCAATTATATTTGTTGTTGTCTACCGAGCTCCAGGTCCGTATTCTGAATTTTTATCTGAATTCTCAGAGTTTTTATCATGTGTAGTCCTTAAATCAGACAAAGTACTTATTGTAGGTGATTTTAATATCCATGTGGACGTTGACAGCAATAGCCTTACTACTGCTTTCAACTCATTACTGGATTCAATCGGTTTCAGTCAGAGTGTGCACAAGGCGACGCACTGTTTTAACCACACCCTCGACCTTGTGCTGGCATATGGTATCGAAATTGAGGATTTAATAATATTTCCGCAGAATCTGGTATTATCAGATCATTTTTTAATTACTTTTGAATTCTTGCTACCTGACCATACTAAACCAGATAATAGCTTCTACACTAGATGCCTATCTGACAGTGCTGTAGCTAAATTTAAGGAAGATATTCCAACAGCATTCCACTCTATGTCGTGCCTTAACATAACAGAGGACCTTTTTGTTAACCTTAGTCCCTCTCAAATTGATACATTTGTAGACGGTGCTACGACTTGCCTACGGACGACCTTAGACTCTGTCGCTCCTCTCAAAAAAGAAGACGATAAATGCAAAGGAAAATAGCTCCTTGGTATAACTCCCAAACTCGCAAATTAAAACAAATCTCGCGAAACCTCGAAAGTAAGTGGCGCTCCACCAAAGTGGAAGAATCCCGTTTGGATTGGCAAGAAAGTCTCAAAACCTATAGGAAGGCCCTAAGAAAAGCCAGATCAGACTATTACTCATCATTAATAGAAGAAAACAAGAACAACCCAAGGTTTCTTTTCAGCACTGTAGCCAGGCTGACAGATAGTCACAGCTCTACTGAGCCATCTATTCCTCTAGCACTGAGTAGTGATGACTTCATGAGCTTCTTTAATGATAAAATTATAACAATTAGAGATAAAATTCATCACCTTTTGCCCTTAACTTCTAACAGTTCATCTTTAAATGCAGGACCGCTAGAAAGAACGACGAGTCCCGACATATACTTAGACTGCTTTTATCCTATAGACCTACAACAATTAATGTTAAAGATATCCTCAGCTAAGCCATCTACCTGTCTCTTAGAGCCCCATCCCAACGAGATTACTCAAAGAAGCGTTACCCATGGTAAACACTTCGCTACTAGATATGATCAATATGTCCTTATTAACAGGTTATGTACCGCAGTCATTTAAAATTGCTGTGATAAAACCTCTTCTGAAAAAAAAACCACCCTAGATCCTGAGGTCTTAGCAAACTATAGACCTATATCTAACCTTCCCTTTCTATCCAAGATCCTTGAGAAGGTGGTTGCTAATCAGTTATGTGATTTTCTACATAGCAACAGTCTATTTGATGATTTTCAATCAGGATTTAGAAAGAATCATAGCACAGAGACGGCACTGGTGAAAATTACTAACGACCTTCTAACAGCTGCAGACAAAGGACTTGTCTCCATACTTGTTTTACTAGATCTTAGTGCTGCATTTGACACTATTGACCATACCATCCTGTTACAGAGACTGGAACACTTAGTTGGCATTAAAGGAATCGCACTAAGCTGGTTTAAGTCCTATTTCTCTGAGCGATCCCAATTTGTTAATGTTCACGATAAACCCTCCAAGCACGCTAAAGTTAGCCATGGCGTTCCTCAAGGCTCAGTGCTTGGACCAATTCTATTTTCCTTATATATGCTTCCTCTAGGTAATATTATTAGGAAACACTCAATTAACTATCACTGTTACGCAGACGATACCCAATTATATCTGTCAATTAAGCCAGATGAAAGTGGTCAGTTAGCAAGACTTCAAACGTGTATTGAGGATATAAAATCCTGGATGACCCACAATTTCCTGATGTTAAACTCAGACAAAACCGAGGTCATTGTGATAGGACCAAAGCACCGCCGAACTTCGTTTTCGAAAGATATAGTTACTCTGGATAGTATTGCCCTGGCCTCCAGCACTGCTGTCAGAAATTTGGGAGTTATTTTTTGATCAGGATTTATCCTTCAACGCCCACTTAAAACAAACCTCAAGAATAGCCTTTTTCCATCTTCGTAACATTGCCAAAATTAGGAATATCCTGTCTCAAAACGATGCTGAAAAAACTAGTCCATGCATTCGTTACTTCTAGACTAGATTACTGCAATTCCTTATTATCAGGTTGCCCAAATAAGTCCCTTAAGACTCTCCAGCTGATCCAGAATGCTGCAGCACGTGTTCTGACGAGAACTAAGAAAAGAGATCATATTTCTCCTGTATTAGCTTCTCTGCATTGGCTTCCTGTGAAATCTAGGATTGAATTTAAAATCCTCCTCCTGACTTACAAAGCTCTAAATGGTCAAGCACCATCATACTTAGAAGAGCTCTTAGTACCTTATTGTCCCACTAGAGCACTGCGCTCCCGGAATGCGGGGCTACTCGTGGTTCCTAGAGTCTCTGGAAGTAGACTGGGGGGCCAGGGCCTTCAGCTATCAGGCTCCGCTTTTGTGGAACCAGCTCCCAGTCTGGGTTCGAGGGGCAGACACCGTCGCCACATTTAAGAGTAAACTTAAAAACCCTCCTCTTTGATAAAGCTTATAGTTAGGGAGTGAGGGGGTTGCAGCGTCCACCTAACCCGGCCCACTGCTTCTCCTCGTAGTCATCAGTTTTATATACTGTATAATTAATAATATAGCGAGAGTAGAGGAAGGCAGGCCAGTATAACCAGATCCGGTTGGGGAGAGTTCTAGCCCGACCAGGCACCTCTCTTCAACCTGCCTCTCGTAGTTATGCTATTATAATTCTAGACTGCTGGGAAGGCTAATTCCTTCCTATGACATACTGAGCTGCTCTCTCATCTCTACTGGTTACTTTTTGTATGCATCCGCCGCATCCACCCATGCTCTGACATGAGCTTCCATGATGACCTTCGAAGTCACTGTTCCTCTAATGTGACTATTATCGCCACTGTTCATCACACCCCCAACCGGCCCGTCAGACACCGCCTACTAAGAGTCTGGGTCTGCCGAGGTTTCTTCCCAAGAGGGAGTTTTTCCTCGCCACTGTTGCAATATCCACTGCTAATGCTTGCTCTTGAGGGAATTACTGTAATTGTTGGGGTTTTGGAAATTATAGAGTGTGGTCTAGACCTACTCTAGCTGTAAAGTGTCTCGAGATAACTTTTGTTATGATTTGATACTATAAATAAAATTGAATTGAATTGAAATTGAATTGAATTGATGCCTATTACATAAGAAATAAGACTTAGTGCAGAATCACAGCCACTAAATCCAGTCCCACAATTAACTTTCCTTAGGATGTGCCATTTCTGTGTCTGTAGCTTTAAATGCTATTGAGGAGGAGAGAGGGGGGGCAAGGTGGAGGGTGGGGGTGTGGTCTTGACCAACTGCCACTTTGCTCGTTTGAAAGCCATGATGTCTCTCTCTTTCTCATGGGTGGGCCAAATTCTCTGGGTGGGCAAAGCAGAGAAAGGGGAGGTAACCTTGCTCCTTATGACCTCATAAGGAGCAGATTCCTGATTGGCCCATCTGAGCTTTCATTTTCTCAAAGGCAGAGCAGGATACCCAGGGCTCGGTTTACACCTATCACCATTTCTAGCCACTGGGGGACCATAGGCAGGCTGGGGGAACTCATATTAAAAAAAACCTCATAAAGTGAAATTTTCATGCCATGGGACCTTTAATAATCACAGATTAAGGTACTAGGACAGCAGTCCAATTTGATACTTGAAACTGTCTTGAGAGCTACACCCGGAAGCTGAAAGCCCTGAAAGCAAGCACGCAAAAACATTTTATCGGAGCGGACGTAAAGTCTCAAATCCCTGATTTGTGGGTTGTTTCTCCTGAAAATAAAAATGACGGGGATATCATGTATATGCATGCAGCTTCCTCTACATTAAAGCCACTCGATGCAGTTCATCACTCTGCCCTTAGATTTATATCTGGTAATGGATGGACTCAGTACCCACCATTGTCTCCTTTATCAAAATGTAGACTGGACTTCTTTGGCTCTAAGAAGGGAGCAAAACTACATTTTATTTATTTACAAAGCCTTGCTTACAAAATATCTCTGTATATTTGACAAGCTTGCTGAATTTGAATTGTGTCACTATGGCACACGTACTAGTGGCTCGTTGATCCTAAACATTCCGTATGTTAGGACAGAATTAGGCCAAACTGCATTTGAGTACCTGCATATTCTACTGAAATTGGACAGCCTGATTCCATTTAATCACTTTAAATGTCTTTTTAATGAGTCCATGTATACTGAATGTACATGTGCACTTTGAGTTGTTTAACATTCTGTATAAATGAATGAATGGTTTATTTTCGTGCCATCCATTATAGGATTATTCAGACACATTTTAAAGAAACACTTTCCTAGTGCTAGTTTCTGTAACTGTTTTATGTATTTACTGTGTATTGCAACTGTATATTATGTTAGTTACTATCTTCAGTACTCGGGATGCACAGAAATTTCTGCCGCTGAAAACTTGCCGCGAGAGAAAAACTGCTGAAAATATGTGCCGAAAATATATGCCTCCAAAGCAAAGTGTGCCAGAGAAACGATGGCGTACAAGTGATGAGGTGCACACTCCCTCGCTTTCTGACATGTTTGAAGAGATTCTACCAAGGGGGTAAACGAGCATCCGGAAAGCGTACCTCCTATGGGGAGATTCTGAGGCTAACAAGCCATTACCTTCTGCTAGCATTCCATTGACTCCCATTCATTTTGATGTCACTTTGACAGCAAATAAATTTACAGCTGAAGCGTTTAAAGACTCTATTTGTCCATTGTTTATGTTTATAAAGAAACACGACCATGTATAAAAGGCTCAATTACCTTGTATCTCACGTTATGGCTCCGTAGCAGCCGTTTTTGTAAAACTAGGCTAAAGATTGTGTCATCACCACGCGACTTTCTGTCACACAATAGAGAAATTACCTTACAGTCAGGAGAAGCACGCAGGCAATCGGGGGGATGTGGAGGCATACAGTCAAGGGAGAAGCCCATAGAGAGTCCATAAAAGCATCGCAACAAAATATTTCAGCAATGTTTTGATGGATTGGAAATACTTCGGTATGTGGTAAGTGAATTTATATGAAGTAACATTTATCCATGATCCACTTCATCCACAAGATTCGGAATGATTCAGATTCAGACAGCTACCAGAAGACTTCCAACTTTCAGACAGGTTGACCTCGTCACATCTACGTCTTCAAGCTCAGTTTGAGGCTGCGCAGTAACGCTCAGCCAGCACCGGAAAAGTGACTTCTAATTGACTTCACTGGTCTCCGTCGAAGTCTATGGCGTTGCTGTGTACATTTATTTCACTGTCTATGGATTCTACAGGAGAACACCCCGATCCACAGCAGTGCTACAATTAGTGCAGCTACACCCCAACTGGAGACTTATCTAGCTGAACTACCCATTGCCAGAAGCGACAATCCCCTTGACACAAACAGTTGCACCTCCAGTCACCAGTCTGTCAAGCTTCTGAAGTTTGCGGACGACACTTCCCTCATCAGATTCATCTCTGATGGTGACGAGTCCGCCTACAGGTGGGAGGCTGACCACCTGGTGACCTGGTGCAACCAAAACAACCTTGAGCTCAACGCTCTAAAGACAGTGGAGATGGTTGTGGACTTCAGGTGGAACCCAGCCTCACCTGCCCCCATCACCCTCTGTGGCTCCACAATTGACACTGTGGAGTCTTTCTGCTTCCTGGGAAGTGGGACCTGAACATCAGCTCCCTCGTCAAGAAAGCACAACAGAGGATGTACTTCCTGCGGCAGCTGAAGAAATTCAACCTGCCAAAGACAATGATGGTGCACTTCTACACAGCCATCATTGAGTCCATCCTCACATCCTCCATCACCATCTGGAATGCTGCTGCCACTGCCAAGGACAAGGGCAGACTGCAGCGTGTCATTCAGTCAGCTGAGAAGGTGATGCAATCTGCCACCGCTCCAGGACCTTTACGCCACCAGGACTCTGAAGCGTGCTGGAAAGATTGTGGCTGACCCCTCCCACCCCGGCCACAAACTCTTTGAGCCACTCCCCTCTGGCAGGAGGTTGAGGTCCATAAGGACCTCAACCACACGCCACATGAACAGTATTGTTCCCCTCCGCCACTAACCTTATCAACAAGGGCTGGAACCCACCCTGACTCTCTCCACACTCCACCTCTGGCTCCTCATGCCACTGGACCTACTCTTATTTATTTATTTACATTTATTTATAGTTATTAATACATACTGTGTGTATATGTTTATACTTATATTGTTTATATTTGTTTATCCTTCTTATATTTGAGAATGTGTAACATGCACGAACAACACCATGACAAATCCTTGTATGTGCAAAAAACATACTTGGCAATAAAGTTCTTTCTGATTGTGATTCTGATTCTGACTAGGCGCATGAACAAAGATCGCTTTCCATTGCTTGCGCAGATTGCACACCGGTATTTATCTGGACCAAGCACCAGCACAGAGAGTGGGAGACTATTCAGTGCAGCATCTTGTGTTCTTGATGAGAAGAGGAACCGTCTCCTGCCAGAAAGCTGAGCAACTTTTGTTCTTAAAGAGAAACCTGCCACGTTTACTTAAAGGTCCCATGGCATGAACATTTCACTTTATGAGGTTTTTTAACATTAAAATGCGTTCCCCTAGCCTGCCTATGGTCCCCCAGTGGCTAGAAATGGTGATAGGTGTAAACCGAGCCCTGGGTATCCTGCTCTGCCTTTGAGAAAAGGAAAGCTCAGATGGGCTGTTTTGGAATCTGCTTGTTATGAGGTCATAACAAGCAAGGTTACCTCCCCTTTCTCTGCTTTGCCCGCCCAGAGAATTTGGCCAACCCATGAGAAAGAGACATCATGGCTTTCAAACGAGAAAAGTGGCAGTTGGTCAAGGCCACACCCCACCCTCCACCTTGCCCCTCCCACTCTCCTCCTCAATAGCTACAGACACAGAAATGGCACATCCTAAGGAAAGCTCATTGTGGGACTGGCTCTAGTGGGTGTAGTTCTGCACCAAAGCTGAATTTCAGGAAAGAGACTTCAGATACAGTATTAGGGGACCACTAAGGCCTATATAAAAGCATCCAAAGAGCACCATGTCATGGGACCTTTAAATTTTGATAGCAGTCCAGTTTGCTATATGTATAGCAATTACATTTAAATGTGTGTAGCCTGCAAAACGTTGTTCTTCACTTGAGGCTACATCTCGTGAGCTTAGAATTATAAGGTTCTATCTCCGTTTAGGGTAGTTCTGAGATATTGAGCATCAAAGTTGTTTACACTGTTTACAGGTTACAGTTGTTTGAGATTTTAGTTCTATTAATGCTGTTTTGCACAATAATTTTCAATTTCAGTGGAAATACAGTACAGGCCAAAAGTTTGGACACACCTTCTCATTCATGCGTTTCCTTTTTATTTTCATGACTATTTACATTGTAGATTCTCACTGAAGGCATTAAAACTATGAATGAACACATATGGAATTATGTACTTAACAAAAAAGTGTGAAATAACTGAAAACATGTCTTATATTTTAGATTCTTCAAAGAAGCCACTCTTTGCTTTTTTATTAATAAGGGGAAAAATTCCACTAATTAACCCTGACAAAGTACACCTGTGAAGGTAAAACCATTTCAGGTGACTACCTCATGAAGCTCATTGAGAGAACACCAAGGGTTTGCAGAGTTATCAAAAAAAGCAAAGGGTGGCTACTTTGAGGAATCTAAAATATAAGACATGTTTTCAGTTATTTCACACTTTTTTGTTAAGTACATAATTCCATATATGTTCATTCATAGTTTTGATGCCTTCAGTGATAATCTACAATGTAAATAGTCATGAAAATAAAGAAACACATTGAATGAGAAGGTGTGTCCAAACTTTTGGCCTGTACTGTACATTTACATAAACAGAATAGAGGCCACCCATACATTCTGTGTTTTGCCTGTTGTTTTCATTAAAATTATTGTGTAGCATGTTTAAAATTTTTGTATTTGCAAGATGCTAGCCTAGAGCTGCTAAGTTCATTACTTGACTGCTGTTTTTGAATATCATAATAGTTTTCTAGAACTTAACATTATTTGGTTATTTGGTACAAAATCTGTTGTATTTGATTGTTACAGAACTGAATGAAGAATAATATATTTAATATTGTGTTTTATATATATTGTCAAATTTTGGTGTGTTACTTTGAATAAAAGTGTGATTGTTTTATTGGTTTGTAGTTTTTTAATTCAGATTCATTAAATTCATGAAATCAATTAAAAAGTTTAATATTAATACAAATATACAAAAAAAAAGTCATTTTCGGTTTCAGCCCAGAATTTTCATTTCGGTGCATCACTATTCAGTACAGATGATATGTATTGTCATTTTATATGGCATGTAATCAGTGTGTCATTGGTAATGAGAGCTTGCTCTCAATTGGCCCTCCCTGAATAAATAAGGTGATGTATATATAAACAGGGTTTCTGCGGGGTCTTGAAGGCTACATTCAGATTGCAGGCAAAAGTGGCCCAAATCAGATTTTGTTGGGGTCATGTGACCAGGTCAGACTTCTTCAAAAGTAGTGTGAACACTCAAATCTTGCCCAGATCTGATTTTTTTCATATCAGATTTAGACTACTTCCATATGTGGTCCTGAATCAGACCCAGGTCTGATTGTTTTCAATGCGGCCGCGGTGTGAACAACCAAGGTGGATTTAATGCGACTTTTACATCAATCTACATCGACATTTGTCACAATTATGCACCGGTGGGAGTTAGCCCGAGACACAGACAGTAACATTAAAAACTGACAGAAAGTTTTGAATAAAGTGTGAAGCTATTCCCAACGCGGTCCCACCACTCCTAGGCCATAAGGTGAACTAGGAAAAAGTGGCTAGAAAATGATTTTCGTTCCCAAACCTGGGCACTACTTTTTAAATTAATTTTTGCATAGACAAAACCATTATTGACTTTATGTTAAAAGTTCTCCACAAAATACCCTGCAGTTTTTTGTCACAATCCATAAAATGTATATAATTGTGAATTTGAAAAAATGAAAATCTGATTCTGCTGGTTTTGTTTGTAACTTTCTTTATATTCATTTTATCAACACAAAATATCTCTCAAACTGACATTTGTACATTTATCTAAACATTTGAGACAGATTTTTGTGCATTATATACTCAAGTGTGAATGTAGACCATGAAATTTGGTACATTTGTAAAAAAATATGCTTCAACTTCACAGATTGGCACCAAGCAAAATGAAACAAACATTATAAATGTAGCTAAACAGTGAGGTTTTATACATCAAACTTTTTAGTAGTTGGTACTGTGTAATCACAGAAAGATAAGATTATAAGCACACTTTGGCCCAAGTTGGCTGAAATGACTCAAAATGCTATCCTGTCCCCCTAATTTTGAATGCTGCAAAAATAATTGACAATTCTACAATAGATTCTTTCCAACTCCAAATCAACTTAAATTATAACACAGTGCATATTTACTCATCGGTATCATCCCTATCACTATCAGAGCCATCATCCCATGAAGGTCTTTCCTCTGTTTCCTGTGAAACATTTGCACAATTTTGGCAACGACATAAATCAGTACAAGACAGTCTTGCAGACATACAGGAACATCTTCCAGTCTCACATTTGCTATGCTTGCAACCGCAGTGGACTGCCTGCAGCACACTTTCAGGGGCAGGATTTCTAGTCATCCAGGTCACTGTTAACTCACCATCCTCGAGGTGCCATCCATTGCCAATGGGTGAAGGGGCACACATTATACCTTTCAGAGAATGTCTCATGATGGCCGCTTGGTAGTTTGCCCTTTTGCAGTGTTGGTAAAGGGCGTCACTTGTCGGGGGCATGGATAGTTCTGGCAAAGCTGACGACGCCATGCAGAATGCTTTGTATCTTGCATCGTTCACATTTTTGGCAGATGACTGGCCATACAGGTGGCACACATATGTGCAAAGTTGCTCAAATGTAGACTTGTCTAGGTTAAAACTGCTACCCAGATTTGTAAATGCAGTCAGATATTCCTCTTGCTCACAAGCAACAGAAAATGCCTTTCTTTTGCCTTTGCCATAAAAGGCACTTGTAGAGTCACAACCTGAGAAGGTATGGATCCCAATAAGTGCCAAACAGACACTTGTGCCAAGAGCTGACGACACCATACACTGTAAAAAATGATTTCCCCTTTTTGTTGTCTCAACTTATGTTTTGGGGTCAAGTCAACTTTCAACTCAAAACTTTTCAATACTTTTGTTAAGATAACACACATATCTGTGTTTTGCTTAGAAATTCTAATGCACAGTTGACACAACGGAGTCATTCTTGTCTTCTCAAATGTAAGTTGAAGTTCACCCAGGGTTCACCACGCTACGTCATTTTGCACATGCGCAGAGCGGCAGACCACGTTCGTCAACGTCTCCTCTACGCTCCTCTATCGCAGGACCGAGCGCGAGAGGCGAGCTGACCATTGCCGTAAGTAGCTAAACTTTTAACTTTTTCTACAGTCTAATATTTCAGTATAGCTTGAATTTTGTTTTTACTAAGCTAACGTTTTAACGAAATACTGTGAACTGACCATTCAAACTTACAGTATAACGTGCAAGCCCTTAGTTTCAAAAACCTAAGTGATACGTTAGCTCTGTGTGTGTGTGTGTGCGTGCGCGTGTGTGTGTGTGTGAGAGAGAATCGTGGAAAAAGAACGAACATTGCTCATTAACTAGTAGTAGCTAGATATGTAATGATTCTGTGGAGAAATTCTGAACTTGCCAACTAAGTTATGCAAGTAACGAACTAATCCTCTGAATGTAAGTTAGTTAAATTAGTTAGCCCTTATGTTGACTAGCTAGCTAGCTGGTTTGTTCGATGAAGGCATGCATGGGGAAATGTTTTCTTTTGAATTTCTGACATGACCAGGCTAAATATGCAGGCTAAGGTGGTTTAATTTAGGCAGACTTGTCCGAACTTGTTCTGATAACGTATATTTAGCATATGGTCAGATGTGGCAAATGAGCTATGACTTTGAAACACGTTAACTAGTTTAAACAAGCAATATACTATTTTTTTTATCATGAATTGTGCGCCCACTTTTGCGCTAGATTTAGCGACTTTTCAAACACCCGTTTTTCACGAAAGTGTCTAGCCACAAATCTGTCGACGTTCTGTTGAAAAGACGCCAGTATTGTCCGGCGAGCACGGTATTTCTCTGTTGTGTCCCCCAAAACAGTCTGTGACTAAGGAGCAGCCCATCCCCCCCCTCTGCTTTCTCCTCATCTGCAGCAGCACTGATCAGGCAGGTAGCTAGAAGGGGAGGGAGATAGCTACCTAAGTAATACTTATAATGTAATATAAATTCACGTAGCGAGTTTGTGATTATTTGGCTGAAGATGTATAGTCTCTCATATCCTCTTCCCCAACCGTCATTTTAATAACTAAATTAAATGGAACGTGAATATAATCAATAATAATAATAGTGAAGTATTGAACTATTTATAGTTATCAATCTGAACTGAAATATTCATTACTCACGCTACCGTGTGTGTGTGTGTGTGTGTGTCTGTCTGTCTGTCTGTCTGTCTGTCTGTCTGTCTGTCTGTAATGACGTGAGGGTTATCAGACTGACTTGCTTTATGTTTTCTTTGGAAGGATGTAGGCCTTAGTACAATAGGGAAAGGGCTGACCAATGCATTATTTTTGATTAACATAAAATTCCTTCCAACATTGGGCTTAGTCATTAAATTGCATTACATTTCATGAAATAACAAGCTTGTCTGATAACACACCTATGCTATTCGTTTGTATTTTAAGCCATGCTAATGCAGTATTTCTGTCTCTATTTCTTTCTTCAGAAACAATTGACCGAAGATTAATTCAGTGTCATGATTGATGCAGTGGAACTGTAAGTTTTGTAGTTTTTCCTCAACAAATCAGCGCAAAGTTATAAGGCATTACAAAGTTCAGCATGGATTCAATGGAACTACTTACCCCTTTCCCTGCATATACAAAGACTGTCCTTGCACCCTCAAGACCCAAGTAGCTTTAAAAAAACATTTGGTTGCCCAGCATGCCCGACAAATTGACACTGAGCCTGTAAATGCACAACTGTTATGTAAACTGTGTGATTTCTGTGAACCTTTCAACCTTACAAAATACTTTGTTCATTTAGGAAAGCATATTAAGGCTAAGGAAACAGTGATTTGTCCTTTTAAACAGTGCTCTTTCAAATCCAATGTCTACAACACCTTTAACGCTCACAAGAGCAGGTATCACCATGCAGCTACCGTAGATGATGTAAGACCTGATATTATTAATTTTGGAAGTAAGGCCCATGCTGTTGTTACTGACCATGCACATTTAGATGATGATATTGAGTTAGGCCTAAACGCTGATGATGATGATGACTATGAGGAAGAGGACATTGAGGAAACTATTAAGTATAGTCTCGCTTCTTTATTCTTACGGATGCAGACAGTTTTGCATGTCTCTAAATCTGCAATACAAGATATAGTTGATGAACTTTACCAAATAAGCCTTTTGGCACAAACCTTTACTATAAGGTCAATCAGACCCATATTAGAGCACCATAACTGCAACTGTGATGCCCCTCTTCTTGCTCAGGTGTCTGATATTGTTCAGAAATCAAACCCTTTAAAATTCCTGTCGAGAGAAAATGAACTTGGCACAACTTACAAGAGAGCTACATTCTACAAAGAAAATTTCACTGTCATTGAGCCAGTTGAGTATGTACTAGATGCTGCTCGACAGAGAACCTTTGTTTATGTTCCAATTTTACGTGTTCTTACAGAGTTGCTAAACCGAAATGATGTACTTGATAAAGTTCTACAACATCATAGCTCAGGTTCACAAACAAGCCAGTATGGATCATTTTATGACAGTTTGAATCGAAAAGAGAATGAATTGCTGTCTGGTGAGGAATTTCACATTGCTCTTGGGTTGTTTATTGATGATTTCGAGGTATGTAACCCCTTAGGTACCGCCAAAAATGACTACAAGGTTTGTGGTGTGTACTGGGTGATTGTTAATCTACCTTTTCAGTATAGGTCCTGTCTTTCATCTATCTATCTTGCAACATTGTGTCATAGGAAAGACATCATCACTTTTGGATATGAGAGGATTCTTGAGCCTCTGATCAAAGATGTTGCGCTTCTTGAAAATGATGGACTTTTTGTTCAGAGACTAGGAGCAAGTGTAACTGGCACAATTGTGTATGTTTCCACTGACAATCTTGGTGCACATTCACTAGCTGGCTTCCAGGAATGTTTCAATGGAGGCAAGTTCTGCAGGTTTTGCTTAGCTGATCGTAATGATATACAAAGTTGTCAAGTGAAAAGTGGAAAGTTTACACTCAGAACCCAAGAGTCAATTGATAACTGTGTGTCTGAACTGCAACAAAATGAATGTTTAAAAAGTGTTGATGGTGTAAAGCGAGCTTGTCCATTGGACAGATTATGTTATTTTCAAACTGCAAAAGGATTCCCTCCAGATATCTTGCATGATTTGTTTGAGGGGATAGTCCGAGAGGAGCTAGCTCTTTGTATAAATGATTTCATTTCATGTAAGTTTTTCACGCTGGAAGAATTGAATAATGCAATTCGGACATTTCCTTACAGATTTGTTGATAAACTTAACAAACCCCATAAAATAACCAACACCTTTAGTTGATTTTTGGACAATCCGGTTTGAAGCTAAACATAGTTACTTCAAGAAGGTTGTGCAAGATGTGAACAATTTCAAGAACATTCTGCTCACACTATCTACACACCATCAGCTTCTTCTTGCCTACCATCTTAGAATGCCAAGTGTTTTCAAACCTGACTTGGAGGTGGTGAATCTCACAAATATTTCACCAGAACTTTTGGAGTTTTCTGTGAAGACCGCCATTCAACAGAAATACAACAGAGTGAAGTCTGTTGGTCTTACCTCAAGTGTGATTTTACATGGTACTAAATATTCTGAGGGCATGGTTGTATCTTTTGGACATACATGTGGACTTCCAGACTGCTAAAATAGTCAAAATACTGGTTGTGTCACAGAAGGTGTCATTCATTGTCGAATGTTTCACAGCCTGGTATATCGACCACCTCAGATGCTATGAACTGTGCAGGAATGAGACCTTGAACATCTCCATTGTAGACCCTCAGGATCTGAATGACTACACTCCGCTGTCATTATACACCATCCAAGGACAACATTACGTTTCTGCAAAAGCTTTTTTAGTTAAGTAAGGTAAGTATTAATTTCTTAAGTCTCCTTTATTGATAACTATTAGAGCTGTGATCCTGTCAGGATTCACACACGATGTGTTGTCTGTCTACCAATGTTATTGTTTATTCTTGGTTCTTCTGGCTGTTACACTGATAAACTTTAACAATTTGCTCTTGGGAGATTAGTGCCGATATCAGTCATCAGTCATTGCCTGTTGATGCATATTGAACATGCTTAGTTTTATATTGAAACCTGTTTGTTTTGTCTCTCTGTGTCATGACTCTAGGAACTATGCTCTTTCGTGTAATCCTTGCACCAGATGACATTAGAAGACTTCAAATTGAAAGTGTTCCAGAAACACTTGATGCATTCATCAACATACTGAGGAGAGAACTAAGTTTGGATGCAATGCTGATTGTACAGTTTGAAGACCCAAATTTCGGAAATGAGTTGTGCAATTTGACCAGCATGTCCGACCTGCCAGAGGAGAGAGCTACTTTGAGGATTTTCCAGAAGCATGTCCCAGAGCCCTCAAATGAACAAGAACCCTCGAATGATGACCAGATCTCTGATTCCACACTGGACACACTGGACACTGCTAGCTTGCCATCAACCTCATCTGGAGATTCAACTCCCAGACGTAGTGGATGTTTGCCAGATCCCTTTGCCATCCCAAAGTTTCCCACTGACATAGAGTTGAAACTCAAGCGTGGCAATGATGCATATTTCAAAGATGGCTCTCTCTTAGAAGTGCCTAGATCTATGTCTAGTGACATTCTTGATAGCTTGGCAGAGGCAATATTTGCCATAAAGACCCACCCAACCCACGGAGAGTGTGCCATTGTTGCAAAAGCATTGGTGGACAAATTTCCATGCTTGAAAGAGGCTGGCTCAACATGTGGGTGGTATGCTTGGAGATATAGCATATACTTTAAAATGGGGAATTTCAGACAGCAATTGCGCATTGCTGGGTCTGTGGAGCTCTCTGTGCATAAAAGGGGGAGGTCAGCATCAGCAGATACCAGAAGACCAAAGAAGGCTATGAGGTCAGAGGTGAATTTTCTGCCTGAACCCCCTCAGAATAGAAGCCTTGAAATGCTTGAGCAAGACAGACGCAATTTAGAGAGTGAAATGATGAAAAGAAATGTCGACTGGAAGAAAGTTGATGCCCTTATGGACAGCACCTTTTCTTTGAGGAGAAAGGAGATCGTCGGGGAGGAGCCATTGGTCAAGGATCTCAAAGCCAGGTGGTCAGCTTTGTTCACACAGCGACCGGTTAGTGTTATTTTTACTTGATGTATTATTAAAGTGACTTCACATTCTTCATTTGATTAGATTCTATTTTTATATTGATATTTTGTCTCCATGTTTGTCCTTTTTATGCAGATTGAAGCAGAATTCAGGCGGATTGTCTCCATGAACCTGAAGCAGCCATTTTTTGACCGCCTAGATGAGTTTGTCCCCAGATTCCTGCGTCTGTACAGACAGAGACTGGAGAAAGTGAACACCTTTTGAGCATCTGTTTCAGATTAGTAAGTGCAGGTTAGAGCCCTGCAAGCCCGGCCCGACGGGGCTCGACAGGCTAAGCCCATTCGGGCCAGGCTCGGGCTGTTACAGATCGGGCTCGGGTCGGACTCTGGCTTATTTTAGCTTCTCTCCTCATTGTGCCCATCTTAAGGCCGTTTTACAGTTGTGCGGAGGCTCCACGCAGAGCTCTCGCCGTAGCCTATGTAAGTGGCCTGATGTTTATACTTGTGCGCTGGTGTGTGCGTCGAGCCGCATGTGTGTGTGTGGGGAGTGTGTGTGTGTGTGTGTGTGTGTGTGTGTGTGTGGGGAGTGTGTGGTAGAGGGAGAAGTGAGAGAGTGCCGGCGATCGGAGCGAGTAGCTACTCTAGAGTCATAGTGAGAGAAACAAAGTGTCTCCCTCCCTGTGTTTTCTGACCACGGTGGGGAATCTGTAGCAGGAAAAGTTAACCCTCTCCTTGATTTCATGTTGTTTATGGAGAAGGTGTGACCAGTGGCGGCTCCTGAAAAAATTCTCAGGGGGGGCAATTTTTCTGATGATTTAGGTGACCTACACACATTTTAAAAAAGATATGTCCAGCAACAACATGAAGACAGGGGCAGCATATAAGTCAATACCAGAAGCATTTATTGACTGATCTCAAAAGTGTTGGCTTACAAAAGCAAAATAAGTTATCACAGTAAAAATAATCAAGGGTGTTCTTTCACATTCCTCAACACTGCATAAACAATATGCATTTCCATAAACAAATGAAATATCAGCTGAAAATACAGCATCTTGGTATTTGTTCAGATTGCAGGATCAACAAGAGCTTTTACCACATTTACAACATTTCAATAGTAGTGCAGCCAAATAATGTTTAAGAGTAAAAGAGAAATCCACACTTACACAATAAATAGTAACATCATGGCAATAACAGACAAATTGTAGACAAATTGTTGAGAGAAGTGGATCTTTAGAACTACATTTTGTGGAATGTAGGATATGACCAAAGTGCTACTTAATAAACGCAAAGTAACGTTGTCCCAAATAGGG